>CM060952.1:30264201-30704201 GCA_030765055.1 Mantis religiosa | reverse complement strand
TAAAAATTTGCCTGTAAGTTTAAAATGATACTCTAATAATGTGTCTAAATTTTATAATTGTAGATTTATTATTATAGAATTTGGAATTTTAAGAGCAGCCTTGCCTTAATAGTTTGTTCCACTTTTTTAAGAAACAGTGGTGTAAGTTTATTTGGAAACAGCTAAGATATACTTTTAGAAAGCTCCAAGTTGCGTTATTCCTAATCTGAAGTTATCTCCAGATCTGTGCAATTACTCTCATTATTTGCCCTGAAGCATATCAGCTGCAAGGACATGATTGATTACCTTTGGCCTTCAGGTTTCTTCCTATCAGTAACAGAACCAGTTTTCTCAAACGCTCCTGATTTAATCCCATAATTACGAGTGCAACATGTACCTGCTCTTCAGTTGTTACTATGGGTTCTAAATTTTGTCTGACCTTGAGATAAACTCCGCTTTGTTTCATAACAGCATTGAATTAGCTATGTTCTATCCTTTAGTGGTAGAACCATGATTTGTAAGTTCTTCAAGCTGCGGAATGGATCCGAGATTCGCCAAGGAATGTAGAGAGGCGTACTAAAATCCTAACTCTCAAACAGGAAGTCTGTCTTATTGTTGCATTGAACAAAATGGAACCTATTATTGTCCTAACACTCAATGTACATTATACTCGTATTTTCAGGTCGTAAAGAGTTTTTCACGCAATAGCTATTTTAAGCTATTTTTGAGGCGGTTTCTCTAAACTGGCATCAATTTCGTTTACTTTTTCTGTTAGAATTAATCTAGAATATTGGCTGTGTAACACCAAACCGGAAGCCTCAAATCTATTATCTATCCCAACGAATACAGTATATTGACTCTATACATTTTGAATGGATATAACTTTGCTTCCAACAATGAGTGAACTTTAAGAAGTACATAATTTCATCGGCGCTGTGGTGGTAATCAGAAAGAATCAACATTTGTTTAGGTTCTCAAGAATGTCATTCAAGTTACCAGGCATTAAATGAACTGATACAAAAATCTGCTTAGTATATAATTTCTATCGGTAGAAAGTGTTATAATTTTATATCTTCATAGTCCTTTCAGCTTATCTTCTTTAAGTGCTGTAATGATACTTTAATATTTTACAGTTAGTTGTATTTATTTTACAACTACAGCAGAATACTATATATGTCTGGGAGTCAAACAGAATTGAATCTAAAACATTCATAAAATTGCAATGGAAATATTTGATGCTAAATTATGTTCGATAAATAATTGAAACTATAGTGCGATCCATATAAACCTGAACCATTTGAATAGGCCGTAACTTTTGTACCAATAATAGGGCACATGTGCAACTTTGGGAGAATATAATACACAATTGGGAGATCACATTACACTATTTACATATCAGAGAAAATGTTGGAAGTGTCCTCCACCAGTATAGACATGTTTGCACTCTTCTCACCATATTCTCTGAAGTTTTACGGAGAGTATTCTCGCTAATGTTACTTATTTCGGTTCAAATGGATTCCTTGAGAACATCAATTGTCCACTCTATTTTTAGATACCCCTACAGGTTAGCTCAGGGGATCTGGGGGGCCACAGACCTTTTGAGATTATTCGATCATTAAAGAAACTGGTTACATGTTCCATGGTGTCATTAGATGTGTGACACGTTGCTCCATCTTGCTGGAAGTAACCTCTCAATTCGATATCATTCATCTGCTCCACAAATGTCTTGAAGATACCCATATAAACTTCAGTGTCTACAGTCGTATCAAAGAAATTGGGACCAACGATCCATAGATGCTGGTGGAGGACACTTCCAACTCTTTTGCCGAGATATAAATTATGTAATGTAATGTAATATGGATCGGACTGTATGTATAAGGTACTATTTTGAATCGCGATAAACAATTTTTAACCTCTTCCCCTATTTGTGCGTTTTTTGTTCCTTAACACAAAAATGACTTAAGTACAAACTCTTAGAACTTGCTGAGGAATTGCGTTATACAGTCTTCTTAATTATTATTTTCTAACCGAAATTCTGGTGGGAGGCACAATAAATAAAGGATTAAATATTAAAGATGTTTAACTTTTTCAGGGATTCTTCAATAAATTAATAAAGTCAAACACGTTTTGTTATTTATAAGTTGTCGATATAATAAGTATTTAAGAAGACATTCATATTTTTCCTAATTATTTTTGTATGCAAAGGGGCTACCTCGAGAATACTGTGGTGCCATTGCACTGCAAGAAAAAGAAAGACAATCGCTTATGGTGTTAAATCTTTCACTTACGATTTATCATTAATACTCCAGAAACAGGATTTTCCGGAAATAAAATTTATTTTGTAAAACTTGTTTGGGCGTGAACCCCAGAAAGTATAAAATTGTTTCGAAGTTGGTTTGAAAATTTTGGTATTTGATTAAAAGAATATAATTTATATGGAAAAAGAAAAGATGAAAAAATTAAGGAAATTTAGTGTTTAATGTAATGACATAATATGTGAAATTGAGCAATCATAATATATATTGGTAGTGATGGCAACGGAAGTAAAAATCGAGCTTGGGGAGAAATCATCTTTCGATCAACGTACTCTGGAGTGAGAGCAGAAGTTTTTTCTTTAATCCATCAATATAATATTTTAAAGATTTAAGTTATATTTGAGATTTGTAGTGGCTAAAGGTATCATATTTATTTTGAAGTATCATTTTATTAAAAATGGTGGAAAGTTAATTTAGATTACATTTGGAAACATCGAAATTGTGGAAAATTAACTTAAATTGCATACTAGGAAATTTAACTTCTTCAAATTTATTTCTTTCACTCTTAACCAACCACCCTTGAAAAGAGATCTTATGACTCATATTTAAGCAGATACAATAGAAGAATTAACAGGTATTTGTGGAATAGTCGACGATATCCTGGACGGCTGATAGAAAGACGACGCTCGAACAGCCAAGGAGGCAAGAGACCATTTCGTCATGCTGCATATGGCTTCCTGAAGTTGGAAACACCTCTACAACGAAGAAATTCGTTTCAATTTTTATGTAGATTGTATAAAAACCGTTATTAATTACGTCCAGCTTCATTTCTGGTTATTTTAGTTGGTGTAACAAGCTGCCTACATTCGTTTTTCAGCAAGAATGGGGCACGTAGGCTTTGGTGGGAAAGAGTATAAGGGAATGGAAAGACAGCGTAAAGGGGAATAAAGGTAGGAAGATGGAAAGATAAACAGATGGAAGAGAGGGAGGGAAGGAAAGATAGATTGCCCTCCGCATTTAACGTAATATGACGTTCTGGTTACACGTCCTGTACAGAAGCGTACAAGAGGGAGAAGGAGGTGTTAAAGACGATGGAGGGAAAGAGAGGTAGTGTGAATGGTGAGGAAGAGAAAAGTGGAATGAAAGAGGGGTAAGGAAACGGAGATGGAAGGAGGGAGAAAATTCATTCTACTTAAGTAGAAAGAAGGGTAAATGTTTGACGGGATAGGTAGGGTAGAGAAGGACAGTATTAAAATGAGAAAGGGCGAAATATGATACGAAATGGAGAGAGAACAATTAGGATACGGGGTTGAAAGGACAGAGAGACTGCACAGCAGGTTTAGCTGGTGTAAAATAAACTTGCATGTTGCAGTTGGTGCCAGAGATTAAACTATACCCCGTAAAGCTTTTAAACAAATCAGGTGATGCAAGAAACTATGCAATGTAGATAATTTTCAGCCCCGTGCATTTGAGTTAATGTTAAAAGTTTAATGTACTGTGAAATATGTGCATACTAATCCCAATAAAAAGTCGAGCTGGGAACGCAAATCGTTAAAAGCTATACAGGTGTGTGGAGGATGAAACAAAGGTTTGAAATACGATTAAGTAATTAGGTCAACGGGGTGTAGTGGGTAGAGCTTGGCTCAACCATGGAAATTTACGGTTGGTCTTGTTACCGGAATGGAAAATTCTAGTTGTAATGACGTTCACTCAGGGTTTATTTAAACGAGCCTCTGAGGGTTGGTAAAATGATGACGTGGTGGATAAAAATAGGAATTAATATTTAGTGATAACAGCGTATGCTTTTGTGCGGGCAAAGTGTCTTCCTGCAAATGTCGCATAGCTAAAAGTGTCTTCAATCTTCCCCAGGCATGGGTTTGAATAGTTGAGCGAGCGTTATAAAAACGACTACACAGAATTTTTGCTGAAAAGGCTACCAGAACGACGTGGATAATGGTTCTAAGTCCATGTATTCACAGATACTTCATCGCTGCATGGTGTCGAATTATTATTGCAGTACTTAATATTTGACACCGAATGAATATAGATGTTTCGTAGTTTATAACTAGGGCTAGAATTTTAATGCCCCCAAAAATACTTAAAATGCACTTTAAAAATGCAATAATGTCCTAAAAATCTCAAAAAATGCCCTATAAATTGAAGAAAATGCTCTTTATATTGCAAATATTTGTGTTTTTGGAAGATAAACTCAAAAGAAAATAATGAAAAATATCAAAGAAGAAGTTTATTTTAAACATTTATACAGGTACACAACTATTTAAGGTTTTATATTTTATTTTATTAGCACATATGTTAGCAGTCATTTCATGAGTCGTGAATTACAATGCACAATAAATATCATCTGTAAATTTTCAAAGCAAAATGACTACCGATTATCTGCCAACAATGCTTTGTACATTGAGAAGCTCCTTTCCACTTGCACTGAGACGAGAGGAGCATACTTAAAGTAAATTAAGTCACTTGCTTCTATGTCTCCTGGTAAATCTAGCAAAGAAAATTTCTCACCCGACAGAACATCTGCAATTGAAGACAATGTAGCAAACCCTTTATTTTTGGTCAAAACGAGCATTAAATTTTTCGCTACATCCTTCCCCATTTTCCCGATCACATTTTCTAAGTCACTTGCCACTTTTTTTTACCAAGTTTCTTTGTTCCACTAACTTAACTCTTGACTTCTCTAAGCACGTAATAGCACGTAATAGACTTTATATACAATAGTTTCCCTGAAAGTTCACTGTATAAAAGAAGTTCCTGCACGAGTTTGATGCAGGTCGCATCACTGCTATCGAACAAGTCAATGATTCTTTTCACTACTTCGATGTTCTCGCAGTAGTAGTTGCATGCTTCTATCCAGATTCCCCATCTGGTCACAACCGGTGAAGGAGGCAAAGGAACTTCAGGAGCCTCGGACTTGAATGTTGCAACTCGTGAAGGTGCCTTTAAGAGGACCTTCTTGATGGATCCTATTAGACTATCAACTTCATGAAACTGACTCCCCAATTCCACCGCAACTCGGTGTAAGGCATGTGCTAGGTATGTTACATGCACAATTTTCCAGTAAAGAGCTTGGAGAGAATTAGCAGCTTTTACCATATGTGATGCAGCATCGGTCAACAACAAGAGTACGTTGTCATGTTGAATGCCATTGGGGTATATTAAACCCAAAGGCATATCAAACACTTTGCTAATTTTTAAAAAACTATTTCCAAATTATCACAGTTTATTAGGAATGGTTCTGCTGGACCATCCTCTGCCATTGTGCCCACCACAACATTTGCCACATAACGGCCTAGTGAGTCTGTACATTCTTCTATGTTTACCCAATTTTTTTTTCCTGACATTTTTGTCTCATTTCCTGTATTATTTTCTGGTAGCATATACTATCGTGATTCTTCCTTAATGTTGAAGAGTCTGGTATAGGCTTTCCAGTATACTTTTCTAGAAAAGCGCGTAGCTTTGGATTACTCAGATTGTTCAAAGGAATATCAGCACAAATGAATGCTTCACAGATTTCTTCAAAGAAAGGTGAACCTGAAGAAGAGCAAGCTTCACCAAGTAACATTTGGTGTGTCGTTCTTATAGCTTCAAGCAGCCGTAGTCGTCGAATGTGTTTTTCTCTCTAAACATGTTCGTCTATTGTAAACTTTTCAGCTCCCACTCGTACTTCACATAACTCGCAGAAAAGTATATTCCCATCTGTGGTGAAAGCTTTTTCAACACAAAGTCTAACAAAATTATTTAATTTATGTGCAATATTTTGGTTTAGTTTAGGCATGATGATTTGTCAACTTCACACCACAGTTGTTTACACTGTTTAAAAGACACCACTCTGCACTGCTATTTAGACAAGATTTGCAGACACAGTGAGCTTTGACCCTTCTGCTTACGAATGCAGCCACCTGATACTTGTGCTTAGGAATGCAGCCACCTGATACTTGTGCTTAGGAATGCAGCCACCTGATACTTGTGCTTAGGAATGCAGCCACCTGATACTTGTGCTTAGGAATGCAGCTACCTGATACTTGTGCTTAGGAATGCAGCCACCTGATACTTGTGCTTAGGAATGCAGCTACCTGATACTTGTGCTTAGGAATGCAGCCACCTGATACTTGTGCTTAGGAATGCAGCTACCTGATACTTGTGCTTAGGAATGCAGCTACCTGATACTTGTGCTTAGAACTGCAGCTACCGGATACTTGTGCTTAGGACTGCAGCTACCTGATACTTGTGTTTATGACTGCAGCTACCTGATACTTGTGTTTAGGACTGCAGCTACCTGCTACTTGTGCTTAGGACTGCAGCTACCTGATACTTGTGCTTAGAACTGCAGCTACCTGCTACTTGTGCTTAGGACTGCAGCTACCTGATACTTGTGTTTAGGACTGCAGCTACCTAATACTTGTGTTTAGGACTGCAGCTACCTGATACTTGTGTTTAGGACTGCAGCTACCTGATACTTGTGTTTAGGACTGCAGCTACCTGATACTTGTGCTTAGGAATGCAGCTACCTGCTACTTGTGCTTAGCACTGCAGCTACCTGATACTTGTGTTTAGGACTGCAGCTACCTGATACTTGTGCTTAGGAATGCAGCTACCTGATACTTGTGCTTAGAACTGCAGCTACCTGCTACTTGTGCTTAGGACTGCAGCTACCTGATACTTGTGTTTAGGACTACAGCTACCTGCTACTTGTGCTTAGAACTGCAGCTATCTGGTACTTGTGCTTAGGACTGCAGCTACCTGATACTTGTGCTTAGAACTGCAGCTACCTGCTACTCGTGCTTAGGATTGCAGCTACCTGATACTTGTGCTTAGGAATGCAGCTACCTGATACTTGTGCTTAGAACTGCAGCTACCTGCTACTTGTGCTTAGGACTGCAGCTACCTGATACTTGTGTTTAGGACTGCAGCTACCTGATACTTGTGTTTAGGACTGCAGCTACCTGCTACTTGTGCTTAGGACTGCAGCTACCTGATACTTGTGCTTAGAACTGCAGCTACCTGCTACTTGTGCTTAGAACTGCAGCTACCTGCTACTTGTGCTTAGGACTGCAGCTACCTGATACTTGTGTTTAGGACTGCAGCTACCTGATACTTGTGTTTAGGACTGCAGCTACCTGATACTTGTGCTTAGGAATGCAGCTACCTGCTACTTGTGCTTAGAACTGCAGCTACCTGCTACTTGTGCTTAGCACTGCAGCTACCTGATACTTGTGTTTAGGACTGCAGCTACCTGATACTTGTGTTTAGGACTGCAGCTACCTGATACTTGTGCTTAGAACTGCAGCTACCTGCTACTTGTGCTTAGGACTGCAGCTACCTGATACTTGTGTTTAGGACTGCAGCTACCTGCTACTTGTGCTTAGAACTGCAGCTATCTGGTACTTGTGCTTAGGACTGCAGCTACCTGATACTTGTGCTTAGAACTGCAGCTACCTGCTACTCGTGCTTAGGATTGCAGCTACCTGATACTTGTGCTTAGAACTGCAGCTACCTGATACTTGTGCTTAGGACTGCAGCTACCTGATACTTGTGTTTAGGACTGCAGCTACCTGATACTTGTGTTTAGGACTGCAGCTACCTGATACTTGTGCTTAGGAATGCAGCTACCTGATACTTGTGTTTAGGACTGCAGCTACCTGATACTTGTGTTTAGGACTGCAGCTACCTGATACTTGTGCTGAGGAATGCAGCTTCCTGCTACTTGTGCTTAGAACTGCAGCTACCTGATACTTGTGCTTAGGAATGCAGCTACCTGCTACTTGTGCTTAGGACTGCAGCTACCTGATACTTGTGTTTAGGACTGCAGCTACCTGATACTTGTGTTTATGACTGCAGCTACCTGATACTTGTGCTTGGGACTGCAGCTACCTGATACTTGTGCTTAGGAATGCAGCTACCTGCTACTTGTGCTTAGAACTGCAGCTACCTGATACTTGTGTTTAGGACTGCAGCTACCTGATACTTGTGCTTAGGACTGCAGCTACCTGATACTTGTGCTTAGGAATGCAGCTACCTGCTACTTGTGCTTAGAACTGCAGCTACCTGCTACTTGTGCTTAGGACTGCAGCTACCTGGTACTTGGGTTTAGGACTGCAGCTACCTGATACTTGTGTTTAGGACTGCAGCTACCTGATACTTGTGCTTAGGAATACAGCTACCTGATACTTGTGCTTAGGCCGCACCATGGCTCAGTGTTAGACCGCTTGGCTCTCACCAAGGCGGCCCGGGTTCGATCCCAGGCGACCGCAAAGTGAGATTTGTGGTGGACAACATGGCGCTGGGGCGAGTTTTCTCCGGGATCTCCGGTATCCCCCGCCATCTCATTCCACCAGTGCTCCATCTTCATCTCATGTATCATCAGTGGCATCGCCTGCAGTGCCATATGTAGTAAAAGCGGACGTTAAACACTACACTTGTGCTTAGGAATGCAACTACCTGATACTTGTGTTTAGGAATGCACCTACCTGCTACTTGTGAAGTAAGTGAAACAGTTTGTATTGCGCACGTTCATTAGCGGTCGTTAGAAGGGGAGGAATGTAGTCTTTGTCCCGTTTCCTGGAACCCAAGGTAATTGTACCTCTAGTACTCTATGGGACAAAGTAAAACAGTTTGCTAAATAATTAAATGCAAAGCTTCGCTCTTGAAAACATAAAAAGTAAATTGCATTTTAAGGTATATTTTAACTTGCTTAATTATAACAAAGAATACCCAATAGTATTAAAAGTGCCCAAAATTGTAATAAAAAACCTAAAAAATGCCCTATCCCACAAACATTCACAAAAATTCCCTAACAAAAATGATTAAATTAATGTATTTTACTATGAAACACATTTATATGTAACCCACTTTTAATTTAAGGTTTACCCAAAAAATAAAGAATAAAAAAGAAATATGCAAAGTCATTGAAATCCTAGCCCTATTTATAACTTAACTAGTCGGAATTTCGGTGTCTCAGCTTCGAAATTCTCTTAGCTATAATTTTATGCAGCATTAAATATTACATTTTTTTTTGCGATTAGGCAGCGCAGGAACCACTGGTGTGCGAACCTCAAAAGTTGTTATTGACACGCACCGGCCACGAAAACAAAAGCACTGCTCCTTGATCTTTATCAGTGACTCTAGCTTCGCTTTCAGGTAATGGGAAGGGCAGGTACTTGCAAAACACCATGTGCTCCGCTAGGTTTTAATTGACGAACCCTTATATATAATTATTCTGAGACTGGGCATTTTGAATAGCTTTTCTATAATTTGTAAATACTGAGAGTGAAATTGTGTTACGTCTGAAAATGTTGTCCCTGCGGCTTACCTAGCGGATGCTTTTTTGTAGTGAGAAACTTTCTCAAGCGCTGACCTTCTGTTTCTGGGTTCGACACAACAGTCATCTCTGCTCTTTGTCCTCTGCTAGCTGAAATTGTGTTTAGGAA
The DNA here is from genome assembly GCA_030765055.1 of Mantis religiosa. Taxonomy (NCBI): domain Eukaryota; kingdom Metazoa; phylum Arthropoda; class Insecta; order Mantodea; family Mantidae; genus Mantis; species Mantis religiosa. The sequence continues at coordinate 30,694,519 of CM060952.1, read as the reverse complement.
GAACGTGGACCTCTCCTTTGATGAAAAAGGAACTTTAATCTCGGTTGTAGTAACGGCTCACAAAACTGTGTACAATCCAGTTCGATCTTCTAACGTTCCGTGACTTTCGACTGATACACAACTACCTCTTTATGCGTTTTAGCTTTTAGCCTGTGAGAGTGAAATATTATTATCCACTTACCCGTTAACACATTATCTACATTTATTTACTTATACGACAGCATCTGTCCCTGTGTGTGAATACATAGCAACTATTATTTATTTATTTTCAGCAATAAAAGTTGGGAATTATAAGAGAACCCAGTAAGTGCCCAACTCCAGTATCTTCCCTGATCATCTTTTTTTGTACATCGGCTGTAACTGAAAGGTAACTTTCAGAAGCTGCAGTAGCAAATTTTAGATTTGTTAAGGAACGTGATTATTTGGCCAAACACTTACACAGAATAGGAATTTATACAAGTCCAAATTGTCCTCTGTGCAACAAAGAAGAGGAAAGACTGAAGAACATCTTTTAACCTGTGAAGCCCTACCTGCCAGATCCACTACACAGAAATATTGGAGAGCAAGAGAGTTAATGGCTTCATTGCCAAAGCCTAGCATTTGACAACAAAGAAGAGGAAATGACTGAAGAACATCTTTTAACCTGTGAAGCCCTACCTGCCAGACCCACTACACAGAAATATTGGAGAGCAAGAGAGCTAATGGCTTCATTGCCAAAGCCTAGCATTTGACAACAAAGAAGAGGAAATGCCTGAAGAACATCTTCTAACCTGTGAAGCGCTGCCTGCCGGACCAACTACACAGAAATATTGGAGAGCAAGAGAGCTAATGGCTTCATTGCCAAAGCCTAGCATTTGACAACAAAGAAGAGGAAATGCCTGAAGAACATCTTCTAACCTGTGAAGCGCTGCCTGCCGGACCAACTACACAGAAATATTGGAGAGCCAGAGAGCTAATGGCTTCATTGCCAAAGCCTAGCATTTGACAACAAAGAAGAGGAAATGCCTGAAGAACATCTAACCTGTGAAGCGCTGCCTGCCGGAGCCACTACACAGAAGTATTGGAGAGCAAGAGAGCTAATGGCTTCATTGCCAAAGCATAGCATTTCAAAACAACAACTTTCAGAAGGAGAAAAAATTGAAGAAGGGCCTTAAACATTTAAAGAAAACCGTCACCAAAAAACTGTGTTGTTGCAACTGCCTTTCAAGTTTCATAAAATACGTCACTTTGTGATAGTGCAACATGTTCTGGATCAGCACGTTTATATACTAGACGAAGTGACATATCTCCACTTCCTTCTGGTCCTCAGGTCAGGCCCGATTCTAGCAAACGGAATCAGGAGAGTTCACAGGTTTTGTATAGCAGTCCATATGTTACACAGATAATGGCCAACGTCATAAAAAAGAACGTTGGAATGCAGACCTACAGCTACATAAGCTAAGAAGAAACCGTTTTTGTTGATACGTCCACTGGAGAGATTGGAAATGCCGACTTTTCTAATGATGAAGATGAGATGTTTGTTACTTGTCTCTACTGTAATGACTTAATTACCTACTCCAAACCAAAAGAGGTATAGGTATGATGCGTTGAGTGCTCAGTGTGGGCTCACAATGAATGTGCTGGTGTTTCACAAAGGACAAAGATGTTTACATGTGCAGTAATGCGTAATGTAAGGTACAATGCCTTTGTCTTTCATTATTCACGTATAGCCAATAGTTCTCAATGTCAACATACAAAAAATAAGGGCGATAATACGAAAAATGTAGCCGCAGGAGAACGTTTTCCTTATTGTATGTCATTTGTTCCCCTACGTATCCCCTCATTAGTTACAAACATATAATTAAACCGTTTCTGCAAATATCTTCAGATCAACGTGAAGTAGATAGAAAATCATTCGGATTTATTACATTCACATGGATTTTCGCTACACATCCTTCAAAGCCTAAAGTTTATAAACTTATTTATCTGTATATTTGATGTAATTAAGAGAAGCATTTACAAAACTGGTTTTATTACATCTTCCTTTGTAGCCAGGTGAAGACAGGTAATGGCGGAGTGACGTCACCTCCGTCAGATCTAACCGCCAAATATCCCCCCGAACGAAAAGCAGGTTAACGTGTGACGTCAGCGCAATGATTTCTGCCGTCCAAGAGGAAGGAAATAATTTCATGTGTTGGGGTACCGACAGCATAGGAAAGACAGGAAACGTTTCGGGTATTAATAATATGCACAATTTACATCTTGTGTGTTGTAATATTAATGCTGACTGCTTTATTTACACAATTGGTCACAGTTTATAAACAATTACAATCCAGCTCTGTGCTATGAGAAAATATATAAAACTTCAACTCGTAGTTTATCTGAAGGTCTGGCATGTTATAAAGTAAATAAAATATACAGTAGTTTTGTCTGCAAATTAGAGGAGACCCATTCAGAGCAAAATTACGTGAACACCTGTTTCGTTTTTCTTTAACTAGTTTATCAATGTCAAGACGTAATATCTGGGAAATTTATAATCGAAGGCTGCATGTTAGATTGTGACACGGCAAAGTACTTCGGGGTTTGGAGTTAGCTAATTTCACAACAGAAAAAATAAAATGTTCACACATATGTTGAGCCAAACATACAGAATGTCCGTGCGGCAAGTGAATACAACCTCGGAAATCTGGTTTGGGGGACATTCTTGTAAAAATCAGCCAAGAATTTCTTGTGTGTGTGTGTGTGTGTGTGTGTGTGTGTGTGTGTGTGTGTGTGTGTGTGTGTGTGTGTGTGTGTGTGTGTGTGTGTGTATTTGTCATCCAATAAATGGTCACGTTCTAAATTTAACAGTTCCATTAAGTACGTGGCAGCTACATTGTTATCATCAAGTGCGCAACACCTGAGTGAATCTTGAGATTATGTATTCAACAGCGCCATTGATATAGGCAACTTGGTACTACTTGGCTCTTGCCTGACGTCATACGTGCTCAGGCGTCACTCTCGGCTGAAATACGAGGGCTGTTCAATAAAGAATGATCATAACTTTTTTACGGTCATAATTTTTTGCACTAAAATTCAAACTTACTATGTTCTGTTAGCTTAATATGAAACAAACACGCCGTAGTAGTTTCATAGTTGGTACTGCTGGTTCCCGCCTGTGAGAACCAGGCAAGTTCAGACATGTTCAGTATCGCCTACCGCTGCAATGGAGGTAACATCTAGTTAAAATTGATGTCAGAGGAAGATCCGGAGTTTCTTTCAAACTTAATCACTGCTGATGAAACTTGGCTACATCATTTTGATCCTGGGAGCAAACAGCAAGGCTCAGTGTGGAAATCTTCATAACCATCCCCCCAAAAAGCAAATGTGGTTGCTTCTGCTGGGAAAGGTATGGTCATCTCATTCTTTGATATTCATGGAATGGTTTATATGCATGTTGTACCTGCACACACATCAGTAACTGGACAATACTACAGGGATGTCCTGAAAACATTGCAAGTTTATATCAGGCGCAGAAGACCACATTTCCGTGAAGCAGGCTGGATGCTGCACCACGATAATGCGCGGCCGCATATTGCCAATGTTGTTGCTGAATATCTTGCAGAAATCAACTTGAACTACATCGCCCACCCTCCCTATAGTCCGGATTTAACCTCGTGTGACTTTTTTCTATTCCCTAACTTGAAGAAACGCCTTCGTGGAAGCATTATCCATCATCAGAAGCAGTGGTGAAGGCTGTGGAGGCTTTTTTGAAGGATCTCTCAAAAATGGTTTCCAGCATGTCTTTGAAGACTGGCAGAAACGCTGGAACAAGTGCATCGCCTTCAGGGGAGACTATTTTGAGAAGGATCATCAAAATTATGAGAATGAGTAAAGGTACGTTGTCAGAAAAAAAACAACTGATTATTCTTTATTGAACAGCCCTCGTACGTCACAAGTCTGGAAGCTGTCTTCCTCTGGTAGAGACTTTGAGAATACCGTGGGCTTTGGCGATAGTCAAATATTTTAAGTGCTAATTGATACGGCATAAGTTTGAAATTCAGTTCTATTTACATGTCCAGGAGAAAAAAAAATGGACATAACGATTTCCTATTTGGGAAGTGTATACTCATTGGAAAATTCAAATAAATCAACAAGGTATATCTAGAAAAGGGTTAGGGCATAAAAGGGAGTACCGAGCTCCTATGAGAGAAAAGTATAAGCACAGTTATGTATAAATTCAAAGAATATTTCGGATGTAGTTCATTCTACGTAACATATATTTTACATAAATGGGCTCCAGACATTCTTTTGGTGCGAACTTTGTCTGTGTCCATACTTAGTGAGTTATGCAAAAGTTACCCAGAATGAAGAGCACTTTAGAGGACACTCACTAAAAGTTCAGGATATATATTTTACTTCATATGTATCCCTTTACACTAATTTGTTAAATTCACTTTTAAGAAAATTTAAATTTCAAAAGCGTTCCATGTAGAGGGTAGTCCGAGACGAAAGAAATTTCTTTAACATCTTGTTGTGCCTTCCTTGGAGAATACTGGAGTTTCGTAAGTAGGTATGTAACCTAATTTTTGTTTTTGAGTTATACTATTCACACAAGCTTGGAGAAAGATACATTTTTGTAAAAGTACTGCTTTTTAAAATAACACCTGAAGCCTTCCAGGCGACGAATATGTTTCGTGTGCATACGTCACTCCCATCATCAGGATATTTTAAGAAATGTTATAACCACAAATTAGATATAATTTGTGTAGTGTCTAATCGTGTATAAATAGATGTAACTAGTGATAGAAATGTCCATTTCTAATGGTATTTTCACCTGGCTTGTTTCCCAAGGAGATCTTGAACTTCTTTTTTTAAAATTTAGAGAGTCTCAAAGAATGTTTCCTGCTGAAATTTCGTAATTCAGTTTTTTTTTTTTTTAGGGTGGAATGCACTACCGTCTCTACTGTAATAGATAGTAAGCACCAAGTCATGCAAGTTATAGTGAGATAAAGAAAGGGAAGTGGAGAGGAGGTGAAGACCATTGTTAATTTCATTCAAGTGCTTTTTTTTAAATTTATGTCCTCCAATGTTAAGGATATGTATGGCTGAAATTTAATGAATGATTTTCATAAAATTACCTTTTCCTCTTTTAGGTCTATAAAATAGTGTAGGACTTCCTGGATCCAAATAATGCTTAGATAGCATCCGCAAGCCATTTTTAAATGCTCTAATCTAGTTTGAAAGTTACGTGAATGCTATTGTTAGATATGAATTCTAATTCTTTATCCTCGTGTTCTCGCTGTTGAAAATTTTATTATTTTTCATCACTTAAAATGTTCCTTGCGTCACAATTTTAGTGTTAGACTAATGAAACTTGTTGCACACGTTCATAGAGACAGAGTGAATAGAAATTGCTCTGGGTTTTATTGCGAGATACATTTTAAGCACACTTTCTTTATATGAAAACAAAAAACGTTCAAATTTTGGGCTGAAAAGCCATATTCATAGCTTTAAAGATTTCTGGAGCCTAAAGTTATTGAAACACAAAGAAACCTAGGGCAGATTAAAAAAAAAAATGGATGCATTGGGAACCTGTTGTTAAAATATTAGAGTAAAATTTAAGCTATTTTGTCCCAAGGGACTTTCTAGGTGACGTAAACAAAAATATATAAATTTGAATATGGAAGGCTTTAACCTACACACGGCCAGTGTTAAAGGACAAATAATTTCCATTAGTTGACCTAATGGTGGTTAACTATAAAGCCCGGGCCAGAAAGTACTTACAGCATAGTAAGTCGCCATTAAGGTAGTTGTCTCACGTGTTTATGAGAACTCCTAGTGGTTTATCGGGAAATACATGAGTCAGTTGGAGAATTTAATGTCATGTTGGCACGTTGGTCATAGTAGCTCAATGGTTAGAGCGGCTGGACGGAGACCAGAAGATCAGTGGTTCAAATCCCAGCTATGGCATTGAATTTTTTAGTCTGGCTCTATCTTACCAAATTCAGTCATATTTACCCTTAAGTCATGTCAGACGATGACTGAAGTGGGTAAAATTATACTCAAATGACCCCAGAGTCCATAGTGCTTAGAATTGGGATAGGGCATACTAGGATAGAATCTCACGGAGGGCATTCGTTACAGGAAGAAATTTGATATATTCTGTATATGCCTCAAGTAGGGCATCCCCGGGAGGAAGGATGAGGCGAGAGGAGACAGGAGGCGGTCGACCCAAGGAGTTACGGCACTGCAGAGGGAAGGGTTCCAAATGTTTACCAGATTGAAAGCTCCCCGGCAGGGCAGTACACTAAGCCGGCCCGGAGACTGGAGATCGCCATGCCGGAGGAGGTGTTAATCAGGAATATATCATCTTGCCATGCACGGTTGGGACTTCCGCCGACATTTCCACTCTGAAAGAGACCACCAGATGAGAGATGATGTGAAATGACAATGGAGATGAAATGGAGGGACAGGAAATTCTGGGGATGTAATGAAACTACTTGGCATTCACCTGACGACCAGGGAAAGCCCATAAAAAACACAAGGGTTAGATATGCCGGCTACAGGAAGCGAACCCAGACTTCCCGAATGCCGGCCGCAGAAAAAAGTGCCTGAGCCACCCCACTCGATTATTGCTGTTGTAATTTATGTTCTCAAACGTTGTCATATCGGACGATGAATGAAATGTATGAAGTGAGGCTCAAATTATTCCTGGGTCCCTGGAGCTTGGAGTTACCCCACATTCGTCTTTTAGGATAAGGGAAAACCCTGGGAAAACCTTATCGAGGTAACTCACCCTATCCGAGATTCGAACTTCGGGCCTGTATAACGTGAGGCAGACACGCTATCATCTACGCAACCGAGGCGGGCACACCCATCCCGCTCTATGAGCTTAGAGTTATCCGACATTAGTCTTTCAGGACAAGAGAAGCGAACGAAAAAACAAACAAAACAAAAGAAAAACAAAACCTTATTTAGATTAGTCACCCTGATCGAGGTTCTAACTCGGGACGTCTACGCTGCAGAGGCGGGCATGTGTGTAAGTCATTACACTACTGCGTCAAATCTTTATTTTGTAGATTTATCTGAATGAAAACCATTCTCTCATTGATCTGGAACGCAGTATGTTCTACCTTGGAGTTTAACAAGGGTCGGCAGGTCCGTCTCTGGTTTGCCGTGAACGACGGACGGCCTTTGGATGTAAATGATCACGCACAAGGTCTCTCTCTCTCTGGGGAAAGACGCAACATATCCTTGTTAACGCATCCGTGTCCGGTTATCGAGTCACGGAATTTGCACTACTGCTAATGATGAAAAACACTAACCAAGTATATGTGGGCAGGAACCGTTAACCTACCTGGAAATTGCCAGTGTCTCACAGTTCCCAGCTTGTTGGTAAAAGGGCATGTACGATTAGAAACACCTTATGTTGAGCTCATATGCTCTTCTATACAAATGCTTAAGTATTCCTTTATCTATTTAATGTTAATCGAGATAAATTTTGCGGAATTGTCGAGATTTAACTGTATTGGAACACCACAGTGAAGCGAAAAATTATTAAATTTTAGATGAGTCGTATATTTTACACGTCTGCTTCACTTTCGTACCTATTTTGAGGACATGTTTCGCAAATTTTCGTTTGCATCTACGGCTCAACTGAAAAAATGGCTAAATTATATAAACCTATAAACCTATAAACCTGGATGCCAATGCAATAGAAGAATATTTGGCAATGACTGAATTATGTATACATCAAAATTATTTTGTCTTCGATGGAAAATATTATAAAAAAATTTCAGGACTAGCTATGGGAAGCCCGCTATCACCATTTTTGGCCAATCTATACATGAGCTTTTTCGAAACACATATAACTAAAGGCTTCCCTCATGTTTAAAACATGGTACAGATACGTAGACGACATCTTGCAATAGTGCCCTACAAACTAATAGATGATGCTTTGAAACTACTCAACCTGCAAGAACCCAGCATACAATTCACAGTAGAAACTGAAGAGGACTGTACTCTACCTTTTTTAGACCTTAAAATAAAAAAAAAGCAATGAAAAACTAGAATTTGGCATTCATAGAAAAGCAACACACACAGATAATTACATGAAAGCAAATAGTTTCAACCCAATTCCACACAAACATGCAACCATCAACAGTCTGACACACAGATTAGTAAATCTACCTCTCAGCCAGCAAGAATATCAAAACGAATACCATCAAATCTTAAAAACTGCAATTAAAAATGGATATGGAAAAAACCTTGTAGATAAAAAACTAAAATTATTCAAACTTCAAAAGAGATTAAAACAGATCACAGCTCTCACACCAATAAAACAAGAAATTAGATTTGCTAAATTTACTTTCCACCCCTGGGACACAAAAAAGTTCCAAAAAATATTCAAGAAATACAATATAACATTGGCACCAAAAAACAATTACAACATTAAAAACCTACTTCACAGTAATAATACTGATAAGATAAAACCAGAGGAAAAGTCAGGCATTTACAAGATTAAGTGTAAAGACTGTGAAAAAAATTTACATAGGGAGGACAAAAAGAAACATAGGCACTAGAAAGAAAGAACACTTCAGGCACTTAAGATACAAAAATATTGATAAGTCCGCAATAGCAGCTCATTTCTGGTCTGAAAATCATGAAATTGAAGATAGCACAGAATTACTAAAATATGTACAAAAACATAGTGAACTCGTCATATGGGAGAGGATATACATAGAAAAATATAAAAACCAACTAATGAACTTTGAAATCCCGCCAGAAGAGAATCCCACATTTCAGTTCTTCACTAAATCAACAGATGGCAGCAACAACCCCAGAATTACCCACACCGCTGGATCTAGCTTCAGTCACACAAGAGCTGTAGATGCAAACCTCAAAATAGGTACGAAAGTGAAGCAGATGTGTAATAAATACGACTCATCTAAAATTTAATAATTTGCGGAATTGGTTTATTATATTTACTATACTTCCCCCGCTGAATCTCCGGTCCTGTTGTTTCGTGAGGGGAAACAACGGCCACCTTTCTGCTGTGAATTTCTGCAGGAAGAAAAACGATTCCGCTCTATTGTGACGTTTTCTAAATACAGGAGTAACAAAAAAAGTATGTCAAAATTTGATGAAACATATCTTGCAGATAGAGGATAAAATAACGTTATATGAACACAGGTTTAGAGGTAGCTTTTCCTTTATAGAGCACTTCTATAGCTGTATCCTATACAACGCTCAATGACAGAAACGTAGGAAAATAGGACGTCACGCACATTCACTATGACAAAATATTCCTTTAGTTCGATATGTTCCGAAAGAATATGCTTAGAGCAAGTCTCCCACTATAAATATTTAGGATCTATCCTGTCACTGCGGATAATGATATAGAAAAATAAAAATTAATAAATTCCAGCACATACGTGGAACAATAAACAGAACATCACAAAATAAAACAGGAAGAGGTACAAAACTCTAGTTGTACAAGACAACGGCTGTACCAGTGATCCTGTATGGGAGTGTATCATGGATATGAAAACAAAATGATAAAATGAAAATAAAAGCTGCAAACATAGTGAATAGTTTTACAAAGAGGGATAAAATAAGAAATAAGAATATTCGGGAAGAGGTAAATATATTTGAGTTAAACGAAAAAACAAAAGAACAAAACAAACAAAAAACAATGGACAATAAACAAAATTGAACAGAACATATCTGTAGAATGGACAATAGAAGATTACCGCGGATCATATACAGGATGTTACAAAAAGGTACGGCCAAACTTTCAGGAAACAATCCTCACACACAAAGAAAGAAAATATGTTATGCGGACATGCGACCGGAAACGCTTAATTTCCATGTTAGAGCTCATTTTATTACTTCTCTTCAAATCACATTAATCATGGAATGGAAACACACATCAACAGAACGTACCAGCGGGACTTAAACACTTTGTTACAGGAAATGTTCAAAATGTCCTCCGTTAGCGAGGTTACATGCATCCATCCTCCGTCGCATGGAATCCCTGATGCACTGATGCAGCCCTGGAAAATGGCGTATTGTATCACAGCCGTCCACAATACGAGCACGAAGAGTCTCTACATTTGGTACCTGGGTTGTGTAGACAAGAGCTTTCAAATGCCCCCATAAATGAAAGTAAAGAGGGTTGAGGTCAGGAGAGCGTGGAGGCCATGGAATTGGTCCGCCTCTACCAATCTATTGGTCACCAAATCTGTTGTTGAGAAGCGTACGAACACTTCGACTGAAATGTGCAGGAGCTCCATCGTGCATGAACCACAATGGGGTATTTTGACAATTGTCTGCACGAATGATTTCAATTTACATTTTAAGAGAAATACTAAAATGAGCTCTAACATGGAAATTTAGCGTTTCCGGTCACATGTCCACATAACTCATTTTCTTTCTTTGTGTGTGAGGAATGTTTCCTGAAAGTTTGGCCGTACCTTTTTGTAACATCCTGTATAATTACAAGCCTAGATGGCAGAAGATTATTGGACGCCCCAGGAAGAAGTAATTCTAATTGAGTGATTAGCTAATAGTTTTATTTTTCAACGTAGTCTCCTCTTATACCAATACATTTTCCACCGGTTTCCAATGCCATTATCCTCTCTCTGTAGTATTCCTCTGGAAATTCTGCAAAGTCCTCATTAACAGCCGCAATTGCTTCTTCATTGGACTAAAAGTGCATACCACTGACGAATTACTTCAGTTTTGGATACAGATGGAAGTCCGAGGGAGCCAAATCTGGGGATTAGGGTGGATGTCCTAGTACTTTATAGTGCAGATCTCTCAATTTCCCCACTACCAACACACTTCTGTGGGCAGGTGCACTGTCCTAATCGAAAACATTTCCTTTTGTTTTTTAACCCGGGTCTGTTTTCACGAATGCATGCGTTGTTTGGTTAGAAGTTGAGAGTACTATTCTCCAGTAATATTTTACGTTTTTTTAGATAGTCAATCAAAAATTGCCTTTGGCATTCCAAAACACTGATGCCATGATCTTTCCCTCCGAGGGCACCGTTCAACTTTGCGTATAAGGGAAAACACTGGGGAAAAAAAATGATCCAGATAACTGCCCCTAATCGAGAATCAAACTCTGGATTTCTCGAACGAGAGGTACACACGCTACACCTACGCTACTGATACGAGCATACTAACTGAATGAACAGGTATATTAAATGAGGGATAATTAGGAGTTTACTATATAACAAATCTTTAATGAAGGTTGCCTCGAGAATAGATTTGTAAAGATGGTTTGTTGAACACTGAGTAGAGAGTAATGTGAAAGGGACATAATGAGGTTCTGCTCTAAAGATTCTTCGAATGGTTCTCCATTCGTGACCAAGATGAAGCGGGCTGTATCTGTAAGGTGTATGATTCGGCACGTAATCTCTAAGGCTGGCGGCTTTCAAAATGGGAATTAACAAGGCGTTTCTTTTTTGTTTCAGGTGAGTGGAAAGCAAGTCCAGGGCTGTCGCTCGGGCGAAACCCGTTAACGGTTAATGTCAAATTGGTTCCACATCGTCACGCCGGCCGGCTTGCCTGCAGCCGACCCATCTCCTATTTTATATATTTTTAACAGTAAGTCAGTTTTATACAAACAAAATAGCTCTTAGAATTAAGTTAGTAATGTACATTTTAACATTTTCTTTAAGTTGTACTTTCATACAAGAATACAGAGGGAGGAGCGTCTCGCTGACTTTTGCAAGTCGCATTCCAGAGGTCACGAGTACAAACCCTACGATCATATACTCTGATTTGAGTGTTTACCGTAAGTTTGAAGGGCAAAACATGAGAATAACCTACATTAAATATTATCCTTCATATATACATTTTATACAGGGCGATCCATATAAAGCTGAACCACTTCAATAGACCATAACTTATGAACCAATAATAGGACACACGAGCAACTTTGGGAGAATATAATACACAATTGCGAGATTACATTTCACTATCTACATCTCAGATAAAATGTTGGAAGTGTCCTCCACCAGTGTCTAAGTATCGTTGGTGCCATTTTCTTTGATACGACTGTACACTGAAGTTTATATGGGTATCTTCAAGACAATTGTGGAATAGTTTCATGATATCGAATTGAGGGAAGGTTATTTCCAGCAAGATGGAGCAACGTGCTATACAGATAATGACACCATGCAACTTGTAACCAGTTTCTTTAATAATCGAATAATCTCAATAGGTCTGTGTTCTCCCAGATCCCCTAACCTAACTTCACCGGATATTTTCTTGTAGGGGTATCTAAAAATAGAGTGTACAAGAATAGGCCATGGATAATTGATGTCCTCAAAGAATCTATTCGAACCGAAGTAAGTAACATTGGCGAGGATACTCTGCGTAAAACTTTAGAGAATATGGTGAGACGAGTACAAACATGTATAGATACTGGTGGAGGACTCTACCAACATTTTCTTTGAGATGTAAATAGTGTAATATAATTTCCCAATAGTATATTATATTCTATCAAAGTTACACGTGTGTCTTATGTGTTAATTTACTCTGTTGACTCAAGTATTAGGTGACGTCACTCCCTCCCCTCCTTTATGACTAGATGAATAATCTTTAAGCGAGAGAGTCTCTCTCTGTAACTGCGAGCTGATTGAACAACATGCATCTGTAGGCAGCTCCACTTCTGGGCGGGTAAACGGCCGTTATGACCGTTTTGTAAATCTGTTTGTTGTAGTAAATATTCTTATTAAGTGAATTACACTTTTAATTAGCTTTACCCTACCTTTTTACCAATGAACCATTATAGAAAAGATCCCATCCTCTCGCTAAAGCATGTAGTTTGCTCCCGAGTGTTCCACTTGATCACGTGTTTCTTACATATTCACAAAGTAAGAACAGGTCGTCACACTATTCCTGGTTCAGAAGTTATGACCTATTGAATTGGTTCAGGTTTATATAGATCACATTGCATTAATAGTATCCAGGTGTATTATTTCTGTATATTTAAGCAGTTCGCAATGCATTAATATCCTTAGGGTGAAATAAATAACTATTGCTACATTTCAGCCATGGAGTTGGTTGAAAATGAGTTGTATTTAATTGATATATCACCTGGAGGCAATCGGTACGTATAGCGTGATTTAAACTTAATGTAAACATTATTTAAAATGAATAGCCCAGGGCATGTTGTTTAGAAGACATTTGTAAACACAAAGAAATCTAAAATCATATTATTTATGTTCCTTTTTGTCTGTGTTACGTCCTACAACTTTTAAGTCTTATCGGACAATGAATGAAACGGGTGAAATGATAATCTAATAAACCCAGGGTCCACTGAGCTTAGAGTTACTAGACATTTATCTTTCAGAATAAAGTAAACCCAGAATATTCCCTTGCACAGATAACTCACCTTGACTGAGATTCAAACTCGGGACCCCTTGAAAATGAGGCAGACACGCTACCACATATACTACAGAGGCGGGCAGTTCACATCACAATATTCCAGATGAGTTTTTTTGTTTTATATAAAATAACTTCACTACGAGTCAAATTGAATTTAATATCAGCAACATTTTAACGGGTTACAGCTCTCCATAGTTCAATTTCATTAAAAGTGTCCCTGTACACAACAGAATCACTGCTGACAAAAGGAAAACAGAAACAAAAATTAAATTCATGGTTGAAATTTTAATTTAAAACAAGTTGTGCTTTGCTGCTATATTTTTGTTTGTTTTTGTTGTTTTTATTCTTTAGGTCAGTTAATTAGCACTTTTTATTTATCTAGCGTTAATATTGTTTTATCTAATATTTTGAAACGCTCTTTTACCAGACAAAACTGTTCAATACCAACAGTTAACACTGAACAATGCCTGTGCGTGTTATTCTATCTTAAGCAGTTCTTTACCTTTGAGTTATAGCGGGCGAGGAATAGATGAAATCGTTAAAGCTACATTATATGATCCCATGGTTCTAGAATTTAACTTAAGTATACTCAACAGGAGTGAGAAACTGGAAAGGTATAGGTGAAGATAGAGAGCTAGATAAATGTCCATCGTGTGGAGAAGAGAATGCAGATTTCCATTGTATATTATATTGTAGTCAAAGAAAAACATAGAGAGAGCAGGCCTGGCTATGTAAATGGGACAATATGTGGGGTGAAGTAGGAATTAGAAAAGTTTGACAGTAAAAGGGGAAAAGAACAGAAGAAACATAGGGAATTATTTAGGGAAAGTTAAAGAGAGTTGGCTAAAACATATAAGAGAAAAATGTAGATTACGATAGGTAAAATGGCAAAATGTGTAAAAAAGAGTAGAGAGACTCCAATAGGTGTATGGGGACCAAATTATTATTGGATGGTGGGAAACATGGTAGGATTTTCAGGATTTAGGAATATATGGCGTTTTCCAGTACGGGTGTTATAATTGTAATCTTGATTTTGTATTTCCATTTGATGATGTAAAAGGAAAGATGAGAAATAAATTACAACTACAGTAACAAAAGTAAAATTAAGGAAATGGGACATTCTACCAATGTTTCTCATCATTTTCTGTGAATATCGGAGATTTTACTCAAATAACTGCAATAGTTGTGCGTGATCACAATTTTAAACTGTAATGAGGTGCTAAAATCAAGGTACAATAATTCCGTAAGGAATGAAGAGGGCAAATAAAATAACTGAACCGTGTACTGACATTTAAGAGCTAACGAAGCAATTGGTGGAAGATAATTGTTCCTTCACACTGGCCGGGTGTAACCTAACGTATGGAAAGATAGAGTCAGACTGAAAAATTCAATGACATAGCCGGGATTTGAACCACGGATCTTCTGATCTCCATCCAACCGCTATAACCAATTGAGCTACTATTGCCAACATTCCGACATGACATTAAATTCTCCAACTGGCTCGTGTTTTTCCCGGTAAACAACTTAGGAGTTCTCATAAACAGATGAGACAACTAACTTAATGGCGACCTACTATGCTGTAAGTACTTTAAGGCCTGGGCTTTTTAGTTAATCACACGGCCAGTGTGAAAGAACAATTAACTTGCATTAATTGACCTAATAGTGGTTGACTATAAAAGCCCGGACCTTAAAATACTTACAGCATAGTAAGTCGCCATTAAGGTAGATGTCTCGTGTGTTTATGAGAACTCCTAAGTGGTTAACCAGGAGAAACACGGACCATTTGGTGAACTTAATGTCATGTCGGCAGGTTGGCCATAGTAGCTCAATGGTCAGAGCAACTGGACGGAGACCAGAAGATCTGTGGTTCAAATCCCGGTTATGGCATTGAATTTTTCAGTCTGTCTCTACGTTCCCACACTTTAGCCTGCACACGGCTAGTGTGAAAGAACAATTAATTTCTATTAATTGACCTAATAGTGGTTAACTATAAAGCCCGGGCCTTAAAGTACTTACAGCATAGTAAGTCACCATTAAGGTAGTTGTCCCATGTGTTTATGAGAACTCCTGAGTGGTTTACCGGAAAAAACACAAGTCATTTGGAGAATTTAATATCATGTCGGCACGTTGGCCATAGTAGCTCAATTGGTTAGAGCGGTTGGACGGAGAGCAGAAGATCCGTGGTTAAAATCCCGGCTATGGCAATGAAATTTTCAGTCTCATTCTATCTTTCCGAAGAAATTGATGTTCTGATATACATTTTTCTCAAAATGTTTTTGGTTATTTATTTTAAGGCGATATATCATCTGGAACATCTAGATTTTGAACATTATTTTCTTGTGAACTAAACCTGGTAAAAGTCATATTATAGAAATGTACTATGAAATCAGGCAAATTCAAGGAATTAAAAAAATGTTTTCAAATTTTTTTTGAAATGGAACGTAATAGCATTTCATCTTCAAAATTTAATCACGGGAAATTAGAATAAACATTAAACTGAAATAACAAACTACGTAATGTATATAAGGCATTTAAGGTATAACTTTTCAGTTATGTTGAAATTTTTGAGAAATTCTGTGCTGCAACAGTTGAAAGTGGGCGTGATTGTCACAGAATGTTGGCACTATCTGAGTTCTGTTGTTGTAGTTAAAGTGGGACATTGAGAAACGACATTTTCTTCGAGCATTCGCGAGTATTGTGTGCAGATGACGTATATATATATATGTAGACTGTCATCTGTCTTTTGTTCAGGAGAAAGGAGGTTGTTCTTAACCCAACCCCTTCTATTGTATTACCATGGTTTGTTAGCAAGCAATTAGCGAGCGGGGTAGAACTGAACTTTCTGGTACCCCCGTTATTGAACATATCGCTTCTATGTTCCTAATGAATCACTTTAATAATAAGGGTTGAAAACCATTAGAAATTCGCTGTGGTGCATTAATATTATTAACAACTGAATATTCTGAAATTTGTGTTATTGGTAAACCATAAGAGATAGGCAGAAATGTAAATTAATATGCACGTAGATTTTTAACAGCTCCTTTTTAATTGTTTCATACTTTCTTATTTTTAACTGCTTATGTCATTGAGTTTATCAGGATGGCATATAGAGAGTGTGGATCCTTTGGGACAGCTATAGGATCTGGTGTTTAAGCCTTTGTCTATCCATTCAATAAACCGTAGTACATAAAATGTATGTAAACAGATCTTAGCTGTCATATGAAGATGATTTTCGCAAATATTCAATTTAATATTCTCTCAAAAAGGTTTATTTTTCTTACTTTATGTAATCAACATGACTATGGTTTAATTATATGCCTTCTTGTAGATCAATATGTGGAGTTCATTGCACCACATTATAGTCAAACATATTTAGAACTGGTCGGTATATAGTCGCTTCTAAATGTCGTTCTCTTTACATGAACTCTCAGGAAAATATAAAGATATGAAAATAATGCTGTCCCATTTATGAATTGACCAAAGAAGAAGGGGAAATTATGTAGTTATGCATGAGACAGCAAAAAAGATTAGAGAACACAAAACAGTTTGTGGGCACAGATAGGAGGAACTATGGAAAAAATAGAAATGTGAGATATATGGAGATAAGAGGAAAGGAATGCAAGCGATAAATTAGTAAATTTCCAAATAGAAGATATAGAAATGCAGGAAATATGGGAAAGTCTAGAAAATATGCTGTTATTACAATTTTACAAACGAATAAAGAGCAACTGGGGACGAGAAGCGTACGTAGTTTACTACAATAGGCAAGAGAGAGAAGGGCTAACTTGGATGAGAACAGGGACAATATTCCTAAAAAGGATGAGAGGTAGGGAAAAAGGAATTTGTGAATTGTGTTGGGGGAAAAGAAAGCATAGAACACTATGTAACAGAATACCAGGAGTAGGCAATATGGAGAAAAAAGGTTTCGGAGGAAAAATGGGAGTAAGTAGAGAAGAGGATAATAGCTATAAAAATGTTGCAGAGAAAGAAGGTAAGAAGTATTGGTGAGTTGTTAAAGAAAGATAAAATAGTGACAAGAAATATAGAGCGAAGGGAGAATGGGGCTTACTAAGTAACAAGGAGGCATGGAGTTTAGGAATTACCTGGCAGAGCAGAAGAGCAGGGTGTCATGTAAGCCAAGGTAAGGAGTGTCCGGAAATACCAAGGAAAGTGTTAGTTAAATAAAAACAATCGAAATAAATTATGCATTTTAAAGGGATGTGCATTTTTTATGTAGTGAGATTTGTATGTCTCTTACTGTTTTCTATTTTTTTTTTAATAAAGGTCATTCAGAATCGAGAGAATTTCAGCGATCATGCCCAGAAATTATTTAATTTATCATAAAAGTACCATAAGCAGAGTCTTTTAATCCAGTTCTAAGAATCAGTTATTAAAAATATCAATATTTAAGAATCCGTAATTTAGGATGAGCATAATTTTGTTAGGAAATTTTGTGCTATGTCCTCGTAAGGCGCCCAACTTAATAGCAGGTTTAATATTTGACTGGAGTTTCATTTTTGAGTTCCACTTCACAACACGAAGCTTTGTCTAGAACTATTTCGTTATATATTGAAATTAATTATTTTGCCACACTAGCCGTGTTTGGGACAAAGGTTGTTTAGGTGAGTTAGACTGAAAAATTCAATGCCATAATCGGGATTTGAACCACGGATCTTCCGTCTCCGTCCGGTTGATCTAGCCACTGAGCTACCTTGGCCAACAGCACAGCATGACACTAAATTCTCCAACTGACTCGTAGTTTTCCTGGAAAGCTACCAGGAGATTTCATTTTCAATTATTCACATACCTTTAGAGGAGACTTAGTTACTATGCTGTAACTACCTACGAGTAGCGATCAGGTTATGATATTTCCTATTTTGTCAGGACTGCGATCAGATAGGAGCTTCTGTTTTTTTTTTCAAAAAAAAAAGTGGCGTCTTTGTGAATACGTGACAGAAATGGTAGCACTACACAGTGCACAGAACTCTAGTGCCAGCGACGAGAGTTAGGACTGCTTTCGATACTTAAAAAATGACGTTTTCATTCCAAGAACAGCGTGTAATTATTCGTTTTCTCCATTTTCGTGGTGTGACACTTATTGAAATTCATCGCCAGTTGAGTAAGACATGTGGTGATGATATCATGGATATGTCTAATGTACATTCTTGGGTGCGGCAGTTGAATGAAGATAGAACATCATGTGACAACAAACCAAGATAGTTGCAGACATTGCCTCCAAAATTGTCATTGCCGTGGGATCTGTACACACAATCCTGCACGAAGATCTGAAAATGCGAAAAGTATTTTCCAAGTGGGTACCACGAATGCTGACGCATGATCACAAGGCGGTGCGCATGGCAAATTGTCAGGCGATGTTGACGCGTGGTGACGGCATGAACGGGACTTTCTTTCAGTCAATTGTTACAGTGGATTTCCTTTTTTAATCCTCAAACGAAGCGCTAGTCAGCTCAGAGGAAGTACACAGACTCACCGCCGCTAAAAATATTTTCGGCTGGGCGCCATTGCTGACAAAATGATGGTCATCTTCTGGCTCAGCAGTGGTGTAATCCTTAATCATTGCATTCCAAAGGGCAATATGGTGACAGTTGCATCCTACTAAAATGTTTCGAAGAATAGATTCCTTCCAGCATTGTGTGAAAAACGGGTGGAAGGGGTTGAACGTGTGCTCTTTCATCAAGACAACGCACCAGCGCATCGGGGGAAAGCGACGCAGAAGTTTCTTCGCGACAACAACTTTGAAGTGATTGCTCATGCTCCCTACTCACCTGACCTGTCTCCTAGCGACTTCTCGCTGTTTCGCACGGCAGCGTTCGCAGCGGCCATGGAATCATGACGTCGACATTGCGAAAAATGTGTACAGCTAGAGATAGATTACATTGAGAAGTGACACCAGTTTGACATTTTTCTTGTGATTACTTTGTGGAAAAAATAATTTTCCTATACCCGAAACAAAATAGGCAAATTCTTATGTAAACTGATCTGCTGATTCCAAAAATGCCCCTCAAAATGCTGTATCACGTAACGTTTTTTAGGTATTCATAATTTTTTATGAAAACTTACAGAAATGTGATGTGATAACTCATATTTGATTAATTGAAAATAATAGGTATTTTATTGCCAAATAACATTGAAAATAATAATAATCATCATTAACTATTGTTATTAAAATAAATAAACACAAGAGAACCAATACCTGAATTATCTCAGAAGTGTTTTACTGTTGATTTTTTTTTTTTTTTTTTTGTATTGACTCTCCCGTTTGAGGAACCAACAATAGTCTCCGAACATGGCTGAATCCCAGCGACCCTGGTAACGTCTTTCCATCTCAGAAATGTCCTGGTGAAAACGCTCACCTTGCTCATCACTTACTACAGCTCCTAGGTTTGTAGGGAAACTATCAAGGTGAGACTGCACAAAAGTGGATTTTAAGTGACATACGGCAACCCATTTCTTTGTAGCTCCTTAATAGTTCTGAGACTAAAGTTTCATAATTTTCTTCTTTGTTATTGCCCAGGAAGCCTTCCACCACTGATATAAATGATTTCCATGCTGCCAGTTCCACATATTTGGCTTTGATTCAAAAACACTGTTTTTAAGAAGTAGTCTTATTTGAGGATCGACAAATATACCTTCCTTCAATTTAGATTCACTTATTTTGGGAAAGATACTTCTTAAATACGCAAATGCACTTCCACTTGTGTCCAAACATTTAACAAAATTCTTCATTAACCCGAGCTTTATGTGAAGTGGGGGGAGAAGAACTTTGTTTGGGTCTACTAGAGGCACATACTGAACATTGCTTGCTCCAGGGGTATAGCCTTCCCTTTTCCCTCACTCTTTCACTATAAAATGCTTGTTAGTTGCCCTACTGTTCCATAAACACAAAAAACAGCAAAATTTTGTGAAACCTCCCTGCAGTCCCGTTAGCGATGGAACTACCTTGAGGTCAGTACAAATTTCCCAGCCATGGTTTTGATAACTAATAGCATCTAAAATGATGGACATGGAATGGTATGTCTCCTTCATTCCTATGGCATGAAATAAAGGTATTGAAGGTAGTAAATTGCCATTATGAAGCAACACTGCCTTTAAGCTGTATTTAGAAGAGTCAATTATATAAATTTTGTGCTTAACGGGACCTGCACTTTTTGTGTGGCAATATTTTCTGTATCCATTACGTTTTACCGGTCATAAAAAAGTCGTCCATAAGAGGCTGTTCCCCAAAAGTTCAAAGCTTCCTATTTGTGGTCGCCTCTGTCACGTAGGTGTTACTTCACGTTCAAGAGGTCCCGAGTTCAAATAGCTGTCAGGGTGAGTTACCTGATTAAGGATTTTTCGGCGATTTCCCTTATCCTGCAAGACGATTGTATGGTAAGTAAGCGCTATGGACTCTGGGCTCATTTGAGCATCATCTCACCCATTTAATCTACGCGGTGCGTTCAAGTTATAACAACTTATTTTCTCTGGACTGGGACCAGATAGGAACTTCTATTTCGTTTGAAATACGTGTGGACTCTTGGTGAATGCCATGACGGAGCTGG
This sequence comes from Mantis religiosa, assembly GCA_030765055.1. Classification (NCBI taxonomy): domain Eukaryota; kingdom Metazoa; phylum Arthropoda; class Insecta; order Mantodea; family Mantidae; genus Mantis; species Mantis religiosa. The sequence continues at coordinate 30,673,595 of CM060952.1, read as the reverse complement.
CAGCACTGTACAGTGCATAGAAGTCTAGTGGCAGCGACGAGAGTTAGGACTGTTTCTAGTACTTAAAATGGCGACGTTTTCATTACAAGAATAGCGTGTAATCGATGTTCTATTGAAGCCGTCATCATGCGTCAACATCGCCTGACCGATTGCCACACGCACAGCCTTCTTATCATCCGTCAGCATTCGTGGCACCCACCTGGAAGACACTTTTTGCATTTTCAGATCTTCTTGCAGGATTGTGTACACATAGCCCACAGAAAGGCCAATTTTGGAGGTGATATCTGCAACTGTCTTGGTTTGTTGTCACACGATGTTCTGCCTTCACTGAACTGTCAAACCCAGGAATGTACATTAGACACATCCATGGTACCATCACCACATACCTCACTCAACTGGCGATGAATTTCAATATGTGTCACACCTCGGAAATGGAGAAAACAAATGATTACACGATGTTCTTGCAACTAAAACGTCGCCATTTTAAGTATCAAAAACAGTCGTAGCTCTCATCGCTGTCACTCGAGTCCTGTGCACTATACAGTGCAGCCATCTCTGTCACACATTCACAAAGAGTCCACGTGTATTAAAGAAATAGAAACTTCTATCTGGTCCCAGCTCTTAAAAAATAATGGTTGTTATAACTTGAACGCACCTGCTACTGTATTACAGTCGCAGAACGTAAATCTTTATAAAAAAAGATCATTTGTCATGAAAATACGTTACCCCCATGGAATTATAATCAAAATCGCTGTAGGGTTTTTTTGAGAAAGGAAAACAGTTTAAAGTTATCCCATGTTGAAAGATGACTTAGGAGGAGATATTTAAAATAGTCAATGACGCATATGTGAACTCTGCTGTACTTAAATATGTATCAAATTTGCTATTTCACCGAGCTTTCATTTTTTTACTAATGCTGTGCACAGACACAGAAAAAAAATCACGAATCCTTTCTAAGAATACTTTTGGTATCGAATTTTTAGCGAGAATGCAATTGCTTTTCCACAGGTAGTTGAAGCAACAGTTGCATCGTATAAAGTTATTTTAAAAACTTGGAAACTTATGCTTACTTATCGCTTTTATTAAATTGTATATATTCTGCTTAAAATGTGACATTCAAAGACTGATTGAAATACGTGCCGAACATGGAATGGTAGAGTTACACAGAATAATTCAATGCAATATAATCTAACCATCTTTCCACACTTTGCCCTACGCACGGCTAGTGTGACAGTTAACGACGAGTTAATGACTATAGTTAAAATGTAAACAATATTATTTCAATAGGCCTGTGTATTTGTTCACAAAAGAGAGAATGAATAAGCTTAGGGACTCCCTCATTTTATTTACATATACGCGCTTAGTCAGGAGTCCCTGTTGTCGCCGACTGACTGCGTACCCAAGTTCGGAATCAAGTGTACCGTGCTCTACAGAAGTTCTTCTCTCACCCTCAATTCTTTGTAAACAAACCTAATTCTATGGTCTCGGCGTTGCGAAATTACTTGTTTCGTGTCTAAAGGTTTGCCTTGTTGATAATCCAACCGATATGGAAAACTCATGTGGTCAGAATCTCGGTAGCCTCAGCCGGGATTCACTACCTATTGAAGCTCCTCAAATTCCTCCAAATGTTGAGTAGGCATTGATTCTATACCCGAGATTTAAATTCCGTACTGCGGAGATCGAAACCGGGTACATTCGGTGGCAGAGAACCAGAGAACAACGCTCCAGCCACTATGCCACGGCTCAGTACATCAGAATGCAATACGTTTAAAATACTTTACGGAAATTAACCGTTTTTCCACACTAGCCGTTTGTAGGCTTGGTTAGGTAGAGTCAGACTGTCAATGCCATAGCTGGGATTTGAGCCACCACCAGTCTGTGATTTATGTATCTCATTGTATACAAGAAATCCCAGTGGTTACCCTGTTGTGCAGCGTATTCAGGATAGAATCCACCTTTTACACGCTTCCGGCGTGGATTCCTGGTCACGTTGGCTTGCGGGGGAATGAAATGACGGATTCAGCAGCTAAGACAGCTACCATGGAGCCCAGGGTTAGAGTACCACCTTTTAAATCGGAAGACTTTAGAGTTGTATTGCGGAGAACTGTGCAGTCCTGCTGGCAGGAAGCATGGTCCGCTGTCCGCAGCAATAAACTTTAGATTCTGAAGGCCATGGAGTTTGCAATGGCCGAAAGCTCGACGTTTATTAATTTGACTCGGCTGATCACCCACGAAGCCTTGATTAGTAATGCTCGCCATGAAAGCTTCAAGTCTTACAATAAACTTAGATGTTTGAAAGAACTTCCGATCCTTCCCCGATTCCATCTCGTCGTGAGGAGGTGAGCTTGGCTCGGTTGCGCATTGGGCACTGCTTTTTTATGCATAGTTTTAGGTTTAGAAAGGAGTCTGCTCCAGTCTGCCCGTCTTGTAACGAAGCGTTATCAGTCCGACACGTGCTGCTAAAGAGTTTTTGCCTAGCACACCTCAGGACATCTCTGCAGCTGCCTGCTAGCTCTGCAGAAATGCCAGCGGATGACAACAAAGCTGTGGAGAAGTTTTTAAGTTATTTTCTGAGTTAGATTTCAGAATTCAGTGAAAATATTTCTTTTTTCTGTTTGACCTTATATTTCCGTTCATTTTCTCTTTGTTTTCTAGCGTACATTTATTTTTTGTGAATTTATTTACTCTTGTATTAAGTTTTAGAGTCATTTATACCTAGTTTTTGCCATAAATGATTTTTAAAGGGCGCTGATAGCCGCTGCAGTAGGGCGCCCTTGTATGCATATCATTATCAACCCCAATGGTTTACACGGAAAAATACAAGTCAGTTGAAGAATGTAATGTGGTACTAGCATGTTGGCCATGGTAGCTCAACTACTAAGAACAATCAGACTGAAATCGGGTGATCCGTGGTTCAAATCCCGGATATGGCATTAACTTTTACAGCCTGACTCTAAAAATATCTTACTTTGTGATCATGTTTCAAGTTCTATAAACTTAAACAAGCATGACTACTCTGAACCAACGCCAGATTACCTGTTTTTGGCGTACATTTTTATGCCCATAATAAAGTTAGCAGCACCAGAAAATGAGGGCAGAAACAACAGCTTAATTTTTCACTGTGTTTGTAACGCAGGCTTGTAGCTTAAAAGGTAATTCTCGGCTTTACTTTGCCCTTAATTAGATGCCTCCAGCTATGTAACACATTCTGTGTAGAGCTTAAGCCCTTTATAGTTCCACTCGTATTTAGGTAAAAAAACATGATGAAACTGTAATTAATATCCTTTATGTTGCACACAACTAAAGCCAACGCCAGGTTTCATTTACTGACAGCACAGTCCTTAAAGCAGTTAGTATATGTCACTTGCAGAAGACAGTATCTGTATTCCATTGACATCGCTTCCTCTGGCTACTGTCATTTATTACCTTATCGCCTAACTTTAGAAAGTAAAATAAATTTTTCAAGCAATGATTTGATGTGGAAATTTTGCTTGAAATAAGTATTTGAGATGCAGTAAATAAATAAAGAAGTAATTTCCATCAATTAACCTAATAGTGGTTCAAATATGAAGCCTTGGACTTACCACGTGCGTTCAAATTGTAACACCTATTACACTAGGGAACACGTTTTTTGTACCCGAAACAAAATAGGCTAATTCTTATATCAAAATGACTCGCTGATTCCAAAAATGCCTCTGAGAATTCTGTATCACGTAACGTTTTGGAGATATTCTTATTCTTTTATATAAAATTACATAAATGAGATATGACACCAACTCTTATTGGCTTAATTTAAAATAATAGCCATTGACTCTTCTAAATACAGCTTAAAGGCAGTGTTGCTTCATAATGGCAATTTACTACCTTCAATACCTTTATTTCATGCCATAGGAATGAAGGAGACATACCATTCCATGTCCATCATTTTAGATGCTATTAGTTATCAAAACCATGGCTGGGAAATTTGTACTGACCTCAAGGTAGTTCCATCGCTAACGGGACTGCAGGGAGGTTTCACAAAATTTTGCTGTTTTTTGTGTTTATGGAACAGTAGGGCAACTAACAAGCATTTTATAGTGAAAGAGTGAGGGAAAAGGGAAGGCTATACCCCTGGAGCAAGCAATGTTCAGTATGTGCCTCTAGTAGACCCAAACAAAGTTCTTCTCCCCCCACTTCACATAAAGCTCGGGTTAATGAAGAATTTTGTTAAATGTTTGGACACAAGTGGAAGTGCATTTGCGTATTTAAGAAGTATCTTTCCCAAAATAAGTGAATCTAAATTGAAGGAAGGTATATTTGTCGATCCTCAAATAAGACTACTTCTTAAAAACAGTGTTTTTGAATCAAAGCCAAATATGTGGAACTGGCAGCATGGAAATCATTTATATCAGTGGTGGAAGGCTTCCTGGGCAATAACAAAGAAGAAAATTATGAAACTTTAGTCTCAGAACTATTAAGGAGCTACAAAGAAATGGGTTGCCGTATTCCTAGAGGTTTACCGGGAAAAACACGAGTCAGTTGGAGAATTTAATGTCATGATGGCACGTGGACCATAGAAGCTCAATGGTTCAGAGCGACTGGACGGAGAGCAGAAGATCCGTGGTTCAAATCCCGGCTACGGCACTGAATTTTTCAGTCTGGCTCTATGCTTTCATAGTGCGTCCTACACACGGCTAGTGTGAAAGAACGATTAATTTCCATTAATTATACCTAATAGTGGTCCGAACTATAAAGCCCGGGCCTTAAAGTACTTACAGCATAGTAAGTCGCCATTAAGGTAGTTGTCTCATGTGTTTATGAGAACTCCTAGTGGTTTACTGGGAGAAACAGGAGTCAGTTGGAAAATTTAATGTCATGTTGGTACGTTGGCCATAGTAGCTGAATGGTTAGAGCGGCTGGACAGAAGCCAGAAAATCCATGGTTTAAATCCCGGCTATGGCATTGAATTTTTCAATCTGGCTCTATGCTTTCATAAAAATGCCTTATTAAATTGTTTTCGAGCTTAAAGCAACCCTCCCTCCCCTCCCAGCCTCCCCTCCCTTTCTCCCTCCCTTCATTCCTCTCTCCCCTTCCTCCCTCCCGCCCTTTTTCCCTTTCTTCCTTTCCTCCCTTCCTTCCCTTCCCACCTCATCTCTCTGCCTCTCTTTCTCCCTCTCTTTCTCCCTCTCCTTCTCCCTCTCTCACTCTTTCTCTCTCTCACTCCTCTCTCACTCTTTCTCTCTTTCTTTATTTATTTACTTATTTTACCCCCATATATTTGTTATTAAATTTTCTTCTAAAAGTTACAACAGGAAACATTAAAACCATAGCCGTTCCATACTCAAAGGTAGGACAGAGAGAAAAAATGGAATTAATTGGAAAAATGTTACTGTCTGTTACTACCATTTAACAACTGACTTAATAAGTACAACTAAAACTATTTTGTATTATTAAAATTCAAATCTACGTGGCTAGTATTAAATATTCCACACAGCTTTCATTTCATTACCGCTTGACACATTATTTGCACAATCATTTGTTTTTGTATCTGTTGGCTATTATTACCATGATAAATATTCACCAGATATTGTTTCAACACAGATTTTTGCTGTTAGTATAAATAGTTAATTTGCAGTTCCAGGAATCCATTTACACTATCGGAAAATGTAAACGCACATTGAATATATTGGAAGTTATTAATATCGTGAGGAAATCCCATTCATGTTAAATAGCACAGATAAACGAGATATAGATACTTAATTGTTATTCTCTGCTAAATATCTCTATATGGGGAAAGAAAATATGAAAACTGTTGCATTCCAATAAAAATTCGAGAATTTTATTCAGTAGGAAGTACCTGTTTTGAGCCTACCCGTCTAAAAAGGAAAATAAATTTAACTTCTTCCGTAATTAAGGAAAACATCGCATTGCATCCAAACATTTCTAACCGAAATTTTACTGAAAATACACGTTTAGAGGCTCACCATATAAATAAAATATAAGCATGGAATCACACTGAAAATTTCAATAGCATAATCGGGATTTGAACTTGTATCTCCAGGTCTCTAACCCACTGGGTTTATTGTCACATTGCCACTATTACAATTTTGACGTGTGGAAGGAGCGGAAACTTCGCGTTGTTTATTGGCTGGCGGGACAGGAGGGGCACCCATTCATAAATAGACGTAAAGGGTTACTCATAAGGGACAGGGTGAACTGTGCTGTTAACTGCGCAAGATATCGTTCGAGGTCTTCCTAGAAGGCAGCGGTTTGAGAAGGATTACTAGGTGTAATTTTCGTGAAACAGGCAGCGAATCAGTTTACGTGTGAATATCGGAGTCGGCGTGCAGCTCCGTGTAAGGAGTGAACATGTGTGAACTTCCGAGGGATTACCAGCAGCACAAGTTGGTGCGTCATGTATTTGTGTGAAAGAGAAAGTAAATTGTAAGTTAGCATTGCTCTAACGATTTTCTGACTATTAGAAAGCAAATTTCGTCTTTTGTTATAGTATGTTATCCCATGTGAATTTGAGGTTATCTTGTGATTTTCCGGGAAAAGTGCGAGTCAGCGGACCCTGCTGACATGTTGACTTGGTAGCTCAATTGCGTACTGAGACCGGAATATACGTGGTTGAAATCCTGGTTATGATACCAAAGCTTTTAGTCAGACTCTGTCTTTGCAAAACGTGTCCTACACATGACTAAGTGGGGCAGCACAATCGTTTTCTAAATAATTTAATTAAGCATTTTATCCTATCTACGACTTGTTGCAATCTACTCAAAAATTCCATAACCAGAATTCACAGGAAATCACATTTCGGACTCCCTAAGTCCAAAAAACTATTTTAGAGAAAGGTTGTGTATGTTTTTAATATTTATTTACTGTTGCCTAGCTACTAATGGGTCCTGCGTCGTGGCGTAGTGGGCTAAGCCATCGTGCTTTGGTTCCCCGCCACGGAATGCACCTGGGATCCATGCCAATCCTGGGAGTCAAATTTCCGGCTGGATGATAGCGTACCTCTGATATGTGTATGCGGAAGTAAGGCTAAAATTCGAATGAGCAGGTTCAGGCCCTCTTTGGGCTGTTATGACATGGATGGTTGGTTGTTTAGTTTATGCTTACAACAAAACGTCTAATAATAACATTTCTGCAAACCTTTATTCGATTAACGATCAAACACAAATATAACCTCTTCTAAGAATTCTCTCTATAAGCGTCATTAAATAAACAATTATAAATAGGAAAAATCTAGCAGTGTATCTCTTATTTGTCTCTTTGTTGTAGACGTTCCCCTTTCTTACACACTGCACTCATGCAATATTCTATAGAAATGGGAAGCTTATAGACAATTTATATAAAGTACAACGCCATATACTCCAACGTTGTCATATCGGACGATGAATGAAATGATGTTCAAATGAGCCCAGGGTCCATAGATCTTAAGATTTACTTGACATTTGTCTTTGGGGATAAGGGAAAACCTCAAAAGTTAAGTCATATCACACAATGAATGAAATTATATTCAAATGAGCCCAGACTTCATAGCGCTAAGAGTTACCAGACATTGATTTTTCGTTACGTCATATCGCACGATGAATGAAATGATGTTCAAATGAGTACAGGGTACATAGAGCTTAGATGCACCACACATTTATCTTTCAGGATAAGGAAAAACTTCCAACGTTAAGTCATATCGGACGATGAATGAAATGATGTTCAAATGAGTACAGGGTACATAGAGCTTAGATGCACTACACATTTATCTTTCAGGATAAGGAAAAACTTCCAACGTTAAGTCATATCGGACGATGAATGAAATGATGTTCAAATGAGTACAGGGTACATAGAGCTTAGATGCACTACACATTTATCTTTCAGGATAAGGAAAAACTTCCAACGTTAAGTCATATCGGACGATGAATGAAATGATGTTCAAATGAGTACAGGGTACATAGAGCTTAGATGCACCACACATGTATCTTTCAGGATAAGGAAAAACTTCCAACGTTAAGTCATATCGGACGATGAATGAAATGATGTTCAAATGAGTACAGGGTACATAGAGCTTAGATGCACCACACATTTATCTTTCAGGATAAGGAAAAACTTCCAACGTTAAGTGATATCGCACGATGAATGAAATGATGTTCAAATTAGTAGAGTACATAGAGCTTAGAGTTACCTGACATTCACCTTTCAAGATAAGGGAAAACCTCCCACTTTAAGTCGCATCTGATCAGGAATTAAATAATGTTCAAATGAGCCCAGGGTTCATAGAGCTTAGAGCTACCAGACATTCACATTTAAGGATAAAGAAAAACTCCCAGAAAACCTTATCCGGATAACTCATTCTGACCCTAGATTCGAACTCGGGACTTCTTGAAAGTGAGGCAGATACGCTATGGATAAGGGTTTAATCTCCCTCCCTCCCTCTTTCTCTCTCTCTTTCTCTGCCCCTCTTCCTCTAAAACAAAAGAATGTACGCCAAGATGCCCATACAAACATACAGTTCATTTTATAAATGTCTTACTCATAACTGGAAAGCCGTAAAATAGGTTTGGTCGTCCGGAAAACAGTATTTCAAAGGTTTAGAGAGTAAACGTGATTTACTTGAACAGTTTCTCTCATCAGGTTCGTAAGTTACGGAAGAAGAGAAAGCGTGTCTTCGAGTACAGGAATTCCCGGAACTGACATCGCTTGACGTCACAGCAGTGAAATAACAGCCACGCTTCCCTGCGTGGATCCTTGTGACTGGGGATTCCCCAAGATTACCGAAAAGCAACAATACCTGTGTCAAATTAACAGTCCTGTTGTAAACATTCTGGCTTAAGGAAAAACTTACGCGCACTTATTCCATTTGTATGACTTTGGTAGACAAATGCATTTGCCTTGAATTAATAAATGCTTCGAAAGCTTTAGTAAGCATACGCGGAAAACTTATTTTCATAGACAAGTTCTTCAACAAGACATTCCTAATAATAACTTAAGCCTTCCTCTACTATACATGTATTAAACGAAAAATACATTTGTAGCAATATATTATTCAGGGTGTTTCGAAAGGATTGCGAACGAATATATAGAAGTAGCTGCTCAGTTTCTATGTGACACATATAGATAGTTTTTACCGCAAATATAGCCGAATAAAAACGAACCAGAATGAGTGTACCCGCCTCGGCAGCGTAGATGGTAGCGTGTCTGCCTCACGTTCACGAGGTCTCGAGTTCGAATCTCGGTCAGGGTGAGTTACCTGGATAAGTTTTTTTTGGGGTTTTCCTTTATACTTGAAGACGAATGTCAGGTGACTCTAAGCTCCATGAACCCTGGACTCATTCGAGCGTCGTTTCACCCAATTCATTCACCGTTCAATATGACTTAACGTTTGAGGACGTAAATCACAAAAAAGAATGAGTGTGGATAAGGAAGTTACAGCAACAATGGCGTGTTCCTCGTGCCTCACGTTATCGTAGTTCGCAGGTAGGTGACACAGCGTGCCGTGTGTAGAAACATACCAACATACTCCTCGGTAGCTTGCCACTATTGAGAATTTCTTTGGCTTATGAAACCGTAAGAAAGATACTATTCTTTAGTTATTTGTTTATGGGTGTTAAAAGTGTTCCAACATCCTGTTATAACAGTTGATGACGGCAAATAAGCTGCTGAATATATAAACTTGAATCTTTTATAGGGAAGTTAATATTAGTTAGATTGAGAACGGAAGCATTAAATCATAAAAAGAACAGAAAACTATCAAACAATTGTAGATAAAGTTTACCAAAACTTAATGCCTTATGTAATGAGACAAACATTTTATTTCAGTGTGTTTAATAATAACAGATAAAGCATTTGTAACCTAAATGGAAGCTGTTAATTTTTCAGTAACTGGTTGACAGCACTGCACAATTAAGATCATAGCAACATAAGCAACCTTGGAGCTGTCCGATTCATTATCGACTTTTCTACAAATTTCTGCCCTTTGCCCCATTACCTGAAAGGTAGGCTAGAGACACTGATAAAGAGCAAGGAGTAATGCTTTTGTTTTTGTGGCCGATGCATCCCAATAACAACTTTTGAGGTTCGCACACTAGTGGTTCCTGCGCTGCCTAATCACAAAATAATGTAATATTTAATGTTGCATAAAATTATACCTAAGCGAATTTCGAAGCTGCAAAACGGCCTGGCCGCTTTGTGATGAATTTTCCATTTTCTCAGCATGTCCAGGACATATAAAAATGAGACAATTCCTATTTAAGAGGAGGTTAAAGTATTTGAAAGTATTTTGTGTCTGTAACATGGAAATATTTAAATATGGTATATTAAAGAAAAAAAAGAAAGAGTAAGTCAATGAGTAAAGAGTAAGAGATGAGGTGGGAAGGGAAGGAAGGGAGGAAAGGAAGAAAGGGAAAAAGGGCGGGAGGGAGGAAGGGGAGAGAGGAATGAAGGGAGGGAGAAAGGGAGGGGAGGCTGGGAGGGGAGGGAGGGTTGCTTTAAGCTCGAAAACAATTTAATAAGGCATTTTTATGAAAGCATAGAGCCAGATTGAAAAATTCAATGCCATAGCCGGGATTTAAACCATGGATTTTCTGGCTTCTGTCCAGCCGCTCTAACCATTCAGCTACTATGGCCAACGTACCAACATGACATTAAATTTTCCAACTGACTCCTGTTTCTCCCAGTAAACCACTAGGAGTTCTCATAAACACATGAGACAACTACCTTAATGGCGACTTACTATGCTGTAAGTACTTTAAGGCCCGGGCTTTATAGTTCGGACCACTATTAGGTATAATTAATGGAAATTAATCGTGCTTTCACACTAGCCGTGTGTAGGACGCACTATGAAAGCATAGAGCCAGACTGAAAAATTCAGTGCCGTAGCCGGGATTTGAACCACGGATCTTCTGCTCTCCGTCCAGTCGCTCTGAACCATTGAGCTTCTATGGTCCACGTGCCATCATGACATTAAATTCTCCAACTGACTCGTGTTTTTCCCGGTAAACCTCTAGGAGTTCTCATTAAGACAGTCGTCTCATGTGTTAATGAGAACTCCTAGTGGTTTACAGTTTGTAAACTCCTAGTGGTTTACCTCTGACCACCAAATTCCTCCCTTTTATATTTCATGGGTTAAGCTGTAAATGCATTTTGTTGTACTGTTTAAATTTGTCCTTATTACTGTCAATTTTCATATAAATTGGCTGCTTTAATAAGATGTACCTTTTTGTGTAATAAGAGTTTTGTCTCTGTGTATGGTTTTGTGAGATTTGCTGAAGTTATTCCGAATTAAAGCACTTAGAGGGTTTCACCAAAGAATTCGGGTATATGCAGTTTATTTGGCATGAATTTAACTTAGATTAGTGGCACTTTAATCGAAACTTCCACAGGCATTTGTGAAAAAATGAATATTTTGGAAACACTATGTAATTGGTGGTTTGTGGTGAGAGGATTTTATACTCACTTTTCCAAAAATACTGATTTCTGATTCACGGATATGAAAACTTATATTTGTAGTAATATTTTGATATGAAAGTTTAGTAAGAAACGGAATTTTTGGCCTACCTGCTTATAAATATATAAAAAGGTGATACATAAATTAGTAGCAATATACAGGGATGCTAAACGTAATTCATCTGTATACATATCAGAACAGGAGTGTACTCCAAATCATTAACCTTGTATTAGAACTCGGTTACGGGCATAAGGGTGAACGCTTGGACGCTAATCGATTTTCTCCCACGCTTGGGTCATGATGCCGACTCTCTCGTCGAGTATTTGGATTTTGGCAAATTCCCAAAGAAACAAATAAGGATTCGAATGAGTTTGGGTGCCAAGAAATCTGGCCACCTTGACTAACGTATCTTTTGGAGAAGGCATGGAGAATAATGATGCCCTGATAAGAGATACGTGTTCCGAGCTTCTAAGGAATGATTCTGATCTTCACTCTACATGAAAATAACACATTCACAAAAATCTCATGTGTGCAGTCATATGACTTTATACAGTTTGTTTCAAAACGACACCGAACGACTATAGCTCCCCTCGGTTGCATGGTGGTAGCGTGTCTGCCTCACGTTCAAGAGGTCCCGAGCTAGAATCTCGGTCAGTGTGAGTTACCTGGATAAGGTTTTTTTCCCTGCTTTCCCTTATCCTGAAAGACGAATGCCGGGTAACTCTAAGCTCTATGGACCCTGGGCTCATTTGAGCATCATTTCACCCATTCCTTTCATCGTCCGATGACTTAACGTTGGAGGACGTAAAATTACGAAAAAAAAAGTTTATAGCCGTTGCGTAATTTATAACTTAGCTAGTCCGAATTTCGATATCGCAGCTTCGAAATTCTGAGAGGTATAATTTTACGCAGCATTAAATATTTAATTATTTTGTGATTAGGCAGTGTAGGAAGCACTAGTGTGCGAACCTCAGGAGTTGCTATTATAACGTACCGGCCACGAAAACAAAAGCATTGCTCTTTGCTCTTTATCAGTTACTCTAGCCTACCTTTCAGGTAATGGGGCAAAGGGCAATTACTTGTAAAAAAGTCGACTAATAACTCGGACAGTTGAAGGTTGCTCTTCAGTGTAAAACTACACATTCCGTCCTAACAGAGAGGATTTTGCGTGTACTTAGATAGCAAATCCAAGCAATATGGAGCGTTATACGAACGTCGAAATGACGGATATGGTTTTGATGGATGGAACGGCTGAAGGGAGTTCAACGAACGCACGATTCATTTTGTTTCATTAAAATATGAATTGCAAAAATAGTTACATCAACGATAATATTTATTTGTCTAACTTCATAGCAGTTTGTTATAATCATAATTGTACAATACTTTCAACTACTTACTGTAAATATCAACAGATTGCTTTTCAGTTACAAATGCTTTGTTTAGTATTATCATACACGTGAAATGAAATTCTCGTCTCATTGTATAAGGCATTTAGTTTTGGTTAATTTATCTACAATTATTTAATGTTGTTTACTGGTCTATTTATCATTTAATGCTTCCACCCTCAACCTCACTAACATTAACTTCCCTCTAAAAGGTATAAATTGCATATGTCCACCAGCTTATTTGCCATCACGGACTGCTATAAATATTTAAACACTCATAAGCAATTGCTTCTTCATTGCGGTTTCATAAGCCAAAGAAATTATTCATAGTAGCAAGCTACTGTGGAGTATGCCGGTATGTTTACAAACAGTTACAGCACGCGGCCGGCGTGTGACCTGCGAACTCCGAACTCCGACAGCGTGAGGCACGCATCATTGTTCCTGTCACTGCTTAATTCACACTCACTCTGGAACATTTCTATTCGGCTCTTTTGGCAGTAAAAGCTATGTATGTGTGTCACATAGCAGCTGAGCTACTACTTCTTATTTTCGTTCGGTGTCGTTTTGAAACATCCTGTATATGTTTGTACCGCTGCTTTATTTTTCTTAGGTGGGCACACTACCAGTCAAAAGTATTCGAGCACTTGGAAAAAATAAAACTAGGCACTTTATTTTAATATACAAACACGTCATAAAAATTTAAAAAGACCAATAAAATTAATAGTTCCTCTCTCTAACATTAAGTACATTACAATATGTTCTGGAGTTTAAGCCTCAGCAAAGAATCAGCCCTTTGCTCACAGAACCAGAGCACAAACTATTGTTATTCTGGAAACAACATTGTGTAGTGTTTTGCAGATATTGCACTCTAACACGTCTGTAAATTATTCCACAGTTCTTCAAAATATATGACCTTAATTTTCTCACCTTTTGCCTTATGACTTCAATGAGATTAAGATCATGTAATTGACTTGGATAAATCGTATTTTTCACTTCCCCAGATTGATCTTCTCTATTGACATACCCTCTGTGAAACTCAGCAGCATGTTTTCATTCATCGTCCTGCTGCAGAATAAATCCAAGACCAATAATTCTCTTGCTAGGTTGAACAGCATTTTTAAATATCATGCTGTGATGTTCTTGCTTATTTAATGTTTAACTAACTCTCACTAAATCACCAACTTTATCACCTAAAAAACATCCTCATACCATAACCGATCCTTCACTATGCTTCTCCTTTGGCATCACACATTGAATGCTCATAATTTCTTCACGAAGTCGACGAGCAAACCTTCGATGGCTTCCAGTAACACGAAGCTGAGACTCGTGCGCGAAGAACACCTTGGATCACTGCTGAACGCTCCAGTTTTTATTTTGCTGTGCCTATTGTAATCTTTTGACCTTATTTTATTTGCGTAATATAGGTTTTTTACTGCTGTGCACCCCTATAAATCTCATTCACGAAGACGCCTTTGCACGGTTGATATATAGGTTGGAGGTGTTCGCATAATATACTTCCTCGCGAGTTTCAGATGCTCTTAGAGTTATCTGACCTTTACTCTGCACACATATGAACTGATATTCCCTGTACAGTATTACTCGGGGTCTTTCAGATCAAGAAACACCTGTATTGACAATTTAAGCACTACTGTAGATTGGGCTACGCCACTTTTCTTGCTGTTGTCCTAGTGGAACTTTTGAACCGGCCTTTTTGATGCAGAGCTATAATAACAGCACGATTTTCAATTCCATTATCCTTTTTTCGTTCCATTAGGAGGTAATATGTTGTGAACCTAATCAACACTTCTCTGTTGCCCGTGAAATACACAACAGAAGCATGTAGTACTAAAATGTTATACATATTGTATTATATGAACGGGAATATGCTAAAATATTCAAAACGAAATCGCTGTTTTATCCACAAATCCATGGTCATTATAGGTGATCGAAAACTTTTGACTGGTAGTGTACTTCGTGTTAATCTAATTAATAATTTAATTATAGATGAAAGTGGGATGTAGGTAGCTATATAGTTTAAGAGCTGGATACAATTTGAGATCTTGACTTGCATTGTATTTTCACGTATGGGACATAAAAGCCGAATAATTATTTCCAATTTGATAAATATATATTTTAAAATAAAGGCATGGAATATCCAAAAAAGTATTTAGGATAAGAAGTGGTTTTTAATGACGTTTACACCCTTTTTGCCCTAAGATTTTGCCTATACCTTACAGTTTTCCAGTTACGCAAAATTATCGAATTAAATGCAGTCGTGAGGACAAAAAGGTAAATATGTACGAGGGTCGGCTTATAAATCTAGGGCCCCTTATAGAGCTGGCACCACTGGGCCGCCTGACGGATAACATCATATAGTTTAACTCTAGGCTAGCTTGTATCCATAGCTACAGCTCAATAGCTTGTTTAGTTTTTGAATGACAGCATTTTAAACCAAGCGTATTCTTTTAAACACTTGACTAAACTGGAAGTGTATACTTTGCGATCATTTAAATGAGCAAATACAACACAAATGCTTAACTGACGATGATTAATTCATTGACAGATTTGTATAACACCTCATTCCTTTCCCTCTGTTTTGTTGATGTGTATGAATACTTAAGTCACTGTATATTGTCATAGAATTCTGCTCCCGGGATATATTCGCTTGTATCGCACACTGATCCGATCCAAGTTGGACTATGGGTGCATCGTTTATTCTTCAGCTCGTTCATTTGTTTTAAAGAAGATATTGTCAAGTGTTAAAAGTGAGATATATTTTATATAGAATATGAGTAGTTGTCATGCAGTTTTTGAGATTACTCACTCAGATAAGATGTTCTCCAGTTTTCCATAAGCGCTTTTCGGTCTAGTTTAGACCATCTTCAGTGATTGCTGACCAACTACTGAGGATGAGAAGAGCCAAACCTTCCAAGAAACTTTTTTACTCCTGTTGATTGTCATTTGGTTGTCGTCTGATTTGTAGTACCAACGTCTGGAACTGGAACACTGTGACTGGGCACAGGTGACTGTCATCTGTGATGTTGACTGGTTGGAGCCGTTTCCTCTCTGGATGTGAATAAATTGAACTGTTGACCTGTGGTGGCAGATGAATTTCGTCTTCCATCTCGTTCTCTGGATCAATATTTAGGTTAATTGTTGTCTGTGGGAGATGTGCTTCCTCATTCATATGTTTCTGGAGTAAACTAGATTGGTTGAAGTATGGATTAATTTCAACTGGATTTATGTTCTTTAAATTGGTTTCAACAACATCGATATTGGATTTTTTTAACTTTTTTAATAAGTTGTAGAACACTGTTTAATGATGGTATCTCAAAATTCAATAGGTTTTCTGTTTCACTATTTAGGATGAAAATTTTTTCCCAAATATCTAGTTCGTTAACTGTTTGTACATGTTTTAATAATTGCATACTTTGGCCAATTTCATGGTTGTGTTTCCAGAAATGATTGGCAACTGCAGACTTTTCTATTTGTTTAAGTTTTATATTTCTCAAGTGTTCCGTTTGACGGGTTTTTAAATTTCTCTTAGTTCTTCCAATATAATATGCTTCACAATTGTTACATGGTATTTTATATATTCCAGATAATTTTAATTTATCAATAGTGTTGCTTAAAGGTTTTTTGAGCAGCTTCTTAAGACTGAAGTTATTTTTTGGGGCTAATTTTATATTATAATTATGAAAAATTCTTTTAAATTTGTTAAATGCCTAAGGATGATAGGTGAACTTCTTATAGATAACAGTAGTTTCTGGTTTCTTTAAAGTAGTAAATGTAGTTGTATATATGTTCATTAATTATTTTAAGTATAGTTGATTCTTTAAAGCCATTGATCTTTGCAACATGTAAAATATGTTGGTATTCTAGTTGATATTCATGTTCAAGCATAGGTACATTTATAAGTCTGTGGATTAAGCAATGGAATACTGCAAGTTGATGTGATGTTGGGTTATAGTTATTAGCTTTGATATAATTATCTACATGTGTATTTTTCCTATGAATACCAAAATTCAATTTATTATGGTACTTGAAAATTTTTAAATCCAAAAAAGGTAGGAATCCTTGATCTACTATTTCCATAGTAAATTTTATAGATTCATCTTGATTGTTGAGAATTTCTAAGGCCTCATTAGTTTTATCTTTGGGTATGATGGAGAAAATATCATCTACATATCTGTACCATACAATCAGTCACCTGTGCCCAGTCACAGTGTTCCAGTTCCAGACGTTGGTACTACAAATCAGACGACAACCAAATGACAATCAACAGGAGTAAAAAAGTTTCTTGGAAGGTTTGGCTCTTCTCATCCTCAGTAGTTGGTCAGCAATCACTGAAGATGGTCTAAACTAGACCGAAAACCGCTTATGGAAAACTGGAGAACATCTTATCTGAGTGAATAATCTCAAAAACTGCATGACAACTACTCATATTCTATATCGTTCATTTGTGCTCAAGAAGTTGGACACGGTACATAACTCTGGCCTTCATCTAGCTTTTGGGGCATTTCCAACTTATCCAGAGCCTCCTCTCCAATGTCGGCGGGAGATTTTACTCGGCAATTACGGCTGCCTTGGCATCCGACGTTTGTTCCCTTTTTTGACACCTTATACGACGTCCGTTATAGGAACACACGTCTTAGCCCCAATCCGCCAGGGTTTTGCTTCCGGGAACTCCTTCGAAGACATGCCCTAGACATGCCTAGGATGTTCCCTAAAGGCAAACGATTGAATCCCCCTTGGTTGCGTGCTGCACCTTACGTAGATCTGGGTATGACGGTGCACAGCAAATCAACGACACCCACGAGTAGTATCCGCGGTTTATTTTTAGACTTTTTATCAGGCTATAGCAATTTTAGCATCAATTTTATAGCAACTTTATACCGACGAGTCCAAGAGCTCTGCCGGTGTTGGATGTGCATATGTTCATGGAGCCGAACCCTTTACATTCGGTCTCCATGGCGGCACTTCCATATACAATGCAGAGCTCTTTGCCATTTACCAAGCGATTTCACATATTCGCCGCAGGAGGTTAGGTCATTGCCTTATCCTAAGCGATTCTCTTAGCGCACTCCAGAGCCTACGTGCGCTGTACAACCACCATCCTATTGTGCAGCGTATTCCGGACGCCCTCCACACCTTACACGCCTCTGGCGTTAATGTTGTGTGTGCATGGGTCCCTGGTCACCTAGGTTTGCAGTGGAATGAAATGGCTGATTCGGCAGCTAAGGTGGCCACCATGACACCCAGTGTTAATATTCTTTCGTGGCCGCTGAAGACTTTGGACTTGTGCGCAGGGCGGCCTTGTCGTGCTGGCGGGGTGAGTGGTCTGCTCTGCTAGGCAACATGAAAGAGCTTCCGATACATTGGGTGACCTGTCGGCAATCCCGTCGGGAAGAAGTTATTTTAGCTCGGTTACGTATTGGTCACTGCCATTTTACTCACAGTTTTAAATTAAACGGGGACCCTGCTCCGGCTTTTCCGCTATGTGGTGCCGCCCTGACGTTCCGCCACCTGCTTTTAGAATGTGTTAGTTTAGCTCGTTTCCGCTGCCGGCCAGCATGGCGGAGATACTCGCGGATGACGAGACGGTGGTGACCAAAGATTTAAAGTTCCTTTTTAATGTTAATTTTAGAATACGACAAGTCATCTGACCATTTTAACAATTTTATGGTTTTATATTTCATTTTAGCCCTGACATTTGTGGTGGGTTTTTCTTATATCTTGATTTTATTCTAATGCCTGTACCTTAGTCCCGTGTTAGATTGGTTTTAACATTATTGACTTTCTCAGGGCGCTGATGACCTTGAAGTTGAGCGCCCCTAAACCCCATTATCCATCCATCCCGGGACATAGAGAAACGCGCGTGACCTAGATTGCACTGCGTGTTTGTGAAATCAAGGTCACAGTGCGAAGGCTCAGCCTCTGCTTGGTCTAGTTATTATTAGACATTGCATTTATTTGCGTCAAATTATCTAACATATGGGTGCATTTATACTGTGATTAGTTTTACACTGTTCCTCTAATACACGTCTTCTAATGTGTATTCCCGGAGACTATAATTTGATTTTTAGTACACCATTATACATTATTTCCAAATACTCGGGTATAAATGTATACTTTTAGAAGTAAATATGAGCGTTATTGCAAAAAACGACGTCTCAACGTTCACCTATGTGATAGAACTGTTCTTGTAACCATTAAATAGCTCGAAAAGGATTTCTTTGGAGGTTTTACTCAGTCACCTTAGAAGGATTTATCGATAGAGCATGAACTATTAAAATCAGCATTCTTTGTAATACACTACGCGGTCTTCGACTAAATACAGGGTGTTACAAAAAGGTACGGCCAAACTTTCAGGAAACATTCCTCACACACAAAGAAAGAAAATATGTTATGCGGACATGTGTCCGGAAACGCTTAATTTCCATGTTAGAGCTCATTTTATTACTTCTCTTCAAATCAAATTAATCATGGAATGGAAACATACGACAACAGAACGTACCAGCGTGACTTCAAACACTTTATTACAGGAAATGTTCAAAATGTCCTCCGTTAGCGAGGTTACATGCATCCATCCTCCGTCGCATGGAATCCCTGATGCGCTGATGCAGCCCTGGAGAATGGCGTATTGTATCACAGCCGTCCACAATATGAGCACGAAGAGTCTCTACATTTGGTACCTGGGTTGTGTAGAAAAGAGCTTTCAAATGCCCCCATAAATGAAAGTCAAGAGGGTTGAGGTCAGGAGAGCGTGGAGGCCATGGAATTGGTCCGCCTCTACCTATCTATTGGTCACCGAATCTGTTGTTGAGAAGCGTACGAACTCTTCGACTGAAATGTGCAGGAGCTCCATCGTGCATGAACCACAATGGGTATTTTGACATTTGTCTGCACGAGTGATTTCATTTTACATTTTAAGAGAAATACTAAAATGAGCTCTAACATGGAAATTTAGCGTTTCCGGTCACATGTCCACATAACATATTTTCTTTCTTTGTGTGTGAGGAATGTTTCCTGAAAGTTTGGCCGTACTTTTTTGTAACATCCTGTATATCTCCATACTTCAGAACACATTTTAAGGACATAATGTAGACTTATGTATGTATATTGTAGCTTATATATATATATATATATATATATATATATATATATATGAGGGGCTTCGTGACAACGTGGACATCGAAACTTTGTGCGAAACATGATACCACATTTATAATCTGGCTGCTCAAAGGATTAACATGGCTTTATCTTTGTTAACAGAAACCTCTCATATAACGCACTGATTATTGTCGAAAGAGTGAGAGGGGTACTGGCGCGCTTCTCAGATGTTTGCTAAGCACCAATGAACGCATCACTTCGGCCAATATTATCTGAGAGTTTCTATTAACAAAGATAAAGCCAGGGTAACCTTTTGAGGAGCACGGTAATACTTACCGCAATTACGTAGTGGAGGAAGGTAAAATATTATTCCTTTCATAATAAACTTATTTACGAATGTAGAAGTCAATACAATTGGAAACCATTTCACTGCGTGCCGTAAAACTCTCAAAACAACATTTTTAAAGGATCTGAGATAATTTATCATGAATGTTGCAGGCCTCCAAACGTTGACATGCCCGCGTTGGTAGCGTAGATGGTAGCGTGTCTGCCTCACGTTCAAGAGCTCCCGAGTAAAATCTCGGTCACGGTGAGTTACCTGGAAAAGGTTTTTTCCGGGGTTTTCCCTTATCCTAAAAGACGAATGTCAGGTAACTCTAAGCTCTATGGACTCTATTCATCGTCCGATGTGACTTAACGTTGTAGGACGTAAAATATAAAAGAAATGAACACTTGACATGACAGAACGTTTGATTTTCTCTCTGTGGTGCATATTCTGAGTAAATTAGCATTTTTATATAGAATTATTTATCCTATTTATACAAAGTAAAGACAATTGTTATTATTTCAGGGCCTCTGAAGTGACCAATTCTTGTGACTGGTTTATGAGTTAATGAATAAATAAATTTATTCGAAAGCCCTCAGGCGTTGGCAGCCTGCTTTAATTTGCATTGATCTACCGATAGCAAATCTCTCGCCTCAGGGCCGGAAAAATTGAAGAGAAGAGTAAAACGAAATTGAGCTACTGAATATGGATTGAGCTTTTGCTAATTTTCCTGTTCTATTTTAAGTTAACAGAAAGTATTTTCTAGGTGTTTAATTTAATGTAAATAATTAGAGAACGCTAATATGTTGAGGCTTTTAGATGGTTAAAATAATTTGCTGTAAAATTAAAACTACTTGTATTATAGAGTGGCTCTCTTGATAACAAATATCATAAAAAACTAATAAATTAATTATCATGTATCCACTGCCAGTGTACATTTGTGCCTTTTAACAGTAGCTATTTATAGAGCACTATGAAACCAAGTTTTACAAAAGTTCTTGCATTATTACCTTAGTTTGTAAACACTTTTAGCAACTGTCTAATCTTATAGTACGAGTACCTTTTGTTTACGAATTTAAAAGAATGACAACGTAAGATCTACTTGTATGGAGCGTACAGTCTTGCGTTCCTATAAGCATATTTACCAAATGTGCTGTTGAAATGTGTTTATATGAATTCGTCTATTTCTTATTCATTGGTCTTTCTGGCTGTTTTTAGTGACTTTTATTTTCATTCATTCTACAGCTTTAATATATAATGAAAATATTGGTGAAGACACCTTTCTTGTTTATTTAATTTACCTTTCATTGAACATAATGAGACTTTGTGGGTTCGTAAATTTAAATGTCTAGTTTGCAGCAGCTCAAAATGTTCTTTATTTCCAGTAGAAACACACTTTGTACAGCCCTGACAGCAGCAGGATGACGTAACATACACCAACAGAGACTCTCGTTGCTTCACCACACGTAACAAACAAAAGAAATTACTGCGGTACACTTCAAATGACTACACACACACATAATAAACAGCTTACTAGCGACTCCATTCACGACTGACTAGCAAACTTCCTTGTCCTTTATTTGTAGCAGAGCCATTGTTTCTCGAAAGCTGTCGCAGCATCACGGTCTTTAACGACGGAGCGAGAAATTCCAGACTATCTCCACCTCTTTCAATCTCGGCAAGTATCCAGCGCTACTGCGCGTGTAGGCGTGGCTTTGGGCACTTTCTGTCTTTTTCTTTCCTCGCTTCTTTCTCTCTCCCTCCCTCGGCGTTCCTTTACACGCGAGCTGGCAGCAACAAAGCTATCTACTTTTTTTAAGAGATGAATTTTTGCACTATGAAGCATGACAAGGTTCGAAGAATGGACTTGGCACTTTGGAGCTATGGAACTGTACTGTGCTGTACCCTGACGAGACGCCCCCAGAAGTAAGGGGTACGGTGACAAGATCTGAGATCTATATTGTATGTAAGATACAAAAATAGAGGGCAGTTCCTCAATACACTTATGAGTCGAAAAGGCCGGGCTCGGCAGTCGAACCCACAACTCCCCAATGTCGGTCACAGATGCTATATGGCTCAGTCGATTATTCGTTATTTTCGACACTAATCTATGCACTCACGTGATTGCTGTGCTATAACAAGAAACCTTAGCGCCTGAAATAAATGACCAAAAGCCCTACTGCGGAATGTAATACCCTCGCAATACAATTTTTTTGTTGTATTTAAACTGATACTGGAATTATACACATTTCACTATTTCCACATTTTATTAATGTCTGCAGCTTTTTTTTTTTTTTTTTTTTTTTTTTTTTTTTTTTTTTTTTTTTTTTTTTTTTTTTTTTTTTACATTTTGGGGACTGAAATACTACCCACCACAAGAGGCCAAGCAAGGCCTGAAGAGGGAGAGGCGCTTGAACTGTTTATCTGCTCTGGTAGTGGATCATTTTACTCGGAAATAAGTGCTTAGGAGTCACCCATGTTGCCAGATCCAAAGCATCGTTTCAGTAACTGCAGTGAGAGCTACTATGCATGGTTGAGTTATGTGGCAACATTGTGTATTTAAGATGAACCTAGCATCTTTATCATATCCAGAAGGCGAGCATAAACATCATACGGCCAGCAGAGATGATTGCGTTACACATTCCTCTGCCATACCTTCTTGTGTTAGGTGGACAGTATATCTTACGAGGCGTGGTCTGAAAAGTTTCCGACCTCCACATAAAGATTGCAGCACTAAATGAAGGCTAGTGAATTTTGTTAGTTAATCTGCTGACAGTTACCAAAGTTTCAGCTATTTTGGGCGCTCGGTTGTTATGTAACAGTCGTTTGAGTGAGTTGATGCGAGTGTTTTTATGAAAATGGACAACATCGAGTATCCAACTGTCATTAAACATTTCTTTTTGAAAGGCAATACGCCTACGCAAATCAAAGATAAGCTGGATATTGTGTGTGGGGATTCTGCACTATCATTTACCACAGTGAAACTTTGGGCAGCTGAATTTAAAAGTGGCAGTAAGAGCTTGGTAGACGATGAACGTTCGGGAGGTTCAAAAACTGCAATTACCGACGAAGACATCGCCAAAGTTCACCAAATGGTACTAGGCGACCGCTGAATTAAAGATAGATAGCAGAACGTGTTTATCACAGATTAAATCAACATTTAGACATAAGAAAGCTGTGCGCGAGTTGGGTGCTGCGTTTTCTCACGTTAGACCAAAAACGTGTTCGAATGAGCATTTTCAACGCTCTACACCGTTTAGGCGCAATAAATCCGAGTTTTGGCGCCGATTATTTACTGCAGATAAAAGTTGGATACACCATTATAGGCCCGAAACAAAACTACAGTCCAAACAGCGGCTGCAAAGGGGGAACCGGCTCCAAAAAAAGCAAAAATAGTTTTTCGGGTGGAAAAGTGATGAAGCCTGTATTTTTTGGGATAGCGATGGAGTTATTTTAATCAATTATCATCAAAAAGTGGGAAAAACATTACGGGAGTTTACTACGCATCATTACTTGACAAGCTGAAGGCAGAATTTGCGGAAAACGGCCACATTTGCAGAGAAAGAAAATCCTGTTTCACCAAGTCAACGCACCGTCTCACACCTCAGCGGTTGCAATGACGAAAATCCACGAATTGCAGTTTGAACTGCTTGACCATCCGCCTTACTCACCAGATTTAGCCCCAAGCGACCCCCTTTTTGTTCCCTCATCTGAAAATTGCGCTCGGAGGACAGAGATTTTCGTCAAATGAAGAGGCAATCACCTTCGTAAACAATTAATTTGCAGAGAAAAACGCCGAGTACTATTTGGACGGGTTACAGGGATGGGAGCATCGCTGGGAGACGTGGGTAGAGTTACAACGAGACTGTGTTGAAGAATAAAAATTAAAAAAAAAAAAAAGATCTGAAAAGATTTCTGGTAACTTTATTAGGTAAGAGACATTTCATACCACATACGCATATAAATAGACAATGCAGCTAAACATAGGTTTATCTGGAATAAAATGAAGTAAATACAAAAGTAAGCTTACGAAGAGTAGTCTATATACCCAGTAGTTAACAATAGAAGGTAGAAAAAGACATATGAAGTCTGTTCTTTCTAGACACTCTTTATGGAAACTGCATTGATGTTAAAAGGTTTCGTTAAGAATGAGACGATTGGCTCCAATTAGACTATTCCGCAGAGAAGTTCCTTTTCAACATTTCTTTTCGTTCTGCATCATTGATCTTCAACACTTTTTCTCTCTCATTGTTAAGCTGGAGTTCAACCTGCCAATTATGTAGATTCCATTTTCTGCGCATTCACGTGCTATAACAATACCGTCGCCTCTAGTTAGACGTGCCGCATTACGAAGCATAGTCCGACATTAAAAGTTTCATATCTTTGCGAACCTCATGAATTTAAACGGACATTCTAACTTAGCTTATAAAAACTTTATAAGAAGTTATTACTGTAAGCATTACAGTTGCTTAAGATTTTTAATGTTTATATTCAATTATAAATAGCGTTTGTAAATATCAGATCCGTGCCGTAGCTAGGGTTGCCAGATTTCCAAGGAAAAAAAGCGTAGTGTCTCATTTTTAACATTCTTTTAAATTAAGAAAGATAAATTGACAAACACGTGTTATTCTGAATACATAAACATTAAATTATGTACATTATTAACCTTTCAAGTGCTCTTCAATCTGATATACTGCCTTTAATTGTACTTCACTGAATTCTTGGATTTTTAATAACTCCATATCACATTTTCCATAAAATTCTGAACAGGATTTAGTCTCATAGTTCACTGTCACCTGGGGCTCTACGTTATTGTGCTTCACTGCATGATACACTAAACCAAGTTCACACGCTGTGATATAGTCATACTCTTGTTTATTGTTCAAATTAACAAAATTAATCGAAAGTTCATTTCCAACTCCAGTATTACATTTCTCCTTGTTTAGATGCCCCTCACAACGTTCCTGTTGCCTCAAATCACTTTGTAGACTATATGAAATGCTGAAGTCTTTGCTGCACGTGATACAAAATGCCCGATGCTCGTTCGATGTCAGCTTCACCCACGTAAATATTATCTTCTCATTTCTTGAGATATGTTTGATGATATTTTGTCTTCAGTTTCTTCCGTGGAGGAGTCTTTGAGGAATCGTCTTCACCCTCAAACATTTTTCCAACTATCGTTGTAGACAATCACCAACAATTTAGGCTTAGCTTCCAACAACCTCGCTTAAAATAGAGCTACAACATAGAGAAGAACGGCAACGAAAGAGGAACTGAAAACAACTGAAAGACGAAATCAGAGAGACAATAAATTCGCTTATTATCGCTGGCAGAAGCGTGCTGCTCTGCTGGTACATGATGGTACACGCATGTACCACATCATTGTCAAATTCAACCTGCCACATTCCCAAATTTCCAAACTACATTCATTGATAAATTTAGATCAGATTAGATTATTTATTTTGCATATTCCAAAATGTCACAATTTACAGCTTTTGGCTACATTTATTCGTCTTTACCTTGTTGCTACCTTCGCTTACAGGACAACCTGGTCTTCTGCTCTGCCAGGTAGCTCTTAACCTCCGTGACTCCTTGTTACTTAATTAGCCCCTTAACTCCCCCCACCTTCCTTTCTTATATTCTTTATATATTTAGCCCATTTTTCTTTTACTTTCTGCAAGAACTTGCCAATAATTCTTACCTTCTTTTCGTCCCTTTCCGTTAACATTTTTATAGCTACTATCCTCTTCTCTACTTTCTCCCATTTTTCCTCCCAAACCTTTTTTCTCTACATTGCAGCCTCCTCCCATTCTGTTACGATGTAACGTTGATTTAGAAGGCACTTCTGTTTCCAGCATTCGCGAAATGAAACAAAACAAAGTGCTATTTTCCAAAGATTATATAAACTTTATGAGAATATTTCAGTCATTACAGATAATTCAATAATTCGTAGTAGGCAAATAAAACAAAGAATTGCGTACTCCGGGTAAATAATAAACGGAGGAACAAATTTTGGGGATAAAAACGGACGATTCCGGGAAAATCGGAGCATCTGGCAACCCTATTCGTTGCCAAGATCACCCATCTCGCATAAAAGCGGCCAGGGTTCGATCCCAGGCGACCGCATGTGAGATTTGTGGTGGATAAAGCGGCTTACGGGCAGGTTCCTTCCAGGTGCTTCCCTGCCATCTCATTGCACCGGTGCTGTATTCACTTAATGTATCATCAATGCTACACTATCGGTGCGGTAGTAAAGCGGCGTTAAACACTACCTAAATAAATTTGTAAATATCTCAAAGAAGGCGTATAGCATTTAGCGTTTACTCTTTTATCTTTCAGATTTAATAATTAACACTCAATTTATTGCGTAGCCTAATATGTTTTAAATAAACGGTTAGGTGTGTATTAAAAACCTGAAGAATTCCTTAATTTATTTTGGAAAGGTAGGGTTGGACAGAAAAATTCAATGCCATAGCCAGATTTGAACCCGCATCCCCTGTTCTCTACCCAGTTGCTCTTATCCATTGACCTACCACGGCAACATTCCAGCATGAAATGACATTCTCCAACTAAATTGTATTTTTCCCTGTGAACTACTGGGAAACCTCATGTAAATGAGATATACAACTTCTTGGAGACATACTGTGTTGTAGGTATGTGGCTTTGCAGTCCTGGACCTTTTATTCTTGATGAATGCCAGCAATTGTGCAAAATATCCAAATACTCCATGGGATCACATATGGGAAATTTTTCGAAACACCTACGTTCCACCTGATTGGAAAGTATCCATGTACTTCTTTGTGAATGAAATAATCCCCACGGCATTAACGAAATGTAAACATAATTTAGTCCCATGGTGTAAACGTTGTGGAAAAGTGGACACGCAGATACACGGAATTACCACCTGCAAAAATGTATCTGATATCTAGAAATGGACTATAAATGAAATCGGCGCATTGGTTGGAAGCAGGGCGGACTGTACGGACTCAAATGTGGTTGATAATGGCTTTCTACCATTATTGCCTGAGCGCAGATTATCCTAATTTATTTGCATACAGAAAGTAGCTCAGAGGAGAGCGATACAAAATGCGTAGATTTCATGATGTATGGACCGAGTAAATGATCAGCTGGATCTCACTTGCTAAATTTCGCGCGGCTGTGCACGCAGTTTCCTTCTTAAATGTTACAACAAAATGCAACTAAATATGAATACATAAAGTAAAACAACACCTCCCACTCTACATTTCCCCTTTGTCGTCCTGATTGTTTATTAAAAAAAATAAATAAAAATGTAGAGAGAGGGAGGGGGATGGGGAGAAGGGGAGAGAGATGGAGAGAGGGGAAGGGGAGGGGGAGATAGAGGGAGAGAGGGGGAGGGGAGGGGGAGAGAAGGAGAGGGGGAGGGAGAGGGGGAGAGGGAGAGGGGGAGAGAGAAATTACCATGCAGCCATGTGATCGGCTCGGTAAGCTGTTGCCACATTTACTCGATACAGTTCTGTTCTAGGATGAGAATAAAACTTATGTCCGCGAGATAAAATTCAAAATATAACATTTAGGAAGAATGACTCCAGAGAAAATCCCTAAAGAAATAATGGAATATAAATCGAAAGGACGAAGATCAATAGGACGGCCTAGGAAACGATGGATCGATGTGAGACCGGAACAGACTATAGCCTAACCCATGGAGGTAGAAGAAGAAGAAAATAACACTTAGAATCATTAAATCGTTATTATGGAATCACTGTTTATAATACTACCCAAAATTTGGTTTCACTGAAATGCTTGCACAAAGAATCATATCCGCACATACACGTGGAAACAATGCTAAATTTCCGCGAAGAACCGTAGCTGTTGCAACGCGGATGACGTCATACCTCTGTCGAAAATACATTCTACTATTGACTGGTTGGCGACCTGTCGGGGCCCTGCATGACTCTAAAGCACATTCCAACTTCAATCACAGGGAAATTTCTCACCGACGGTAGACCATATTAGGCTGATACTGTACATCCAGGACAATAAGGCAAGCTAGAGGAATGTGTGGCGTAATCACTTTTGCTGACCCAACGGTGTTCATGCTCACCTTCCGAGTATGACAAGGATGGAAGGTTCATTTGAAATACACAAGTGTTGTCACATAACTCTCCCATACATAATACCTGTCGCTGCCTTGACTGCAACGAGCATTAGATCTGGCAGTATGGATGACTCATATGTACTCTCATACACTCATTTCCTAGTAAACAGATCCGTTACCGGAGCAGATAAACAGTTGAAGTTCCACTGCCCTTCAGACCCCTCTAGCCTTCTTCTCGTGGGCATAAAGTAGAAGGAAATTTATTGTCCTTTCACGCTAGATCTCGTGGGTATATATCTCATAGTCTTTCACTGGTAAAAATGTGAGCCAGTTTACGTGGTTCAAATCCCGGCTATAGCATTTAAGTTTTCAATCTAATCTACCTCTCCAAACCTTCCCTACATACGCTAGTGTGTGCAATCAATTTACGGGAACAAAATTCCTTAATAGGTAGTGATAAATGGAACAATAAAATAGAAAAACATAAAAAATAGGGAAATGCCAAGCTCCACAAATAGAAAATCACACACTTGCGCACACACGCACACACACACTGTTTGGCTAGAAGCAGCACCAGACCGGTTGCATGCCAAGGAGGAACTGCAGCATAAGAATTTGGGACAAGGGCCGTCTTGACGATGGAGAAAGTGTAATGGAGAAGCTCTAGTAGGTAGGTAATCCCGAACCTACTTGTTGTACCTGGAACTGGACTGATACGACACAACATTGCGTGCTGGAAAGCACTTTCACTACAGAATCTACAAGCAACACTTGAGGAAAACCCACTGCAAGAATTATGCCACAGAACTTTCTAAATGCATTAGTTGCACTTGTAAGCGGAAAGGGTCGTAGATAAAACATGTTTAAAAGGTATTTGGCTTTTACTTTTAGATGATTTATAAATTTAACTGGCTTATAAAAATCATCTGCCAAATTCACATGACTTCTCTATCCAATCTTAAAGAAAGTATTCCTGGAAAGTCTTGTTCTTCTACCTCTTTCATGTGAAGCGATGTAAACATGGTTTTGGTTACATATTTCCTTGTAAATGAAATGGAATTATGTTAATATTGTAGGATTTCAAGATATTTCAAGCCAAATATTTGATCTCTGAAATCTTATAAGGCCTCTAAATTGTGTTCTGTTTGTGTGATCAGGAGGAGAAGAAAAGAGTTGTTTGAGAAAGAGGCAAGTGTTTAAAAATTTAAACAAGTAAAAAGTAATATTTTGGAAATGCTTAGCTAAAAGTGAAATACGTGTGGGCTTTAACATAATTTAAATTTTAGTTCAGAAGATTACTGTGTTCACATACAGAAGTAATTAAGAATGGTCATAACCTCACAGAATGTACACGGATTGTCACACTTGTTTATTATATTTGTCATACATTTTTCTTAAATAATGTTATTTTAATGTTAGCTTTTGATAGCAGGACTTTCTCATCCTTATACGAGGAATGCTGAAATATGAAGGTTGTTAATTATTTCAACTGTTTTTTTTTCTTTTTTCCACACATATATGACCTGTATTTGAAAATGCTTCTTCTGGATTCAGAAAATCTCCTGACGACGTACCTATATATTTATGTTGAACTTCCGGAGTTATAGTTTTGCCTGGAATGAAAATGTAAACTGAGAAAATTAAATGGTGCTTAAATATTGTGATTTTTAAAATGTTTGAACAAGTGTTTTCATCGTTTTGACTTTTACACGTTTAAGTAAATATTGTCTTTTCTTTTAACTAACATCGTCCAACGTAGGTCATATCGGGCGATGAATAAAATGAGTGAAATGATGCCTCCAGGGTCCATAGGGCTTAGAGTTACCATACATTGATCTTTCAGGGTAAGCAAAAATCTACAACGTTGTTATATCGGACGATGAATGATATGATGTTGAAATGAATACAGGATACATAGAGCTTACAGGCACTAGACATTCATCTTTCAGGATAAGGGAAACGTCCAACGTTAACCTTACGTTGGGCGCGTCAACTTTCTTGACGCCGTTAGTCGCGAAGTATCTGCTGGATACATATACGTTCATTGTATTTTAGTATATGTTTTCAATTGTTTTAAAACGAATAAACCTTATTATGAATAGGAAGCGTTTCTCGGACATAGTCATCCTAAAAATATTGACATCAAGGTCATCTGTTGTCCAGAAGTCTTGAATATTTTACCGTCCTCCTAGAAACACACCAACAAGGTATAATAAGGCAATAAAGACTTTCATTTCTTTTATTTCTGTGTATGCACAATCACTCTCACGTTCATATTTCACTTTGAAATCATCTATGCGTCTGTTGGTGTGTGGCAAAATTATGCAGAATGTCATCACTTACGAAAAGCCTTCAGCAGTCATATTCAGTTTTCATAGCTTTAGCATTCTCCACAACTCCAGGAAGTTTATTATTATCATTATCATAATATTCATCTTCATCTTCACCTTCACCTTCACTTTTATCTTCACCTTCACCTTCACCACCTTCACCACCTTCACCACCTTCATCACCTTCATCACCTTCATCACCTTCATCACCTTCACCACCTTCACCACCTTCACCACCTTCACCACCTTCACCACCTTCATCACCTTCATCACCTTCACCACCTTCACCACCTTCACCACCTTCACCAACTTCATCACCTTCATCACCTTCATCACCTTCACCACCTTCACCACCTTCACCACCTTCACCTTCATCACCTTCATCACCTTCATCACCTTCACCATCTTCACCACCTTCACCACCTTCACCACCTTCATCACCTTCATCACCTTCACCACCTTCATCACCTTCACTACCTTCACCTTCACCTTCATCACCTTCACCACCTTCATCACCTTCACCACCTTCATCACCTTCATCACCTTCATCACCTTCACCACCTTCACCACCTTCATCACCTTCACCACCTTCATCACCTTCACCACCTTCATCACCTTCACCACCTTCACCACCTTCATCACCTTCATCACCTTCACCACCTTCATCATCTTCACCACCTTCATCATCTTCACCACCTTCACCACCTTCACCACCTTCATCACCTTCATCACCTTCACCATCTTCACCACCTTCACCACCTTCACCACCTTCATCACCTTCATCACCTTCATCACCTTCATCAGCTTCACCACCTTCATCACCTTCACCACCTTCACCACCTTCACCACCTTCACCACCTTCATCACCTTCATCACCTTCATCACCTTCATCACCTTCACCAGCTTCACCACCTTCATCACCTTCACCACCTTCATCACCTTCACCACCTTCACCATCTTCACCACCTTCACCACCTTCACCACCTTCACCACCTTCACCACCTTCATCACCTTCATCACCTTCACCACCTTCACCACCTTCATCACCTTCATCACCTTCACCACCTTCATCACCTTCATCACCTTCACCACCTTCATCACCTTCACCACCTTCATCACCTTCATCACCTTCACCACCTTCATCACCTTCACCACCTTCACCACCTTCACCACCTTCATCACCTTCACCACCTTCACCACCTTCACCACCTTCACCACCTTCATCACCTTCACCACCTTCACCACCTTCATCACCTTCATCACCTTCACCACCTTCACCACCTTCACCACCTTCACCACCTTCACCACCTTCACCACCTTCACCACCTTCACCACCTTCACCACCTTCACCACCTTCACCACCTTCACCACCTTCATCACCTTCATCACCTTCATCACCTTCATCACCTTCATCACCTTCACCACCTTCATCACCTTCACCACCTTCATCACCTTCACCACCTTCATCACCTTCATCACCTTCACCACCTTCATCACCTTCACCACCTTCACCATCTTCACCACCTTCTCCACCTTCACCACCTTCACCACCTTCACCACCTTCACCACCTTCACCACCTTCACCACCTTCACCACCTTCACCACCTTCACCACCTTCACCACCTTCACCACCTTCACCACCTTCACCACCTGCATCACCTTCATCACCTTCATCACCTTCATCACCTTCACCACCTTCATCACCTTCACCACCTTCATCACCTTCATCACCTTCATCACCTTCATCACCTTCACCACCTTCACCACCTTCACCACCTTCATCACCTTCACCACCTTCATCACCTTCACCACCTTCACCATCTTCACCACCTTCACCACCTTCACCACCTTCACCACCTTCATCACCTTCACCACCTTCATCACCTTCACCACCTTCACCATCTTCACCACCTTCACCATCTTCACCACCTTCACCACCTTCACCACCTTCACCACCTTCACCACCTTCACCACCTTCATCACCTTCATCACCTTCACCACCTTCATCACCTTCACCACCTTCACCACCTTCACCACCTTCACCACCTTCACCACCTTCACCACCTTCACCACCTTCACCACCTTCACCACCTTCACCACCTTCACCACCTTCACCACCTTCACCACCTTCTTCACCTTCATCACCTTCATCACCTTCATCACCTTCACCACCTTCATCACCTTCACCACCTTCATCACCTTCACCATCTTCACCACCTTCACCACCTTCACCACCTTCACCACCTTCACCACCTTCACCACCTTCACCACCTTCATCACCTTCATCACCTTCATCACCTTCATCACCTTCATCACCTTCACCACCTTCACCATCTTCACCACCTTCACCACCTTCACCACCTTCACCACCTTCACCACCTTCACCACCTTCACCACCTTCACCTTCATCACCTTCATCATCTTCATCACCTTCATCACCTTCATCACCTTCACCACCTTCACCACCTTCACCACCTTCACCTTCATCACCTTCATCACCTTCATCACCTTCATCACCTTCATCAGCTTCATCACCTTCACCACCTTCATCACCTTCACCACCTTCACCACCTTCACCTTCATCACCTTCATCACCTTCATCATCTTCATCACCTTCATCACCTTCACCACCTTCACCACCTTCACCACCTTCACCTTCACCACCTTCACCACCTTCACCACCTTCATCACCTTCATCACCTTCATCACCTTCATCACCTTCATCACCTTCACCACCTTCATCACCTTCATCACCTTCATCATTTTCATCATCTTCATCACCTTCATATTTATCATCATGATTAATATTATTAGTATGATTATTATTGTCATCATCAATATCTTTATCGTTATCATCTTGTGTCTTTTGTACTCGCCAAAATAATATTTTTCATTATTTTCTAGCACTTTATTGCTTCCCTCTTCATCAACATCATGATCCATATCGGTGTCAACAGATTGTGTTACAGTTATATCTTCATATTCCAAATCAGTTACTACAAAATGATCCTCAATCATCAGCGCATAATCGCGAAAATAAAGCGTTGTACCTCCTCCAAATACTCAGGATATTCCAAATCCTATACTTGACTCATTTTCAAATATATATTCACAGTAATAAAGAAAGGCACTCTTATTTACCTTGCAACAACACAACCACTTATATCTTCTACTCTAGCAATGACGTGATTGGATCCCATAGTGGTGACAATGTGTAACGCGAGTTGGCGCGATGTATGTGACAGATACAACAGCACACACCTAATGACCTTATCCTCGTTTGAAAACTTCGCATTAGAGACAAATGGTTGAAACTTACAGGAAACAATAACAAAGGTATTATGGAAGATGTCCTGGCTTGGCAGGCCCTTACTTCTATTCAGTGCCATGATAATGAAACAATCTTAAGCCATGTATCACACAGATACTTGCGCGGCTAACGAAGGGTTAAGTCATATCGGATGTTGAATGAAATTATGCTGAAATGAACTCAGGGTACATAGAGCTTAGAGTTACCAGACATTCGTCTTTCAGGATAAGAGAAAACCTCCAACGTTAAGTCATATCGGACGATGAATGAAATGATGTTCAAATGAGTACAGGGTACATAGAGCTTAGAGCTATCAGGCATTTATCTTTCAGTATAAGGGAAAACCTCCAACCTTAAGTCATATCGGACGAGAATGAAATGTTGATTAAACGAGTCCAGGTTACAAAGAGCTTAGATTTAGCAGGCATTCATATTTCAGGATAAGGGAAATCCTCCAACGTGAAGTCATATCGGACGAGAATGAAATGTTGATTAAACGAGTCCAGGTTACAAAGAGCTTAGATTTAGCAGGCATTCATATTTCAGGATAAGGGAAATCCTCCAACGTGAAGTCATATCGGACGAGAATGAAATGTTGATTAAACGAGTTCAGGTTACACAGAGGTTAGATTTACCAGGCATTCATCTTTCTGGACATGGAAAACCTCCAACGATGAATGAAATGATGTTCAAATGACTTCAGGTTACACAGAGCTTAGGTTCATCAGGTATTCATCTTTTAGAATAAGGGAAAACCTCCAACGTTAAGTCATATCGGACGGTAAATGAAATGATGTTTAAATGAGTACAGGGTACATAGAGCTTAGATTTAGCAGGCATTCATCTTTCAGAATAAGGGAAACCCTCCAAAGATAAGTCATATCGGATGATAAAAGAAATGATATTTAAATGAGTATAGTGTACATACAGCTTAGATTTAGCAGGCATTCATCTTTCAGGATAAGGAAAACCTCCAACGTTAAGTAATATCGGACGATGAATGAAATGATGTTCAAATGAGTCCAGGTTTGATATAGCTTAGGTTTAGCAGGCATTCATCTTTCAGGATAGGGAAACCCCTCCAACGTTACCTGATATCGGACGACGAACGAAATGATGTTCACATGGGTCCAGGTTACACAGAGCCTAGGTTTAGCAGGCATTTATCTCTCAGAATAAAGGAAAACCTCCAACGTTGTCATATCGGAGGATATATGAAATGATGTTTACATGAGTACAGAGTACATAGGGCTTAGATTTAGCAAGCATTCATATTTCAGGATAAGGGAAAACCTCCAACGTGAAGTTACATCGGACGATGAATGAAAATGAATTGATGCTCAAATGAGTACAGGATACACAGAGCTTAGACCTACCGGACATTTATCTTTCAGAATAAGGGAAAATCTCTGAAAATCCCTTCTGCAGATAACTCGCCCAGATTCGAAATCGAGACCTCGTGAGTTTGAGGCAGACAAGCTGATATCACAGCACAGAAGCGGGTTTATCTGATAGTGGCTGTGCTTATGAAATGTTCTTTTTGATAAGAGTGGACAAAGCTGTATGGTTAACTTACAGAAATGTTGACTATTAAAAGAAACAAAAATTACAAATAAATGAATATAGTATCTTCATCACACGCCAGCAAAATGAACACTCAAACATGCGTTTGTTACAAAACTAGAGAACAGAGATCAATTGGGCGGTCCCAAAAGAAACCAAAATCAACAAACGTGGGAATGGAACAAATACGTTGACTTTTAAGAAATAAGAGGAGAAGGAGGAGCTGTAGCACTGGGAGGTTCACTGCGTCTTAAATTAGATAAATATAGTGACAGTCAGGTTCTCAAGGTTTTATAGACTCACTGTTCATTTAGAGCTAATTTGAATACTATGTAAATAGCTGTTTGACTAATTAAGTTTTTCCCTTAATATATGCTAATAAATTATCGTGATAAATTGAGAGCAATAACCTGGAAATTAATTAAGAGCGAAACAGTATGACAGTGACTATTAAATCAGCAAAGTAGAAATGAATGGCCTAACATATGAATGTGTATGATTTTTTTAGAATAGTTTTAATATATATGTGATTAAATACTCCTCATAATAGAATATGCAGGTAGGAATCTCATGTAAATTAATTAACATTTAGTGCTGCATCTAGTTACAAGAGGACAATATCGTGTCAGTTACGCAATGCACACAAAAGCCTGGGCCAGGCTACTCTGTTCCAATTACCTCATATGTAAATGGTTAATAGAGAAGCAGTTAGCTGCACATATTAAAGTTACAGACGTTCCAAAATCAAACGAGCTCCTTCTTTACCTTGCTATATTGATGCGTTTAACTTTCTTATTAACATGAATACAATTTATTTGGTCCTTGAAGATGAATTGGAACTCTACAGTACGCAGTTGAGACATTCAGATGGTTGACAGCCTTCTATTTGACTCTGGAAAGTGAAGTTTAATCAGCCATATGGCTATTGTTTTGGTATCAAAGCCATAGGTACTTAAAGTATTGCAACAGTGGTTTCGAGTTATATTTAGAAAAATTATGAAATTTATAAAAAAATGATTATGTAAATATATTTGGTAATTTAAATGAGTAAAAATATATGTAATATTGTGATTGGCCGTAGTAATAATTGTATGACGTAATGTTTTCACGTGGAATTAAATCGGCCAATCACAAAATTAAGATAGGTGTAACGATAGCTACGAAAAATCAATAATCTCAGCAAAGAGGATTTGGTAATCGTGAGTGTGATGGATAGTGGTGCAAGATCAAGAACTGTTTAAATATAACAAAGTAAGAATTTATCGATATGTTGGAAGAGACTGGGAAAGGAAGTTCAAGTAAAATGTAATCCAAATAATACAATTAAATACTTACAAAATTTGACTTCTCCGAAACTTTATTCCGAACCACGCCTAAAACTCAGAAGTCTCATGACTCTTATTTAATCAAACAAAATCATCAAGAAACAATTCAAAATACAACGAATTAACCCTGTTATATCTGGCTTCTCGATGTGGGTCTTCAAAAAATCAACGTGCATCCCATCTCAAACATAGAAATCCCGCACCAAATTACGCCCGAAAGTGTGACTGATGAAGACGGAGAGAAATTAACTGTGGATAAAGAATTCCTGTCCAAGTATCTACATCCAACAAGAGATGTCACAGGAGGCCAAAGGCCACAGGCAGTAGAAGCACGCGGAAGTCTCTACCAGCAGGCTCTATGATACATCCTTCTGTTCTGTTTAAACAGCCTAACGTTAACATATGCCCCTCTAAGAGTCCACGTGGAGCATTTTGTTCCTTTGCACAACCATCTCCGCCATACGTTCTCGGCACTACAGTTCTCCATGAAACCTAAAAGCCACTAGAAACTTCACCGAGCAGGATGGCTCAGGCGGTTTCGCCAACACCCCTTAAACTACGCCTGTATCGGACGATTATTCCGCCCCTGATTCTGTACGGCTGTGAAGTCTGGGGATCAGCGGCTCCCAGCACTATTCGTAGGCCGCAGCGCGTCCAGAACAGGGCGCTGCAAATTATCTACCATACTGGACGTAGATTCCCGTCCCATATCCTTCACATCTACTCCGGAGTCCCATATATTGTAGATGTGGTGGGGGAGAGATCCATTACCCTCTACAATAAGCTAGGCTCCCACCACAATAACCTGGTGAATACCCTAGGCCGGTACGACCATAGTGTCACCCGAACATCGGAATTCCCGAGAGAACCAGCAGCTGACAGGTAGGGACCAGACGGGAAGCATCCAGTCACGCCTACCCATTTATCTTGTAGCGCTAATGAGGGGATGGTTGGAAAAACATCACTAGCCATCTCTTTCCCCTCTCCCTGACGTCTGGAACATTCGGGATGATTCACTGAACCGCGAGACTTCCAGAAATAGCGATCTTCCTATACAAGGTCTGCAGTGGACGAGTCAGTTCAGATCTTGACGAGCAGTCGTGAGGAGCGCCGTGCTAGCGAACGGACTGGAAGACTGTGTACGTGTGTTAGAGGAGTTTTACGTGATTGTGAGTGTGGAATGGACCTATGATAGACGAACTGGTGAATTGTAATTGTGTGTGCTATGTAATTCTATGTAATGGGCAAGTGTTCCAACTGAAATTCGGTGGAAATAAAGAACATTTTGAGTTTGTGCAATTCGACTTTTAATTTCACGAACCCACAAAGTCACAATAGGGTTCCTCACCGCAGACCAAGTTACTGGCTGCCTAAAGACGCTTTGGGCAATCTAAACTGAGTAGGGCCAACTTCCACATGACTC
Source organism: Mantis religiosa (assembly GCA_030765055.1). NCBI lineage: Eukaryota > Metazoa > Arthropoda > Insecta > Mantodea > Mantidae > Mantis > Mantis religiosa. Next base: position 30,635,322 of record CM060952.1, on the reverse strand, counting down.
TGTACCCCCAAGACCAGAAATGGGCTTGGTAAAACCCATACCTCAACATCCGTTCCTTTCCCTCTAGCCTGTCAAGCGGGCTGTTCCCAGATGCCTCTCAGGCAGGCGGAAGAGCGCAGCCAGCACTGGGCGCACACATGGCTATATATACCACTGCGCAAGGCACCCGCCTGCGACACAAGACATTTCTTTTATGCTGCCCAGATAAAGTCGCACTAAGCGGTTAGGTGCTGAGCAGCAAGCATCCCGCCCAGGTAAACCTGGACGACTCGCATCTTTTGCTGGTCTGCTGGTCATCCGACACATTGCTCGACGCTTCTTCTACAATCTACGCCACGTTACAGGAGCTGTGACGTATAACACGGCGTCCGAAGTCGCCGGTCAACGCCTCTGAAGCGACGACTAACACAGTACGTGCTTTACAGTGATGATACTTCCAGTTCTGAATGATCTAGTTCCACATTTGCTTTTCCATTCTTCTGTTGTACTGTGTAAATTCTCACTATTGAAGTATGTATACAATTCGATTAGTTCAGTATCACATTTGTATTAGTGCAGTAAAGTATCTGTTTTAGGTCAGAGGAGGCAGATTGTCCTACCACTACAATGTTATTACTATATAATTATTTTGTATCTGTTCTCTCAGATCTCCAAAGCATGTATTATTGCTGACCGATCTAATAAATATATTTTAAAAAAGCTACTTGCGCCTACGTTAATGTTTGGCGTAAATGAACGATTCATTATCTATGTAGGTATTCAGTCTTTGAAATCTCTCAAATATTCTCGGGTGTCGTCATTTTCAACATTTACTGTTTAATGCAAAAGCATGCTTTGACAATTTGTTTTTCTGTTTAACCGAGAAGTTAACACTTTCACAACTCCTTTGTCAGTAGAAGTAGTGAAACATAAGGTTTAAACATGACATATTTAATATTCCTAAACAACTAGTAACATGGACAGATAGTCGGACAGATAGTCAGACTATAAAATTCAATGCCATAGCCGGGATTTGAACCACGGATCTTCTGGTTGCCTTCCAGCCGCTCTAAACCTTGAGCTACTATGGCCAACGTGCCGACATGACATTAAATTCTCCAACTGACTCGTGTTTATCCCGGTAAACCACTAGGAGTTCTCATAAACACATGAGACAACTACCTTAAGGCGACTTTACAACATGTAAGTACTTTAAGGCCCGGGCTTTATAGTTAACCACTATTAGGTCAATTAATGGAAATTAGTTGTTCTTTCACACTAGCCGAAGTGGTTTACCGGGAAAAACACGACTCAGTTGGAGAATTTAATGTCATGTCGGCACATTGGCCACAGTAGCTCAAGGTTTAGAGCCGCTTGGCGGCAACCAGAAGAACCGGAATATACTGACTCACCTGGTATATTTCATCAGTCAGTATTTCTGGTACAACTTATGAGTCTATAAATGTAGAGAATTCTCTTTTACCTGTTATCTGTAAACATGACGTATTAGGCATAAAGCTGTAGTAAAACGCAGGCAGTCAGCAATTTAGTTGGTGTTAACGAAAATATAAGTATTTGTACAATATATTGATATTACTACATATGTAGTTGCTCACTAGCCACAAAGCGAGTTTATGAAATAACATCGCATGTAATCCTTTGGTCACGAAATAAAAGATAAAATGGAAATTCACTAAACTAGGGAGTTCGAGGCACGAGGATTAAGCGATAATGTCTGCTGGTGGTATTTTATGTTGTTAGCTTTTTTGGAATTAAATATTAATGTATGAATCTGATCTAAAATGCAAAAGCGAGGTACATTATAATGCAGAAACACGTAATAATTCCTGCTAAAAGATTACATCTATATTTCTCCTATACAATGCAGATTGTCAGCAAACAGAACTATTAAGTGACGCATGTCGTTTGTTTATGGTTTTTGTTTTGTTTAATATTTAAAGGAGTTTAAATACTGAGTCTGATTTTTAAGCATATTTTCGGTTTCAGTTTCTCTACTACATAAAAGCAGAATAAATATATACCCAATGGATGCTGGAACTAAAAATATCCCAAAAGTCTCAAAAATTGAAATTTTTAGATTTATACATACAAATGTTCCCCAAACCTTCCTTTATTGAATTATGATAAAGAGTTTTCTTATTTCCTCCATTTTTAAAGGTCTTGCACAGGATTTAAATGTTCGGGGCGTGGTCATTAAAATGCCCCCTTTCTGTCTTATCCAGCATAATGACCTGTTTTTGGTAATTCTGATTGTTTTTCGGCAGCTTTTTCTCTAAACCTGCGTTCAAATCGTGCGGCATAGTTTAGTGCTGCTATCTAGAGACAGTTTGGTAAACTATTACTATGTATTCAATACAAAGTGTTTAATCAGAAACATTCAAATATAAATACAATATAAATAGTCGTCAGCTCACCTTGGGTGTTTTAGCACCTAAGAATATACAAAACAGTTCATAATAGCTGTGATTATTCTATGCTCTTTGCAATAACCTTAGCGAGTACTTGTAGATTCATTCTTGTTTTGACTGCCTGTGTTTGCGACTTCCATGAGAGAGATGTGCTTTTGTTTACAGTTTTTTTAAAATAAAGAAATAGGTGTATATGCAAGTTATTTGCTTTTCCTGTAGTGTAATGTATTGTTAACTATATAAACAGCATAATGCATGCTGTTTCATCATGTTGGCGTAATCCGGTGAGCAGAAATAACGTAAAGAAGGAAGCTGTAAGAAAACCTGGTGCAGCTAGATGGAAAAGCAAAAATTGGGAGCAGATTTCCATTTCATATGTACAGTTGGACATAAAGGAACATCTAATATTTCAGCTTCGCATTTTTAAATGGACAGAGATGGACGTGCTAATGCTACTCAAACTATACTTGTAAAAGCCAGAAGAAATTCGCAAGATTTCAAGAACTAGGTGCAAACTACGTATAGTACATAGTGTAAATAGTAATTTAAATAGCAGACTACACATTAGTGAAAATAATAAACAAATTTTGAATACCAGTATATATAGCAGTAGAGCTGATAGTGTAAATAATGTGCATAACAGTGTAAATAGTGTGCAGGATAATGTAATGACTATTTTTGGTGCATATGTTTAGAAAAATTGATTTTCTCCACTTTACATTGTTTAATAGAATATCTGATCCCACTGATTTAGTTTCAGTTTTTTGAGCATATGCTCCATATATGGTTCTACAAGAACAGTCTCAGACTATAATATGTAAGACTTGGTTTGGCTGTAATAAAATTCTAAATGTTAAAAGAGTACTGTCATTCGAACGTCGGAATTCCCAATAGAACCGGCCGGCAGTAGGGTCAGACGGGAAGCATTCAGAACGCCTACCCATCTGTCTCGTGTCACGAACTGGGGGATGATTAGAAGAGCGGCACGAGCCCTGTACCGTCTCTTTCCCGTCCCACAAAACGTCTGGAAATATCGGGATAATTGTGCGAGCCGCGAACCTTCCAGAAACGGCGATCTTCCCTATAAAAGGCCTGCAGTGAACGAGTCAGTCAGTTTTTGGAGAGCAGCCGTGAGGAGCGCCTAGTGAGTGAACAGACCGGAAGACTGTGTACGTGCATTGGTGGAGTTGTGCGTAATTGCAGAGTGGACCTGTGACAGACAAACTGGTGAATTGTAATTGTGTGCGCTACGTAATTCTGTGTAATCGGCAAGTGTTCCAACTGTAATTTGGTGGAAATAAAGAACATTTTGAGTTTGTGCAATTGGACTTTTAATTTCACGAACTCACAAAGTCACAGTACTAAAAAATTAATTTCAGTGTACTACATAGTTAAAAAATATAATTTTCCTGGAAGTATTGTATTGTTCTTCTACACAGAGACTGAAGTTGTTTTTACAGTTAGTAGGAATGAAAAAAATAACAGAGTTACTCCACTAGCTGGTCATTGATGTGCATGCATTAACTTTAATATTGCCATGAACTTAAATTAAAATAAAAATAAAAAAAATAATTCCTTCAAAACTATTGATCAGAAATTACTAAAATTTGGTATGATGTTTTTAATATAAAACCCATTATGCATGCAAAGTTAGAAGTTTGTAGGTATAGAAATATAGAAAATAAAAATTTCAGTCCCAGTGTCCCTTAAGCAGCTTTTCGTTTTCAGTTTCTCTACTACATAAAAGCAGAAGAAATATTGGTTTATACCCAATCAACTTTAACGGAGATTTTAATGTAAGTAGGCTTTCTTAGGTCTCATGAATAAAAAATAGATCTTTAGATAAAGATATCCTTTTTAGTTGCTCATAGATCAGCAGGTATGCTTTACAGATGTATAGAAACGACATATAACAATGGAGGTAATCGTGAATGGTTCCTTCAAGTCAATATGTAAAGATGACTTTAACACGAAGTTAGGACATCTAACATTATACTTTACTCGAAAGTTTGCTGCGTGCAAAAAACTGTTCTGTTTATTATTGTAGCTACAAGAATGAAGAATCAGCAGTTAGGTGTTTTATGGGTCTAGCAGGTCCCTTGCACCTACTCCCGTTACATGTGGATGACATGCTTTCCTTAGTTAATAAGTTATAGTACGTTGCATTGCCAGTGGAAGGAGCTATTAGTTCTTCGTCATGAATATCAGTAAAAGATATGATCTACAGAATCCCAAGGATTTGGAAGAAGTACATCATCTACTGAGGATACTTTACCGTTGGATGACAATTTGTACGAATCAGATGTTTGTGATTCTCAAGATAAAGTGGATACAATATCAATAGATTCAGAAACAATAGTTTTGAGCTCAAGTCTACATGTTTCATCGGGAAAACTGTCAGAAGGTGTCGAAAAAAAAAACAGGCCTGAAATAATCATGCTTTACAACGGTTCTAAATCTGAAGTTGATGTATTAGATAAATTGTGTACTACGTATAATGTAGCCTGAACAACATGAAAGTGGCCAATGGTAATCTTTTACCATATGTTGAATATTACAGGTATTAATTCTAGGTTTATCTTTCTTGGAAACCGAAACAAATATTCCACAATACAGGAGTATTTCAAAGTTATGCCCTTAGCTTTACGGCCTTAACAGCTAAAAAAAGAGTAATAGCATCAAAGCTACACAATAATCTGCAAGAGCACCTAAAGAAATATAAACTTGAATAACCAACAACAGATGAACTGCCGAATGCACCAGAATCACTGAGAAGGAAACGATGTGAGCCCTGCAGTAAAGACAAACATAACAGCAAAATTAAATATGCAAGTGGGAAATGCAACGCTCCTTTCTCTTTGAAAAAGAAATGCCAAAATTATTTGCGATAACTGCTTAGTCAGGAGAAACAGAAGATGACTTCGAGTAACTGAAAATTTCCAATGACAAGATTTATTTTGAAATATGTTATTTTCTTTCTCTATATTGCAATGCAAATTATAATGTACACTCTATACCTATTATATTTTAGCTGATGTATTTAGTATGATTATACTAATAAAAGTAATGTATATTTAACTTAAATAAATCTAAAAGCTGGGGAGGGAAAGAAAAATGAAAAGAAGGAAGAAATACAGGCATATATGCACATAAAAATAGCGCGGGCCTCCTAGGCCCCTCGCGACTAACGGTGTTCTGCCTAGGTCCGCACCTAACGGAGGTTTAACTTATGTTAAATTAAGCTGAATTTTGTTTAACAATTAATAAAGGACAATGCTATTATATAATATTTTTGCATTCCTATACTAGACAGCTCTCTCACAACGAGGTCTGGATCGAGTTGAATGCTGATTAACATATTGTTTATAGTGTTGAGTTGCTTCTGTCTTTTAACACTGTATTTCCTGTACATCTTGCGTACCTCTCAAGCCCAAGAACACTTATGTATATGCAACTTTAAACCAGTGGGTTTTTCATCATGGAACACGCCGGTGCTTTAGCCAAAATGAAACACAATCAGGGCAAACCTTTAAAAATTGGCGAGAGGCGAATGATCGTCCATTGTTTTGCGGTGCTTAAAGAAAGAAATCCGGAATCGTCTATAAAACATTGAGAAAGAAACTGGTGATCTCCTTTGGTGTTTCCACAAGTAGTGTACATAGTGTTAAAATGGAACAGTAAACATCCGGTACTCTAAGAACACCGAGAAAATCGCTTAAATGTAAACAGCGCGTGGAGAAATACGACGATTTTACGAAAAGTGCTATACGCAGTAAAGTTCAGGATTGTTTTTTCCACAAATGAACCAACTCGTAGATACAATAAGTTAATGTGTAACCCAAATATATTTATTATCTAGAAGTTAGCGCTGATATATATATATATATATATATATATATATATATATATATATATATATTGCTATTGTTGCAAGACTTATGTGCGTATATGTAGTGTCTAGCACCTGGCGAGTTGAGTCAGCTCCGCTTTGTTGTTTACAGCAGGATTAAACTATCCTGAGATATAGTATAGAACAAAGGACTTGCCAGCCATCGGATGAAGTGCTGAACGGGTAGAAGATCGAACTTGTGGAAAAGTTGTTGGTTTCGGACGAATCATGGAACATTTGTAGCTGTACGAAGTACCCCATATTTGTAGTATCTGCAGTCGGCGGAGATTAGGCTTAATGGTGCCACCCCAGACTGGTGGCTTCAGCGAAAGAAACCAAAAGTTGGTTAACAAAACATATTCCAAAGACATAAGTATGAGTTTTGTAAATCATGGCTCAAACGACATTTATGAAAATGCCATACGTTTAGGATATTTTATAGCAAAGAAATATACATTTAATGGAAAATAATTTCTTTCAGATTAGCCGTGTGTAGGACGCACTATGAAAGAGTAGAGCCAGACTGAAAAATTCAATGCCATAGGTGAGATTTGAACTAGGGATCATCTGGTCTCCGTCCAGTCGCTCTAACCCATTGAAACCGGGGAAATATACGAGTCAAGTGGAGAATTTAATGTCAGGACGGCACATTGGCCATGGTAGCTCAATGGGTTAGAGCGACTGGACGGAAACTAGGAGATCCGTAGTTCAATTCCCGGCCATGGCATTAAATTTTTCATGTTGACTATCTATTAAAAACCTTAGCCTATATAAGGCTAGTGTGAAAAAATGATAAATTTCCATCAATTAATTAAATGACATTAAATTCTCCAACTGACTCGTGTTTTCCCTGGTAAAGCACTAGAAGATCTCATAAACATACGAGACAACTACTTTAAGCCTTAAAGGACCTACAGCATAGTAAGTCGCCATTAAGGTAGTTCTCTTATGTGTTATGAGAACTACTAGTGGTTTACCAGGGAAAGCACGAGTCAGTTGGAGAATTTAATGTTATGTTGGCACGTTGACCATAGTAGCTCAATGATTTAGAGAGGCTGGTCGGAAGATCCGTGATTCAAATCCCGCCTATGGCATTGGATTTTTGTGTGGCTCTATTCTTTCAAAGAAATATACAATAGAGCTTCGTTATCTCGGACCTCCTTAATCCGGACGTCGGGATAACGCGGACCAATTTGGGCGGGGGGAGAAAGAAATATATTTAGGATAGTAAATGAAGACTTGTTTCACAGACGATAAATTGCTATTTTCAATAGGTACATTACTGAAATTCTCTTGCCAGCGGGGAATTCATTACAGTCATCCCACTCACTCCACAACTCAAAGAAAAAGTTGTGACTTGGCATGTGTGACCTACCAGAAAACAAGGTTGAAGAAGAAAAAATAAGTCTAGAAGATTTTATAGACATTTTTAAAAATATCTATGACTGTTTCGATGTTGATGAAGACATTGAAAATTGACTGTAAATCTACAATGATAGAGGTTATAAATCGATTACAGTGAAAGGCATCATTGCATCATACGGCGTTACTGAAAATGAGTATTCAGATTTAGACAGTGTTGTGTGTGTGTCTGTCTGTGTGTGTGTGTGTGTGTGTGTGTGTGTGTGTGTGTGTGTGTGTGTGTGTGTGTGTGTGTGTGTGTGTGTAGTGATTAACGCCCGCCTTCACTACATACGGCACCGCAGGCGATGACGCTGATGATACATGAGATGAATATGGAGCACCGGTGGGATGAGATGTCGGGGGAAACCGGAGATTCCGGAGAAAACCCGTCCCAGCGCCGTGTTGTCCATCACAAATCTCACTTTGCGGTCGCCTGGGATCGAACCCTGGCCGCCTTGGTCAGAGCCAAGTGGTGTAATCACTGAGCCACGGCGCGGCCGGTTATGACCGACCATAATCAGTTACAGACAGAAAAATTTATGCTTTATTTCGAGAATCAAGCCTAAACATTACCAAATTAACGTTTAATGTTAAAGCGGATGCGAGATTGCGCTGCTCGTAAGCGATACACTAAGCTGAGACAACAGAAATTCACTGTCTTTCTTAATACCAACTAGTTTGTAGCTGTATTGTGTACAGTGCAAAATACATGCTCTATTAAAGTACACACAGTGTGTATGCTTTTAGAAGAAATTTTGCGGATAGTAGCTTTTAAACTCTATTAAAAGTATCTCTGTGAGTTACACTTTTTTCTCGGTTTTTCTTTATTCTCCGGATAACGCGGATTTTCATTAACTAGGATAGTCCTGTATAGGTACATAGAATTGTATGAAAATATCCCTGGAATACTGTTTTATTTTGGATGGCTTTAGCATAACTCGGAAACTGTAAGAAATGGACAAAACCTTACTACACAAAACACGTAGATGTCTCTAAATTGTCAGATACTTCTTTGTTGTGGAGTGTAGTATTTCGGAGATATTCTTTGTTATTTGTCGGAACTTCGCAATTTTTACGCTTTGCAAAGAGAACGGAATTTCAAAAATAAGGATTTGAATATCACTTAAAGTCTACTGTATTCCCGTATTCATTGCGTCTACAAGGAAAATAGCGTGCAAAAGTTTATCTCAAGTACTATGTATAAGTTCTTGTAGAAATAGCTTGTATAGCAGTAGAGAAAGTCATATGAATAACTAAGACTGTGTATATATCCGGGGCATTAGTTGATAAGATCTATGTGAAGCAGCTTGAATCGCCTGCTATATTCTCTGTAGTTACGGTATCAATGCGCCGAATCCAGTCCCCTTTATGTTAACCATTGATAACAATGGACAACCTGGGGCATAGCTATGCATTTCATTGGGGTGTCATTATGGGTATAATAGGCTGCGTTAGGAACCCAATATGCAATAACATCTCTTGTAGCATTATGTCAGTAACAAATACGGACATAAGGTGGCTCACTTGTTTTCCTGATGAACAGAAATTCTCCAAAGTGTGAAACAAGTTGCACTGCAGCAACTAAGTATGTTTATCTTTTAGTGGAACAACTTTGTTATTTGAAATATGAGCTGAATCTTTCCGGCGGCGTATATGTTCTGGACGTTCTCGGGCTTCGAGCCAGGTAAGCAGATGTTGAGATATCGACGTTTCGGGAGCGTACATCTCTCCCATCAACATCCTGAAGATGGGAGAGATGTATGCTCCCGAAACGTCGATGTCTCAACATCTGCTTACCTGGCTCGAAGCCCGAGAACGTCTAGAACAATTTTGTTATTTGATTCTATCTAGTCTTGAGTTATAACACCTCCAATTTTTTTCATGACTGCGACCAGTTAGGAATTTCTGGTTCTTTTCTAAGTATACGTGGACTCTTTGTGAATGCTTGATAGAGATGGCAGCACTGTATAGTGCACAGAACTCTAGTGGCAGTGATGAGAGTTAGGACTGTTTTTGATACTTAAAATGGTGACGTTTTCATTGGAAGAACAACAGTAATCATTCGTAATACCTATCGAAATTCATCGCGAGTTGACTGAGGTATGTGGTGATGGTACCATGGAGGTGTCTAATGTGCATTCCTGGGTGCGACAGTTCAATGCGATATCTCGATACTCATGATACTTGCAAAGTATCGATATCGAGCGATACTTCGAAAAGTTCGCTCGGTACCTTTTGGCACTTCGTTGGGATTCTGGAAGTTTATTTTATTTTAAAATCACAAAATGATATGACCACAAGTAGAAAATTTCACAACCCGAGAAATTGCGAGAAAAATGTAGTACCTGTACATTAATATTATGTAAGAAAATAATCGTGTGTCAGATTCACTGTCAGTTAACAGTTCCCAAGAAGAAATCGCTACATATCTCAGCGACGATTTGATCACCTCTGCTTTCTATTATATGTTTCAAATGGGAAGAGTTCTGGCTTGTAGCGAATCGAATACGCTAGAGCCTTCAGCGTTGCCACCTCGTTACTCTCACTCTTTTTCTATTTCCCTTTCTCTCTCGCACACTTGCAAGTCTTGGCGCTATATGTAAGGGAACGCAAACTGGACATTTCCTAAGCTTTATAATAATGTAGTTGTTCAAATCACAATTGCAACATGAATATTCGTATATTACGCACATGTTTTAAATATATGCTTTAAAAATAATTATAGTTCACGAATTACCTGTTTTTCTAATCCAATGAAACTGCCAGCGGCGTATCCATATAGCTATGAATGTCACCCGTTAAGAGACAATTCGTCATTTGCCTTCACTGTGTGAGTGTTGCAAGTTTATGATGATAGGTTCTAAAATCTCGTCAATTGCTATTTCTTTCTAAAAGCAGTATTGTTGTAGTGTATCTGCATGTCTGATGCAGTTTTCCCAGGCTTGTTGAACCTTGATTTCTTAGCGAATTGGAGTCGTTCAGCGTCAGTCAGTTTATAAGTATAATTTCTGTTTGGAATACAATTTGAGCCTACACAAATACAATTGGATTTGTTCTGGCAGTGGTAAGGGGGAAGGTGGTTTATAATACCTCGTGTCACATCAGCTGATCCAGCTGATACAATCTCCGTGATTTTTAAACGGAAGAACAACTGAATAATGCTGCTTTGAACTTTCTAGAGTAAATAGAGATTATGTACGATTCACAAACAAACATATAGTATGACAAGTCACGTTCTGCTGGTGCACCATTCCACAAGCCAGCAGGAAGTGTATTGTTTGTTCTCGCTCGAATTTAACAAACACCTTGGCTTATTCAAAGAAATTCCTTTATCACGTGATGTCAAACGTTTACGTTTCAGTTTTGAATAATTAAAAATACACGTACGCGCATACAAGCCAACCAATAATGATATCCATTACAATGCTTACGTCACGATGCATTGTTATAATATAATAGAGATTTATTTATTTGTTTTAGGAAAACTATTTGAAAGGGTAGAGCCAAAATGAAAAATGTAATGTCATAGCCGGGATTTGAACCACGGATCTTCTGGTTGGCGTCCAGCCGGTCTAACCCTTGAGCCACTATGGCCAACGTGCCAACATGACATTAAATCCTCCAACTGACTCGTATTTTTTCCAGTAAACCACAAGGAGTTCTCAGAAACACATGAGACAACTACCTTAATGACGACTTACTATGCTGTAAGTACTTTAAGGCCCGGGCTTTATAGTTCGGACCACTATTAGCTACAACTGACTCGTGTTTATCCCGGTAAACCACTAGGAGTTCTCATAAACACATGAGACAACTACCTTAATGACGACTTACTATGCTGTAAGTACTTTAAGGCCCGGGCTTTATAGTTCGGACCACTATTAGGTACAACTGACTCGTGTTTATCCCGGTAAACCACTAGGAGTTCTCATAAACACATGAGACAACTACCTTAATGACGACTTACTATGCTGTAAGTACTTTAAGGCCCGGGCTTTATAGTTCGGACCACTATTAGGTACAACTGACTCGTGTTTATCCCGGTAAACCACTAGGAGTTCTCATAAACACATGAGACAACTACCTTAATGACGACTTACTATGCTGTAAGTACTTTAAGGCCCGGACTTTATAGTTCGGACCACTATTAGGTACAATTAATAGACATTAATTGTTCTTTCACACTAGCCGTGTGTAGGACGCACTATGAAATGGTACCGCCAGAATGAAAAATTCAATGACATAGACGGGATTTGAACAACGGATCTTCTGGTTTCCGTCCAGCCGCTCTAACCCTTAAGCTATTGTGGCCAACGTATCGATATGACATTAAATTCTCCAACTGACTCGTATTTTTTCCCGCTAAACCACTAGGAGTTCCTACAACAACATAAGACAGCTACCTCAATGGCGACTTACAGCATGTAAGTACTTTAACGCCCGGGCTTTATAGCTCAAGGGTTAGAGCGGCTGGACGGCAACCAGAAGAACCGTGATTCAACTCCCGGCTATAGCATTGAATTTTTCATTCTGGCTCTACCGTTTCAAAGTGCGTCCCACACACGGCTAGTGTGAAAGAACAATCAATTTTCAAAACTATTTGAGCTAAAAATATGAGGTTTTTGCAGTTATGTTAGATATATTACTCTGTACCTTCCTCAGGTTTTTGCAAAATCGAATTTTTGTCTTAGCACGAATAGTATTTACTAGAGATGGTTTAGTTTGGCGCTAGTCGCACACCACTTAGGGGGGATGTCATGGAACAACACCGCAGGACCCCGATTGGTAGCTCGTCTGGTAGCGCTCAAGGACAAACTTATCCCATTTGAAGCACATAATAGTGCATTGGAGTACTGGAAAAAAATTCCAAGTTTGCACGAAAAAAAGCAACTAAATATTTGTGTATTCAACCTGCAATAATTTTCATCATCACTATCGTCGTCATCATCGGCATCGGCATCAGCATCAGCATCATCAAGGATTGAGCCCTGTGACCCGTTCCGTTCTCTTCAAGAGCCTACTGATCCTTCCAGCGTAGAGCTGGGCGTCCCACATCTCTCTTTCCCTTCGGCATATGATCTGAATCTCTTCTTGGAAGTCGTTCCGCGTCCATTCTTATAATATGATTTTTCCATTCATTTTTCTTCTTTATTATTTTACTGTTTAAATTAAAAATCCTAAGCTATTCTCTTATTTTTTCGTTTCTTACGTGGTCTATTCTTTTATAACCTGCCACGCTTCTCAAAAATCTCATCTCTGCCGATTCTTGCTGTTTGTGTTGGTTCTTTGCCAGTGTCCATATTTCGGAACCGTGTGTTACCGTTGGGACTGCCACTATCTTATAATATTTCATCTGTGTTTCCTTTCGTGTTTTCCTGTTCAGCGTTCTTATTATAGTCTCACAGATTTGATTGAATCTGTTTAATTTCACCTCCATATCCTTGTTGTTATTGGCTACTGCTACTGTGTAGCCTAGATAGTTAAAACTATTAACCTTTTCTGTTATTTTATTGTTTATAATTATTTTTGCTCTTATGTTCTTTCCTCTAAAAGCCATTACTTTAGTTTTGGGTTCTGAGATTGAAAGGTTATAAGAAAAAGCTAAATATATGTGTATTCTACCTGCAACAGTTTTCGGAAAGACTATTTTGCACAGTAGGACTCAGGTTGATAGAAAAAGGAGTGTATTTGACTCTGAAAGAGTGAGAATGCCAGTATTTGTGAACAAAAACATATACAAGTGGACTATTTTGCTTTTAAATGTCTAATATGGAGTTTAAAAATAAGAAAAACTAAAGAATTTAAGTTGTGTGTCCTTAAATATGTCAATTTTATTGGCATGACTGCTCCCAACATTCTATTTTGTATTGATACCAGAAGTAAAAATGATGTTATGGATTATTGAGAAAAGCTGATACCGACGCCTTCGTAATATAAACATTAAAAAAGGCTCTCAAACCTTATTTTCATTACGGACAATGATTTCATAAGTTACCCTTTTAAGTTTTCCATATTACCAACAAGTTATTGGTAAGGCATACTAAGTTTTGAGTCTATAAACCAAGTAAGTGTATATTGTGTTTCTCAGAACAGTAACGTCGTTATAAAGTACTAACTAGAACTCAACCTTTAGACGGCGAAAACCTTATGTCGTGACCTACATTTATCCAAGCAAGCGAGCGAACAAGCAGCTTGGGAAAGTTCGTGAGATGGATGAATAACCAGCACACGCTGACTGGTAAAGCAGCTTACCGTTAGCTTCCACGCCGCTCTGCTGGAATAAGAATATGGCATTTGATTTTCAAGTGCAGTGGCTATGCGACACACCTTGTAACCGACACGACACAAGATTAATGTACTGTGATACAGAGTAACTTTGAAGAATGAAGAAGAAACAGTCCCGGTATTTTCACTTTCAAGTTTCTGCGTATGTGTAGCTCGTAGTATTTTTTCCAATGTAAGGAACGTTTATGCAAAAACAATAGAAAATTATGACACAAAAGTTAAAACTATTGTTCCATATCATAAACCAACAAACAAAATGACACCAATTTTAACATATATTTTTGGTGATTAATATCCTCCAACGTAGTTAAGTCATATCGGACGGTGAATTAAATGGATGAAATGATACTCAATGAGTCCAGGGTACAGATAGCTTGGAGTTACCCACTTCATCTTTCAGGATAAGGGAAAACCTCCCACGTTAACTCATAGTGAAAGATGAATGACATGGGTGAAGTGATGCTGGAATGAATCCAGGTAACATCGAGATTAGAATCCCCAGACAGTTATCTTTCAGCATAAGGGAACACCTCCAATATTAAGTCAAATTGGACGAAGAATGAAATAATGTTCACATGAGTCCACACGGTCCACAAACTTAGAGTTAACAGACATTCATCTTTCAGTATAAGAGAAATACTCCAGCCTTGTCCCATCCGAGCAGAAAGAAGTGATATTCAAATGAGTACAGGGTCCATAGACCTTAGAGTTACGAGACATTCATCTTTCGGGATAAGGGAAAACTTCCAACGTTAAGTCATATCAGACGAAGAATGAAATGATGTTGAAATGAGTCCAAGCTCCTTAGAGCTTAGAGTTACCAGACATTCATCTTTCGGGATGAGGGAAAACCTCCAACGTTAAGTCATATCGGGCGACAAATGAAATGATGTTCAAATGAGCTAAGGATACATGAAGCTTAGAGTTACCAGACATTCATCTTTCAGGATAAGGGAAAATCTCCAACGTTAACACATATCGGACGAGAATGGAATGATACTCAAATAAGTACAGGATACATTGACCTTAGAGTAACCAGATATTCATTTTTCAGGATAAGGGAAAACCTCCAACGTTAAATTGTATCGGATGATGAATGAAATGATGTTCAAACGAGTCCACGGACCATAGAGCTTAAAGTTACCAAACATTCACATTTCAGGATAAGTAAAAGCCTCCAACATTAAGTCATATCGGACATTGAATGAAATGTTGTTCATATAATTCCGGGGTACATAGAGCTTAGAGTTACTAGACATTAATCTTTCAGGTTAAGGGAAAACCTCCAACGTTAAATCATATCGAACGATGAATGAAGTGGTGTACAAATAAGTCTAGGGTACATAGAGCTCTGAGTTACCAGACTTTCATCATTCACAATAAGGAAAAAACTTCCAACGTTAAGTCATATCGGACGATGAATAAAATTATGCTCAAATGAGCCCAGGATACATAAGGCTTAGAGTTACCAGACATTCATTTTCAGGATATGGGTAAACTCCGGAAAGATTCTTGTCCAGGTAACTCATCCTAACCAAGATTGACAGAGGTGCTGTCAACCTACCCTGCAGAGGCGGTCTTTTAGGCAGTGTACGAAGTTGAGAAAATTGTTAACATTATACTGATTCATGAAGCTAAGAAAAATCATGCTATGAACGAATTCTTAAAACAAGGGAAGTAATCTTAAAGTCGATGTAACCCTCGTGTACAGCGATTGTCTATTCACATGTTTTGCCTTACACAGAAAATGAAGCTATTAAGTGAGTCTTCATACTGCTCTGTAAATTTTTGGGTATTATTTCTAGTGTTATTATTTTTCGGCTTGACAGGTATTATTGACTGGCATTGAATTCTAATATTTCTGATCGGGTTGTTACGTCCATTTGTCTTGCGTAAAGTCAGTGTTGGCAACATGACGTTTAGAAAGCCACAATATTCTAATAAGGGAGGTAGTGTAAATATTAAAATAATAAAAATAACACAACAAATATATAATTACTAATTTACAAATTTTGCCAAAACTACTAATCTTTTGACAGTGATTGTACAATTATTGCAATTTGAAGGTGCAATACTTGAACTTTGGTTCACAGCCTTCTTGAATGAGGCTATTGTCACATTTGCAAGAAAGCAAAGTTGGCATTACTGGCTTCTAAAAGCTTTTGAGCACGCAGCGAATCAATTTTCTACTTTTAACTCAGTCGTAAACGAGTAAAAGGCTCACTTCTACTATCAACTGCCTAAAAATAATTTAATATTGCCTGAATTTAGTTTTCCCTAAAACTTCATAAAACATTTATAATGCCTAAAAGTTACATGGCGGTAATTATGTTCTGTGAAAGTAACTTTATACCCTTTTGTTTTGGTTAAATACCGAGGTTCTACACATCTTAAGGCCTACTTATTAACAAAGACCCTACCTCAGTTTTTATTTCGTTGTCCAATTATACTTGTTACTCCACCAAGGAACATAGACATTGAAAAGAGATGCTATATTCGCAATGAATACATGCTATTGGAATGTTGCATAGCCCACCTCTGTATGTGGAGACAGCGTCACATTCAAGGGATCCCATGTTCGAATCTAGGTGCAGGTGGGTTACTGGATACGGGTTTTTGGGAGACTTGCCCTGTCCTCAAAGATGATTATCGGTAAATCTAAGTTTTGTGGTTCCCGGACCCCGTTGAACATCATTTCACCCAGTTCACTCACCGTCCGATATGACTAAACGTTGGAGGATGTAAATTAAAAAAGAAACACCTCTGTATGTGGAGACGGCGTCACATTCAAGGGAACCCATGTTCTAATCTAGGTGCAAGTGGGTTACAGGATACGGCTTTTTTTGGGGGGGGGGGTCTTCTCCTGTCCTCAAAGATGTCCCGTAGGGGAGGGGATTCGTCCATTTCAGCTGCCGTGGTGCGGGCGCTTCGGACCCTTAGCACTCGTGGTACCTCTGACTTTACTAGAGGATCCTCGGGCCGAACATTCGAGCCCCTCGCTCTGGGAGCTGTTCGGATTGGGCTGGTCTCGAGGGGGCAGTGTGTTCCCGCCACTCACGGGAAGTTGGGTACCTCCAGCCAGGCTCCGGCCGCCCGGAGGGGGTAGAGGGCTTCCTCATAGGTCCCGGGTACTAGCCTGCAGAGCTAGTAGCTGGTGTGCTAGATCACCGGCGGCCCTACCAAGGTTATTTGGTAGTCGGTTCATTAAGGACGGGCGCGTAAGTGGCGTATCCACTTCCGTCCTGTCTGCCGTGTGCAGTGGGGGGGGGGGGGCAGTTTATAAAATAGGTACTGTCCTACGGTGAAAAAAAAAAAAAAAAACCGAGAGGCCCAGGTTCTGGTCCTAAGGCTCCAGGACTAATGGGAGTAGATCCTCGTACTTAAATGTCGTCAAAAATGATTACAGGTAAATCCAAATTCTGTGGTTCCCGGGTCCCGTTGAACATCATTTCACCCAATTCATTCACCGTCCGATATGACTAAACGTTGGAGGATGTAAATTAAAAAAAAAGAAAAAGAAGACCACCTCTGTATGAGGAGACGGCGTCACATTCAAGGGGTCCCATGTTCGAATCTAGGTTAAAGTGAGTTACTGGATACGGGGTTTCTTAGGTCTTCCCCTGTCCTCAAAGACGAATATCGTAAATCTATCTCTCTAGATTGTAGGCCTCTTTGAACATTTCATTTGCCGTCATATATGATCTAACCGGTTAAAGGAAGGTTTAAAAACAAGAGAATGTTGGCAGAAGTTCTTTAGAATATGGTAGGGCATCCATTGCACAGATAAATGATGAAAGAATTGTGTAAAAAAATTGCCTTAATATCGTTGTTTATAGTGTGCTGAACCCGAATATTACATTAAAAATATTGTATCACCCACCATTTCTTTAAATTCAGAATTAAATTAAAAAAATTAAACTGTTAGCAATTTCGAAAGTGTAGCTTTGATCTTATTGAATAGGTAGATGGATTAATGTTCAGCACGAGATCAACATTGGTCTAGAAAAAGTTGGGTTTTAAATTCTGCAAAGAACACTCGGCACAAGAAACTCGTGGATCCGGAAAAAGTTTTGCTGCACACTTTGAAACACTTTCTGAAAACCTTACCCGAAAATTGGCAATGTTTCAAGTTTCTCTGCGAGAAGTTTCCACAAAATTTAAAACAGGTCTGACTTTTGGACGTGGTATCCGAAAACTGATGTTCGATTTCAACGTTGAATAAAAAATGGCAAGACACTGAAATGGAGACTTGGGTATTATTCAGGCAGGTTGTTAACAAATTCTTGACACCGAAAGATACCCACAGTATATTTCTATTGTAGCCAACATGCCGGATAAGTTAAAAAGTTTAGGAGGATTGATGATTCTGGAGATACACGTTTTTGAACACTCAGCGTGATTTCTTCCCACACAATTAGGGAGATATGAGTGAGGAGAAAAGTGAGCAGTTCTATCAAGATATCAAAGTGATGCGAGAGAAGTATCAGGACCGCTGGGATACCAGTAGGAAGGCAGACTGAAAGGGTAGAGCCAGAACGAAAAATGCAATGCCATAGCCGGGATTTGAAACACGGATCTTCTGGTTTCCGTCCAGCCGCTCTAACCATTTGAGCTACTATGGCCAACGTGCCAACATGACATTAAATTCTCCAACTGACTCGTGTTTCTCTCGGTAAACCACCAGGAGTTCTCATAAACACATGAGACAACTACCTTAATGGCGATATGAAATGAAATGTGCAGTTTTTAACCCCCGATTTTACTGCATACGGCACCACAGGCGGTACCTTAATGGCGACTTACTATGCTGCAAGTACTTTAAGGTCCGGGCTTTATAGTCCCGGCTATGGCATTGAATTTTTCATTCTGGCTCTACCCTTTCATAGTGCGTCCTACACACGGCTAGTGTGAAAAAACAATTAATTTCCAATAATTGTACCTAATAGTGGTCCGAACTATAAAGCCCGGACCTTAAAGTACTTACAGCATAGTAACTCGCCATTAAGGTAGTTGTCTCATGTGTTTATGAAAACTCCTAGTGGTTTACAGGAGAAACACGAGTCAGTTGGAAAATTTAATGTCATGTTGGCACGTTGGCCATAGTAGCTCAAATGGTTAGAGCGACTGGACGGAAACCAGAAAATCCGTGGTTCAAATCCCGGCTATGGCATTGCATTTTTCATTCTGGCTCTACCCTTTCATAGTGCGTCCTACACACGGCTGGTGTGAAAGAACAATGAATTTCCAATAATGGCAGACTGCTGCTGGTGACTTCATCGAGGTCTTCAGCAGTCAACTCATAGGAAGAGAAAGCTATACCTGAAACTTTAAGGGGAAGGGAGAAAGAAAATATAAGAGAATGGTTACATCAGACAATGTATCGCCTGCGGTGCCGTATGTAGTAAAAGCGGGCGTTAAACTGTACACATTTCATTTTATCAATGTACTAGAGATATTTTCTTGTTTAGACTTTAGATAAAGTGTTGTACAAATTGACACTAATGTATTTTTCCCTTCTAGAACATGTTCTGCTAATTTTCTGGTATGAAATGAAGTTACATTGTGGCAAAACTGTGGGCGATAGAGAAGAACTGAGGTCAGATCTGGAGTCAGTGGCATCAAAATATAAGAATCACCTATGAACGTTAAAAATGTTTTCTGATTTTATTTGTTGATGTGTGTTATCTTTTTGAAAAACTTTTTGAGTGTTGAGCCATCTTTTCCTTAAACACCTAAATGCAGGGGTAGTAATTCATATTTTTATTGTAAAAGCGTTGTCTATTTCTTTGAAGTACGTATTTATTTGCTTATTCTGATACAACAATCTGGGGATTTGAGTGCATCGATAAACAATCACAAACAGCTAAAGGTCTACAATTACATTCCTGAGCGTAACTTTTGAAACGATTCAGAACCTGAACGAGGGATTATAGAAAAAAAAGTTATAACATGGCAAGTTTGAAACCTAGAAAGTCTCTAAAGTATTTGACCAGTTACATTCGAAATGTATTAAGAACGAATTCTGGGAAATTTTATATAAAAACTCTAAGGCAGATAATCTGTCTAATTTTGCTTTTGAAATATTTGTCCAAAGAAGATTTAAATAGATCGAAAGAAAACCAGAAGTGATAATTGACCGGGTTATTAATTAAATATAAAAGTACACACGCACACCTTTGCGGAACAGAGGAACACACACAGGTTGTCTTATTTTCAACAAACAAAAGCATTACAAAAGAAGAAAAATACTCCACTCCTTACCAAAGAGTGCTATTTCACCTACCATATTTCATTAAAAACGTTTATCATTTATTATCAAGACTAAAGTATTTTATGTGGCATGATAATATACCTTTCGAAGATTAGACACAATTGGATAATTTTTAAAGCACTATAACACTATCAAACTGTGCAAACCTGCAGCTCTAATGTCCCGGTGTTTCTGAATGGTTGCGACCACAGCGACACATAGTGGAAGTCCCTTAAAACACGAAGTACAAGTAGGATAGTCTAGATGGAGCGCAAGAGGTAATGTGCTATGTATATCCGAATATGTCGCAGTTATTAAAACAATTTCCAAAGCTTTGGAACAATGATGCATTGTTTCGGTGAAGGAAACTCTTAAAGTACAAATGATAGTCGAAATGGAGTTATACAGTTATTAAAAGTCAATATAGATGTACAACGAGTATTGTGTTTCCAAATAAATGTATACAAAAACTGGTATAAGTGCTACAAATTCAGTGTTCTAATTTGTCTAATCATTCCTATCTAGCATCCTGTTGTGATGTTTCAATAATGGTGCTGACCGTGGGTTTAAAATATTATCATTTAGGTTTATCAGTTAATCCACGAAACAGAGCTATCTGCAAACATTGAGTCAGGCAGTACGAAGGCTTCTATCTTTGTAGCCTAATGCTCAAAGATTTCAGGTTTTTTTCGGGTCGCTAGGTGAATGCTGGGTAGGTTAATTACATCCCCCGTATTTCCTGTCGCCCCATTTCATTTCCATTATTTCACATCATCTCTCATGTAGTGGTCTCTTCCAGGATAGAAGTGTCGGCGGGTGTCTCGGCGGTGCATGGCAGAATGGTATGCCCTGAGGTAGCTATTTCCTTCTCCGGTAGGTCCGTTGCCGATCTCTGCTGGGACCATTTCAGGACCGCCAGCCAGGGACCTTTGGGGCTCGGCTGCTGGGCTCGTTGCCGTCCCGATGTATGTGAGCGGGTTCGTTGTCCTGGCCTGTCGGGGGAGGTCTCTATCCAAGTAAACTGTAGGGACCCTGCCCTCTGTACTGTCATGGCTCCTTGGGTCGGCCGTCCCCTGTCTCCTTCGCCTCATTCCTGCTCCCAGGGGTGCCCCCACTTGGGGGCATAGGAACAATGACCCCAACATGGTGGCCTACATACCAAATCCCCTCCGTAATGAAATCCCAATCCCTTCCCTTAAGCTACCCTTTAAAGGGGTATTTTTTAAAAAAATATTTTCTCAAAAGCGTTTCTGTTTAAAAGACCAAATTGTAAGAAGATCTGGAATTTTTTCATGACTAATATATTCTAGGTGCTCTCGGGCTTCAAGTCAGGTGTGTAGATGATAACCAACCTGTTGATGGGAGAGATGTACTCTCCCGAAACGTCAGTGGCTAATAATCCATAGTACTGACTTGAAGCGCGTCAGCATCTAGAATATATCATATTATGTTTATGATTACACTTTTTCTAACGGCAATCAGCATCATTTTGTTAAATGTGCTGTAACTTGTACGTATAAGACAATTCCTCACTCCCACAGTGTCCGAGAATTCTTTCGGGTGAACAATGAGACATTCTGTGGGCGGTGAAAAACAACAAGCAGCGATAGCTGGTGTATGCAACAGACACATAAAAGAACATCAACTGGACTTGCTTAATCTGTGTATTTGTAAAAATTGAAAGTGATCGTAAGTTGCTAACGATTCTTGTGACAAATAAACTGAATTAAATTGAACTTCATGTTGTCATTTTACTCCAAATATAAGCAACTTAACCTGCATAAACAGAAGATATAAAAATGATTAGTTATTGTGATATTAAAGATCTAATGTGCAAGCCTCAGATAAATTAGTGGAACATGGAACCCTTAGGAATACGTTGAATATTTGTATGCTTGAGAAAATAAGTTTGAAGAAAATAGATTGAAATATCTGAGATACTAGTTCTTTTTTGCAATACGTCCTCCAACGATAAGTCATATCGGATGATGAATGAAATTGGTGAAATGAAGCTCAAATGAGTCCGGGGACCATGGAGCTTGGAGTTAGCCAATATTCGTCTATTAGGATAAAGGAAGCCCCGGAAAAACCTTATCCAGAGAACTTATCCTGACCGAGATTCGAACGCTGGACCTCTTGAACGTGAGGCAGACATGCTAAAATCTACGTTACCGAGGCGGGCGAGATATTAGTTCGATCTTTAAAAAAATCAATTCAATTGTGAAATGAGAAGTGTTTAGGGCAACACTAGCTGAACATATTTGTATTAATAAGCAATGATTTTAACGTGCAGAAATCCTAAAAGTTGCATTTTCAAATATGTTAGAGAGTTTACTTCCAGGATAACTGCAGGTTATGTAAAAGCAGACTTGTTAAGTACTCCCCTAAAGGTTAATGAAATTCAAAACAACACGAGGTAATGCGCAGGTGAAAAGGTAAGCAAACAGCTTTGATACAGCGGGAGTAGATAGTTCTGCTTGATGAACCAACAAAGAGCTGTAAACAAATGGTTGTTAGGAAGAGCATATAACTTAGGGGAGCTATCTGCAGTCAGAGGGGCTTCGTCGTGTTTACCATAGTTGGGGCATTACTCCGGTTTGTTTACACTATTCATCCACGCAAAGGAAACTTAGCTCATATGTACCAAGCATTCAGGAGGTCCTTGGTTACATCCCTGCCGGCCGCCCACCTATAATCACGGCTCGCAAGGAGAATGTTGGAATAGTCCCATCTCCTCTACCATGTATAGGACGATTACGCCGCCGTGTGTCCGCACAGGTTTAAGATTTGGAACTCCTTGGCTACACCAGAAAGTGGCCATCTAAGCCTCTACTGCCAAGTTCCCCGGTTCCACCTGAACAGTGTTCTCTATCTGAGTGTTCTAATCTACCTCTACTTAATGTTTATCTATGACGAATAAGACAATTTAATTTTGTGAACAAATAATAGATGATAGTGCAAAAATCAATCAACTCGACAAGCACACCTCTCTACATAGGTGGTAGCGTGTCTGTTCCGAGTTCGAATTTCGGCCAGGATCAGTCCTCTGAATAAAGTATTCTACGGGGTTTTCGTCTATTCTGAGTAGTAACTCTAAGCTCTATGGACCCTGCGCGCATTTGAGCATCATCTCACCCATTTCATTCATCGTCCCATATGACGTAACGTTGAAGGTGGTGAACCAAGAGAAAACTATAGCTAAAATCACTGACTTGTAGCATTGTCCTTGTTCAGAAATCCGCTGTTCAGCTGGCGATTTCTAAAAGTTAGAAAGTTGCAATGCAATTTGTTAATTGTGGTTATCACATAGTGAAATATCCTTTAAGAAAGCTTTAAACCTGGAACGTAATGTAGAATTGGTGGGGATTCAGGCTTGAGGCGGTTTAAAGAGCATATTTCTGAAACACCTTGAGTGTTTTACAGTCTTACAGAAGTGTTTGTTGTGGTCGATCCTCTAATTAATAAATTTAAACTTTAAAAATTGTGCAGAGATGAAATACAATGGATCTTAATGTACTCGATGCGTAGTATTTGAAACTGCAGTAACGCCCGTCTCGGAAGCGTAGATGGTAGCGTGTCTGCCTCACGTTCAAGAGGTCCCGAGTTCGAATCTCGGTCAGGGTGAGTTACCTGGATAAGGTTTTTTCCTGGGATTTTCCCTTATCCAGAAAGAGGAATGTCGGGTAACTCTAGGCTCTATGGACCCTTGGCTCATTTGTGCATCATTTAACCCATTTCATTCAGCGTCCGATATGACTTAACGTTGGAGGACGTAAATTAAAAAAAAAAAAAAAAAACTTGGATCTTTTGCAATTACTATAATGATAAATTGTAAACCAAAGTCATGTGGTTATTTATTTTATCAAAATACAGGGCGCTGCGAATGATCTATGATACCGGACGTAAATTCTCGTCTCACATCCTTCACACCTATTCCAGAGTCCCGTACATTGTGGACGGCACCATCTACAGTAAGCTAGACTCCCATCCTAATAACCTAGTGAACACCCTTGGCCGTTAGGACCACAGGGTTCCTCGCCGCCGACCGTGCTACCGGTTGCCCAAAGATGCAATGGGTAACCAGAACTAAACAGGGCCACTTCCCCCTGACTCCATACCCCCAAGCCCAGAAATGGGCTTGTGGTAAGTCCCATACCTGAACATTAGTTCCTTTCACTCTAGTCCGTCAAGCGGACTGTGCTCGGATGCATCCCAGGTAGGCGGAAGAGCGCAGCCAGCACTGGACGCACACCTCTCACGGGGCACTAGTGCTCATTAAGGCTAGATATAGCACTGCCCTAGACAACCACCTGCGGCACAAGACAATTCTATTATACTGCCCAGATAAAACCGCACTAAGCGGCTTGGTGCTGGGAAGCCAACACTCCGCCCAGGAAAATCCTGGACGACTCGTCTCTTCTGCTGGTCTGCTGGTTAAAACGCGTTAATTAGAATAAAGTGGCTAGTCACGTTTAGGTGTTTTAAGGGAATGCTCACTTCCAACTTTACCTTTTAATTGTTGTCGATCCTTCTTTATTAGGAACCAGCAATAGTCACTTAACATTGACGCACCCCGTCTCTGTTTATAACGTTGTTCCATATTGTCGCGAACCAGTTATCTACGATAGCGCGGCTTGTGTACACAAAGAGCCGGCAGATTAAAGATAGTACGCAGATAAAGGTCTGCCGAAACAAACAGAATGAGATAAATGGAAATTTCTGGTGACATCTTGAATGATAGAGATTATTCGGTTTTGTGTTTATTCCGGAAAAATCCCGAATTTGTCAATGAGGTATTTAAGAAGGCGACGACTCGCCAAGAGTCAATGGGTCGTGAACAGTGGTGTGAAACAAGAGTGCTGTAAACAGAGGTAATCAGAACGTTTGTTGTGATCATCGACCTTGGTAGACTGTGTATGTGACGTAATGTTACGTGAGAATTGAACAGTGTATTTCTACAGAAATAAGAACATTTAGAATATCTGCAACTCGGACTTTTAACTCTAGGAACCCACAGAGTCACAATTTGCAAAATGTCTTGGTAAAAACGTTCACATTGTTAATCACTTATTGAACCTAAATTCTCCATCAAAAATCCAAACGGGAATGAAGCTAATTTTAAGAGACATCCTACATCTCAATGTTTGAAGAAGTATCTGTATCAGTTGTTTGTATTACAATACTTTTTTGTTACCAGGGAAACCAAGGAAAACACCTTTAAATACTCACCATGTTGTTAGTTCCTGTGCATTTAATTTTATATCAAAATTTTGTCACCGATCACTTTCCTGATTTCAGAGTTATAAAAGCTACTTTTAATTTGACATCACTCAAACCAGGGAAGAGAGTTCTGAGAAATCTGAAACCCTCGTTCTCTTTTACCATGGCCTTCAAAGTATCTTCATGAGCCCTTATTTAATGTGTAAAGTGGAAGAAACATATTCTGTGGATCAGCCAATGGCTTATTATTTACACAATTTTGCACTGCGGTGAATATGTTTCTTCCTGCTGATTTCTTAGATTTGTAGTGTTTTTTCTTCTGAATCACAAATGTCCCTTCGAGCCCTTCCCTCTGGGAGTTGTTCGAATTGGGTTGGTCTCGAGGGGGCAGTGGTTCCCGATAACCGTGGGTGATCGAATACGTCTCCGGAAGGGGTTGAGGGAAGCCATCAATATTCCCGGGTACTACTAGCCTGCAGAGCTAGTAGAAGGTGTGCTAGATCACCAGGCGGCCCCACCGAGGTCATATCGGTCGCCTTCATCTTTTGGTGTTGGCACGCGTAAGTGGCGTATCCACTTCCATCCCGTCTTGTGTCCTTGGACCAGATGGGGGGGCCTTGTTAGTAACCCAGGTCTTGTCCTTTGGAAAGCTCCACGGATGACGCCGGGCGCCCTTTGGAACAGCTCGGATACTCCCTGGTTGTAAGAGGCCCGGGTCTTTTTCCAACGGGCCCAGGACTGATGGGAGTAGAACCTCTGGCCTCAACTGCATCAGTACTGTACCATAAACACAGGGAACATGGGAATTTAGTAAATCCACTTTGCAATCTCATTAAAATACCGATCAATTTAGGTTGGTCCCCACAAATATGCCAGCAATGGTTTGAAGAATGTGGCATAGAGGTTTGTAAGTTGCTTTATGTACCACAGCATATGCCGTAGGTACAGAGGCACATCGTATTCATTGTGCAATAACACAACTTCTAAACTTATTTTAGAATTTTCAGTAAATATTGTCACATTAGTATCTTTCTCTAACACTTTCCACTGCTGAAGACGAAATCTGAGTTCAGCTTTCAACTGCTTAGGTAGATATAAATCATGTACCAGAGTTGAATTCACCGCGTATGTAACAAAATATGTATGGAGAATTTTTGCACCGGAGTCTTTGTTTCTCCATATTGCCTCACTACTTGACTCGCAGAAGAATCTATGACTTTCTTTTCGCTACCAGGCAATGGAACCTTCTCTCATATCTAAGATAAACAAACAAGTGCTAAGAGGTCCAAGAGAGACTGATGACATGAGTTGGAATGATGATATTTATGGATATCTTTGAATATATTGTCACACTCCAGGATTGGAGTTTCAACTGGGGTATGTAGCGGGAAGTTATGAAGGTAGAGCAAGGTTGGGGTAGTGGAAACAAGGGTAGCAGAAACAACTCTTAGTTCCCTCACGTGTTAATAAACAAGGTTTTAATCACTACTGAGCCCGCCTCGATAGCGTGGTGGTAGTATGTCTGCCTCACGTTTAAGAGGTACGGAGTTCGAATCTCGGTTAGGGTGAGTTACTTGGGTAAATTTTTTTTCCGGGGGTTTTCCCTTATTCTGAAAGACGAATGTCGGGTAACTCTAAGCTCTATGTACCCTGGGCTCCTTTGAGCATTATTTTACTCATTTCATTCATCGTCCGATATGACTTAATGTTGGAGGAGGTAAATTAAAAAAGAATCACTACTGTTTCGTACAGAACCCACACAAAAGCCTTGAAGGGGCATTGAACAAAAGATTATAACTGAGACATAACTATTTGGTGACGTATACCTCGGAGGATATTTCGGTGCGTGGTGGATATTTCGTTGGTTTAAACTCAACGACCTGCTGATCATCTATTTCTAACTACCGGGTTCAACGTCTAGAGTTGCTGCGTTTAGCATTCCTACGTGGTTAATTATCTGAAAATTGAGTAAACTATGGGTTTGTCGTCCAATGTTCCACTATGAAGTTTCTACATATTTACTTCCAAAAATTAATAATTCCAATTGTGTAAAGAAACCTCATGCTATTAAGATTTCAAATAAATTCCTTAAATAAATCAAGTTCCTTCATCTCACCAAAGATACGCAACAGTATAAGATCAGCCAATAAATAAAAAACAATACGTCATAGGAAAATATAAACTTATTTTTGTATTCAGTGCATCAGACTTCGTATAGTTCAATATTTAACTTGTCTGCACAGTTTTGGTTGAGTGTGTGTGCTGTTTAAGGGCCCGTCGACAACAAGGTCATTTGGGCAGTTTTGGTTGATTTAAGTGTAATTATCGACAGTTCAGAGAGCCTTAAGACCGCCCTCAAGTACATATGTATTATTTTATCTTGATAGGAATCCTGCGCAGTAGGGAGGAGTAACAAATGTGGGGAGGGATAGGCACCTCTTGCCACAATGCGTCACACACGTAAGATTATGAGAGGAGAGTACGCTGCACAGGTTGACTAAAATCTAACCTTTTACAAGTCAAGGCTGATTCTCGAAGATCTTCGTAGCCAGTATTGCAGCTCTTCTAAATTAAGGCAGCAGCTCCGCTGATACCAAATGGCGATTCGTCGTCTTCATTCTCTGCCTGTTGGTGGTGTTCTCACCCATCTTCGTCCTCTTCATACTGATCTTCAGCT
The DNA here is from genome assembly GCA_030765055.1 of Mantis religiosa. Taxonomy (NCBI): domain Eukaryota; kingdom Metazoa; phylum Arthropoda; class Insecta; order Mantodea; family Mantidae; genus Mantis; species Mantis religiosa. Next base: position 30,607,189 of record CM060952.1, on the reverse strand, counting down.
TCACCACCATTTTCTTCCTGTTCACTGTCACTATCACCACTGTCACCATTTAAGTGAATAACTAATTCCTCTTCTGCATCTAGAAGTCCCTCGGTTCTCATATATTACACTTCTACTTTCCTTACATGTTTGCATGCCTTTTGCCATTCTTCTACTGTTATTGATTTCATTTTCTCATATGTAAGTTTAATTATATCATCCATTTTAAGAGAAACATTATGTCTGGAAAACTAGTTTTTTAGTGTGGCCCATATTAGTTCCATGGGGTTCAATTCCGGATGGTAAGGAGGTAGTCTTAGGATAGTATGATTGTGCCCCTCAAGTATTTTATCTATTTAATAAGCAGGTGCTGTTTTTAGGGGTAGAATAAGCTGATACATTTCAGGGTTTCTTAGGTTCGAAACATTAGTGTTTTTGAACTCATCTTCAGTCATGTGTCTCTGTAGCCAGGATATCATTTGATCTCTTCTAGAGCATGAATTGGTATGTTTTTCAATTTGCACGTTGTGATATGGGGAGTTATCTATAACTAGCACAGATCTATGAGCCAGGTTAGGATTAAGTTTTTCTTGAATCCATTTTTGGTAATTGTTATAATTCATACTGTCGTGGTAATCTCCCCGCTTTTGTTGGACCTTAAATCGTACATAGGCATTTGGAACAAAACCCAGTTCTCCTCCAGCATGCACGATTACCAACTGCTGGCCTTTCGACATTGGTGCAAAGAGTCCTTGTAGCGAGTTATCACTCCAGGCATATGGCGTTATATGTGCTGTATTGATGTAAGTCTCATCCATATAATCTATATTGCGACCTTCATTGCTGTATCTTTGAATACCTCGCAGAGTCTTTTCGCCCGTATGTTATGATGTTCCATTGAAATTAGTCTGTTGCGTTTGGTTTTATTCCATCTAAATCCTAGCTTCAAAAGAACTTTTCTTAATGTTGAGACGCTGCCCTGGAAGTCAATGGAATTTTGAAGCTTCATAAGTACTATATTGAGAGTTGGTCGCTCTTTTTCTATGATGTAAAAGTTATTGACAGTTCGCCTAACTACTTCTTCATTAAAGTCATCCAAATTAGATTTTGCGCATCTTCTAGATTTTTGTTTACCTGGGGTAGAAAATGACGTTGTTACACAATAATCAATGGTTTTCGTTTCCCTAATAATTCTTCTAACACTGCTTACAGACACACCTATTGCCTCTGATACCCCTTTCCAGATTTTCAGAGCAGATCCAGACCCTTGTTCAGTTTTTACATAAATGTATACACATTGCTTAGTACTTCTCGTGTTTGAGAATGTAGCACCTTATTTCCTAATTTGCTGCCAGTAGGCGCCATGCTCTCTTGGAACCAGGAAACACGCACCTTTTGAAACAAGGTGTAGTATCTCTCAGTAGGTCTGCACCTGTTTTCTTGCTCGCAACTGATACGGAACTGACCCACCCTCCCCTCCAGTTGCAACCGTTCTGAAGTGGGCTCCTCCAGATACCAGTGCGCATCGCTCTTCACTTTTTAAGATAAAGAAATACATCTGTACTTTTCTTTTGTTATAAGCGTACCCAAGTTGTGCGTTGTTATTGGTTTTAACGTTCCAATATTTACATTTTTCTCAAATAATGTAGTCGTCATTTTTATGTCCTTGTCATATAAATAAGTTCTTACAGCTTAAATGGGAATATTATGTAATGAAGGTCTATCTCGTTTAACCTGAATTAAATGGAAGTGCAAGGATTAGTAAGATAATTTTTACAGCGTGTAGAAAAGATCTTAGGTATGAGCGTAACATATAAAATTGCTATAAAATAGCTTAAAGGCACATTTCCGGCACGACAACATATCAAACTTCATAACTACAGTTCTCTAGTGCGATCTATATAAACCTGAACTATTTCAATAGGTCATAGCTTCTGAACCAATAATAGGACATACGTGCAATTTTGGGAGAATATAATACACAATTGGGAGATTAATTACACTATTTACATCTCAGAGAAAATGTTGGAAGCATACTCCACCAGCATCTACATGTGTTTGCACTCGTCTCACCATATTCTCTGAAGTTTTACGGAGAGTATCCTCGCCAATGTTACTTATTTCGATTCGAATGGATTCCTTGAGAGCATCAATTGTCTTCTATTTTTAGGCACCCCACACAAGAAAAAATCCGGTGAGGTTGGGTCAGAGGATCTGGGGCCCACATACCTTTTGAGATTATTCGATTATCAAAGAAACGGGTTACAAGTTCCATTGTGTCATTAGATGTATGGCACGGTGCTCCATCTTTCTGGAAATAACCTACTCTCAATTCGATATCATCTCCGTAAAACTTCAGAGAATATGGTGAGACGAGTGCAAACATGTATAGAAGCTGGTGGAGGACACTTCCAACATTTTCTCTGAGATGTAAATTGTGTAATATAATCTCCCAATTGTGTATTATATACTCACAAAGTTGCACGTGTGTCCTGTTATTGGTTCATAAGTTATGGCCTATTGAAATGGTTCAGGTTTATATGGATCACACTATATATCGACATGAGCTGTGTGAAAATCCGAGAGCTCGGTAGAGTATTTTGAATTTTGGAGAATTAGCAGATAAGTCCCCTTAAGGGTGCTTTTGTGTAGCTTGTATAATGAAATGAAGTTAGTATTGGGAAACAGGTCCAGCTGAAATGACGTAGAATGTACGTGTATGTAAAAGTCAGTTAGACATTTTGCCATGCAGTGGGCATTAAATTACCATTTCGACTGACATCTTCAAACAAACAGGTTCACTCGAGCGCAAGCTCTTTGACCGCTTGAATAACCGCGAGGAAATTGCCCTACATACGCGGCCTGTGTGCTACTTGTCGCTCCACTGAGCTCTGATTTATTGTATTTTATTTTCATTTTCCCGACGAGTAGCTTCCCAAAGCCTCATCTGCATTCAACCTTGAAGGATAACTACCTACTACAGGATATAGTTGTACTAACACAATTTATAACACGTTTGTTAAACCTTCATTGCACAGCGTGGCAAATGTTTAGTAACACTTAAAAGAATTTTAACAGTGCATTTTCGTTACTTTGTTACAGAAAATGATATAATCCAAATGGTAATTATCGAGTTGGCAATACCTAATATTAGATACAGACAGTGCCGGAAGCATTAAACAACTTTTAAAGTATGTGACTTAATTAACACGAAACTGTAGGTACTGGTGAAGCTGCCTGGAGGTCATGCACAAGAAAGTCAAAAGTGTTATTAACCCTTATTTAGCTTCCAGCTTAATTACAAGTGCAATTTTTTACTTCTAATGTATATTTTTAAGTCCCCTCCTACTACAATGCACATTTTATAGCGTTTCTGTCAGTCCTTGAACACGTGCTCCAGACCATTCTTTGTCAGGTCCTTGATAATCGCCTCACTCTTGAGTACTGCTTCAGAGTTCGATTATCACCGGTGACGAGTCATGGCTGCATCATTATGATCTTGAAGAAAAACAAGTTAGCACAGTGTGGAAATCGGCAGGTTCTCCAACACCAAAAACGACAAAAGTAGTTCCATCTGCAGGAAAAGTGACGGCGATCACATTTTTGACTGTAATGGAATGATTTACCAGAATGCAGTTCCCCCTTACACTACTGTTACAGCAGCATACTACACGTCAGTATTAGCTACACTGAGGAAGCACATTGCAAAGAAACGACCAGAGCTTTCTCGGACTGAGTGACGACTTCATAATGACAATGCACGGTCTCACGTCGCATGCAGGCCCCCCTCACACTACCATTACAGCAGCATACTACACGTCAGTATTAGCTACACTGAGGAAGCACATTGCAAAGAAACGACCAGAGCTTTCTCGGACTGGGTGGCGACTTCATCATGACAATGCACGGCCTCACGTAACATGCAGTTCCCCCTCACACTACTGTCACAGCAGCATACTACACGTCAGTATTAGCTACACCGAGGAAGCACATTGCAAAGAAACGACCAGAGCTTTCTCGGACTGAGTGACGACTTCATAATGACAATGCACAGTCTCACGTCGCATGCAGTTCCCCCTTACACTACTGTTACAGCAGCATACTACACGTCAGTATTGGCTACACTAAAGAAGCACATTGCAAAGAAACGACCAGAGCTTTCTCGGACTGGGTGGTGACTTCATAATGACAATGCACGGTCTCGCGTCGCATGCAGTTCCCCCTTACACTACTGTTACAGCAGCATACTACACGTCAGTATTGGCTACACTAAAGAAGCACATTGCAAAGAAACAACCAGAGCTTTCTCGGACTGGATGGCGACTTCATCATGACAATGCACGGTCTCACGTCGCATGCAGTTCCCCCTTACACTACTGTTACAGCAGCATACTACACGTCAGTATTGGCTACACTGAGGAAGCACATTGCAAAGAAACCACCAGAGCTTTCTCGGACTGGGTGGCGACTTCATAATGACAATGCACGGTCTCACATCACATACAGTTCCCCCTCACACTACTGTTACAGCAACATACTACACGTCAGTATTGGCTACACTGAGGAAGCACATTGCAAAGAAACGACCAGAGCTTTCTCGGACTGGATGGCGACTTCATCATGACAATGCACGGTCTCACGTCACATGCAGTTCCCCCTCACACTACTGTTACAACAGCATACTACACGTCAGTATTGGCTACACTGAGAAAGCACGTTGCAAAGAAACGACCAGAGCTTTCTCGGACTGGGTGGTGACTTCATAGTGACAATGCACGGTCTAACGTCACATGCAGTTCCCCCTCACACTACTGTTACAGCAGCATACTACACGTCAGTATTGGCTACACTGAGGAGGCACATTGCAAAGAAACGACCAGAGCTTTCTCGGACTGGATGGCGACTTCATCATGACAATGCACGGCCTCACGTCATATGCAGTTCCCCCTTACACTACTGTTACAGCAGCATACTACACGTCAGTATTGGCTATACTAAAGAAGCACATTGCAATGAAACCACCAGAGCTTTCTCGGACTGGGTGGCGACTTCATCATGACAATGCACGGCCTTCTGGCTTGTGCAGTGTGTGAAAGAACAATTAATTTCCATTACTCATATTTTATTTTATTATAACTATTTAACTGGTACATAATTTCTGAGTAAAGTTTAATAATAATTCTGCTTTTAACGTCATGGCTCTTGTTTTAAAATATTCTCTGGTCACAACTGTCTGTTAGTGCAGAATTATTTTAGATGAGACTTTTTTATGAACACAAATCAACACAAAAGAGGGATAGCAAGTTTGAACGCTGATGACCTCATACACTTTATGCCTTCACTCGGGTCGTGACTGGATTCCGCTCAATGCCATGCACCTACTTCCTGGAGTTTCCCTGTAATTATAGGGTAGCAGCATTCAAACTCGCATAGCTGTTTAATGTTCTGATGCTGAAACACGGGGATTAAAACATTTAATAGCCTAATATTGAGACTTGTTCATGTTGTAATCCAGTTTGCCACTCCTAGTAAGAACTAGCATCAGAGATTGGCTTATGGAAGATCAATATCAAATTAATCTATCTCGATACTAATACAGATGAGTATGATATGGGGCATGCTTAACGTGGAATGACACACTAGAGGAAGCAGTAGTTTTAAGCAACACTGTGCACTATCTTATTATACCTTATCAAGCATGAATACATTTTACCTCGAGGTAAATTGTTTTTCAGGCACATTCATGGAAGTAGTGGAGTCTTAGTCTTTACTAAATGGGAGGCTATTAGGGTACTTCAAGATAAATAGCACGTCCTGGGCATAATCTAAGGAACTTCTGGTGGGGACACGATCGATTAGGCATCATTCTTTCCTCATTGACAATCGTGTTAGCCTGGTAGAGGAATCAAATACTTAACACGGGCATTCATATAGTAGTTTCCAGTGGTGGGTAACTCCTCCGCGTAAGTATAGACTGTTCATTAAAAGTTTTGAATTCAGAACCATTGTCATCCTTTCTTTGAATAATAAACACCGACGCATACCCTGACATAATTTCTCATAGCATGAGCAGATAGCCGAATTACCATAGAGGAAGGTATCCTCAGGAGATGGTACGGACAGCGACATTACAGGTTCAAGGTTGAATTTAAGGAATGCATGTTACATGCTGACTTTAACATTAAAAAAATGTGTTCAATACAATCATGGGAAACAACTGAAAGTCGTCAGATGTTAAGGGGGGACGTACGAGAAAATGTTCAAAAAATCTAATTTTTTATTGTTTTGTAAAATAGTATATAGTGTTAGCTATCAAACACCAAAATATTATGACCGTACGTGGTCTGTATGTACCTTTAAAAATTAAATGTCCTAGTGTTGCATAGTAGCATAGTAGCAACACATAGTCTTCCATCAGCTGTCTTGGAATCTATAAAGCCCACCTACCAATTCTTAGCACACTAAGACTTGCTAAAAAAATGTCTCTATGGAGAGACACAAAACCCAAATGAAAGCCTCAACAGTTTGATATGGAAAAGGTGTCCCAAAACATCATTTGTGTCTTCCATAGTGGTGAAAATTGCTACATTTGATGCTGCAATAGTGTTTAATGATGGGAATGTTGGCAGAAAGAAAGTTGTACATGAGTTAGGGTATCAACCTGGTGTGTTTATGGAAACAATGGTGCAGAGTATCGACAACATGCGCATCTCTGGTGCAGAAAGAGCTATGACATTAATGCACAAAGAAGCAAGACACAAGAGGAATTTAAAAAGAAAGGCTGAAGAAGACCAGAATGAGGATACAGACTATGGATATGGGAAGTTCTGACTTAAAATTAAAAGGCAGACTGAATAATACTTATTGTAATTTTAATTGCCTTTCCCCGGAACTTGCATTTTCTACAACTTCAACCCATTTTGCTCTCTAACCACTTCATCTACAGTGATGCAATTTAGCACAAAACTTTCTTATGCCACAATGAACAAATTGTTGCTTCTAGAACTTAAGATTAAACTCCAGATAGAATGTGATGATACAAAATATATGTAATTATTTTAATTTTTAAAGGATGCATATGATTAATATTTATTTTAAATTCTATACTGCTTCAATAAGAAATATAAATCCAACAAATTCATTTTTAATGTGTTCTAATATAACATACCAAATTTCAGAAATATAGCATAGGTGAGTTTTGAAAAAAAAAATGGGCTTAAGTTTGTAAATATATCTGCATATAGAAAACATATGTAGCATTAGTTATTAACAAAGGAAAATTATGAGAAAAATTGTATATGTTAACTGTATTATCTTAAATGAGTATACTCAGTTTCACTTCTCTAACTTGAAAACTTTGGATGTTATGGCTATTTATGTAAGACCCTGATATTTGCTTACGTCCGCCCTTAAAAGTAGTATCAAAGTGTTCAACAAATCAAATATTAGTAATGAACATATTGTTAATTGACAAACGTAGGCTTTCACGACCGGCGTCTTGTTCAGTAGAAGATTCCAGGCTGTAAGTCCGTGGTCCACTAGGTTTCTTCATTTCTCTCCCAGACGTTTTGTCTATAACTGCTTGCCGCAATAAAAGCCAAACGTCTGGGAGAGAAATGAAGAAACCCAGTGGACCACGGACATACAACCCGGAGTCTTCTACTGAACATATTGTTAATTACTTATGCAACAAAACTTAATATAAAATAAACTATATTTTAAAGACATATACATTTTTCGTGCAGCAGATTTTGATTTCCAGCTTACTGTTTACACGTCATACAATGGAGAGAACGTTCGGGCTATTCAAACAAATTTCAAGATTGAGAATTCATCTATCATGTAAATATGTATAAGATGCGACACGTCAATCAAAATTTTTAAACCTATTTCTAGAAAATTAGACATTTGAAAAAATGAGAAGCTTAGTTGTTGGAAAACAGGGCGGGTTGGACGATATTTATGTTACATCTGTGAAATGTGTTAATAATTGTGCGACTTATAGTATACAGAAACCTTCTTCTAAATATTGTGACTTTGTGGGTTTGTAGAATTGAAAGTCCAGTTTGCCAAAATTCTAAATGTTCTTTATTTCCCTCGAAATACACTGTTAAATTCTCACATAACAACATTACATCAGATACAAACATAGTCTACCAATGTCGATGCAATAACAATCAGCTCTCGTTACACAACATTTGTTCCCAACTGTTTACTGTTTACTTACAACACTTGTTTTACAACTCATTCTTGGCGAGTGATCGCCTTCTTAAATACCTCACTGATAATTTCGAGAGATTTCTGGACCAAAGAGTAATCGAATGTTCTATCAGCTTCCAGAAGCGTAACCCTATCTGTGCCGGCAGGTCTTTTATCTTTCGCTATCTTTATTTGTTCCGGCATACTCCTTGTCTCCAGGCTCTTTGTGTACACAAGCCGCGCTATTGCGATCGTGTTAGTGACAATATGCTTCTTTATTCAATTGGTTCTAAAATCTGATTGAAATCTCAATATATAATATTTATAGAAACACATATCTCTTTGATCAATGATGCTTGATAAAGAAGAAACCAAAGTTCCTGTATGAGTATTTGGAACTATTATAGGTAACACATAAAACCACTTCTTCAGGAACGTCTTCGTGAAAGTACTTTCCACATTTACTGCAGTGTGTTTGCAGTAAATGGAAGTATGATATAAGGAACCTTGGTCCACCAACGCGCTCTTCGTACGATTGTAGGCAAGAGTTGTTTTGGTATACCTATGAATGTTAGAATATGAAACTCTAGTGCCCGATTTCACCAACATATGTTAAAATCGACGTTAACAAATGTAACGCAAAAATTGTCACAGCGCTAAAACGAATGTTAAAGTTCTTGCATTTCACCAACCTGTTTTCTTAAAATGTTAACAAACCTGTGTTAACGCCAAGAAACTTGTCAATATCACAGCTATAGAAGGCTATGGATGATTTTCTGAACGTACTCCGATGCGCTTTTATTTTCATTTTCGTCTGCACAAATGGCGGATGAACAAAATCATAAATAAAGCCCTGAGACAAATTCCTCATCGACGGAGAAAGAATTGTTAATTAAAATGGTGACGAAGTGGGAAAATATTGGAAACGAATTTAATTCAAATGCATGTGTCACTACTACAAGCACCAAACAACTTGTCAGTATTACGTAAATTTAAAACGAGGTGCGAAGAACAAGTGCCTCAAACGTTTCAAGACGGGAGGTGAACATTGTATTATCCACATAATTCAGTGAATTATAAAATCGCAAAGTTATTAATACTTGAAGCTGAGGCGAGATCGGCACATTCCTTTCGATGTATATTCTAACTCATTATTACGTAAATTTAAAACGAGGTGCGAAGAAGGGCAAGTGACTTGAACGTTTCAAGACGGGAGGTGGACAATATATTATCCACATTATTCAGTGAACTATAAAATCGCAAAGTTATTAATACTTGAAGCAACGGCGAGATCGGCATATTTCTTTCGATGCATATTCTAACCTCTCTTGCACTTCCGCAGTACCTTCATAGCAACATGTTTCGACAGTCTATACCTCCGTAAAACAATTTTCTTCGGATAGTTCCTCAAAATCATTTCTCCTCATAGGCCGTACTCTATTAAGAATGCCATTTAGACGGTCTAAAATATAGCAAATCGACATCAACAGCTGAGTTCATGCTCACCATCTTGACTATTTATAATTGTTAAGGACTTAACATTAGAAATTCGGCTTGTTAGTTTAACATGAGATTTAACACGAGTGTTACGCTAACACTTGTTGGTGAAATGCAATTTTTGTTTTAGCTATTGCTAAACTCGTGTTAAGTCTTAACATTTGTTGGTGAAATCGGGCATAGGAAATCTGTATTTTATTTCTGTGTATTTACATTTACACAAGTCATAATACTACAAGTAGTGTTCAAAATTGTATTTTCGAGAATTGATGCGGACATGACAACATAGTACGCTGTTTTGTCTGGTGTCTCGTACACAAAACTTTTCACATGACCCCACAAGAAAAAAATTAGGTTGAGTCAGATTAGGCGAACGGCTTGGCCATGTAGCTGGACCTCCTCTTCCTATCCACTTTCCAGGGAACGTCTGGTTAAACTATCTTCGAGTATGATGTGAAACGTGAACTGAGATTTCATCATACGTCGACGTATCACAAGTGGAATTTGTTTCAACAATCCGGAAAGTGTGTGTCTCAAAAAAGGACAATGTACACCGCTCCAGTAGATCAGGTTGGAAGAAGAAATGGTACTATTACATGATCATTGACTTTATCCAAGAATAAAGTCACTGAAAATCTGTTTTGGTAGCCTCTTAAAACTATAGGGATTCTCACCTATCTCCTATGAAGGTAACCTTCACCTATAACTTATGGAGGGGATATGTCCGGATCAAAGTTCATTAAATCGGATTGTTGCATTTGCCCTTCTTAATTTTACCTGAAAGTTTCTGACACCATCAGGGAATCACCCGGTATATTCTCAGAGTATCATATTTTGTATTCAAAGGAAAGTGATATTTGAGGACACTAAACTCTTTCAGATCTCGTGACCACTGCCCTACCTTCTAAATAAACAGGGATTCCAGAAATGCTTTCGTACTTAGGATTATTCCTTATCTTCCACAGAATAACGGAAATATAAATTTGATTGTAACTCTGCGTGTCAGTAGTAATGCACTCAGGGAGCCATACAAGTCGCTGCAAACGTCGGAATGGAATGATGTAACACCAAAACTTTAAAAAGATTTGGGGGGCTGCCATGTACTTCCTGTGGGGCAATGGGTCAGCTATATCAGGTCACGCAAATATCCTAAATTATGCGCTGAGTAGATCCAAGCCCACACACATAGCTGCTTTTCTATTCTGGGTTTGTTGATTGCTTAGTACAATTTCTCAAATATTTGATTTCTTCACATAATCCCACCTCATTTATCAATTAAAAATTAATATTACGGTTCCTTTTGCAGAATAACAGTGCTAAATAACTGCATGTAGTCATTTTGGGAATGACTTAAGGGTTATAATGAAGTACCTTTTGATGTCAATAGCATACAAGTATGGTGGGTAGTGAATTATCACAAGCATTGAGGACTCATCCTTAATAAAAATATTTCCGATACCAGATTGTTTATCCTTTTTGGTTTAGAGTACAGATACATTTGCGTCATTGCAGTGGGATTCACTGGCAAACATCTGAACTAGGAGAACCTGCACATCTGCGGTAGATGAAAAGTCTACTCACGCTCCCTTACAATCCATGCCTGTAATTTAATTACCACTCGATGTTCCGTAAGTGCAGCTGCCCTTTAGGAAACCCCCGAACCGTAACACACAGAGATTATTAATTCCAGACACAACACAAGAGTTCCAATATTCCTAAATATCTCAGCGAGAAGAATATCGGCAAACTCTTGTGGTCTGGTCCTCAAAGAAATGTGGCTAGTGAAGCGTTTGCGTCTTTGTTGGTATTCCTTCAGGCGTTCGTGGCAGCAAGGACGAGCTTACACCTTGAGGCGTTCTATCCTCAACTCTAGAATTTTAAAGGAGGACATTTCTTTAAACATCACGCAACATGTAATATTATTTTTAAAATGCAAGAAATAATAATTGCGCAATTTATTGACGAATGTTATTTTCGTATTCATTTAGGGTATGTGTCAACGACCGCGGCCAAAGGAAAGTAGAATATGACTGGGAACTTTGTGAAACCTAACACCGCTCTGCACAAAAAGTGTTTCCCAATGATTGAGTGTTCCTAAACGGAAATTTTGCTCTAAGTTCAGCTGTGCCATCCGCTTTTTTCCTATCAAGACAGGTTTTTGAGAACAAAGAATTCGTATTTCATAAAACCTCATATTAGGGCATGGCAAGTCTCTACACCTGAAGTATAATACCATTGTATTGTGTAGCCACGCCGTGGCTCAGTCTTTAGACTACTTGGCTCTCACCAAGGCGGCCCGGGTTCGATCCCAGGCGACCGCAAAGTGAGATTTGCGGTGGACAACACGGCGCTGGGACGGGTTTTCTCCGGGACCTCCGGTTTCCCCCGCCATCTCATTCCACCGGTGCTCCATCTTCATCTCATGTATCATCAGTGTCACCGCCTGCGGTGCCGTATGTAGTAAAAGCGGGCGTTAAACACTACACTACACACACACACACACACACACACACACACACACACACACATTGTGAGTGCTTTAATCATATATGTAATACGATACCTGTTCAATAAAGAATGATCATAATTTTTACGGTCAAATTTTCGCACTGAAATTCAAATTTATTATATTCTGTTAGCTTAATGTGAAACAAACACGCCGTAGTAGTTTCATTGTTGGCACTCCTGGTTCCCGCCTGTTGTAACCAGACAAGTTCAGACAAATTCAGTATTGCCTACCACTGCAATGGAGGTAACACGCAAGGAACAATATGTGACTTTGAAATTCTACCTTCGTTTCAACAAATTTTCAGTTGAGGCCTATAAAATGTTACAGGAGACCCATGGAGAGTCTGTTCTTCCCTACAGCACAGCTCGAATGTGGTTTAAAATGTTTAAATCTGGGAGAGAGTCAATTTCTAAGAAAGGTAGACCCGGTGCTCCAGTTACTGCTCTTACGGAAGAAAACATCAACACTGCTGCTGCCATTATGAGAAAGGATCGACGAATTACCTTAAGATCACTTTCTGAAATACCGAACATTTCATTGGATGCCAGCCACACGTTGGTGACAGAAACATTACACATGAGACGTGTTTGGGTGTAATGGGTTCCAAGACTGTTGATTCCCGAACAAAAGGACATTCGCATGCAGTATGAATGCAGCTAAAGTTAATGTTAGAGGAAGATCCGGAGTTTCTTTCAAACGTTATCACTGCTGATTGAACTTGGCTACATCATTTTGATCCTGAGAGCAAACAGCAAAGCTCAGTGTGGAAAGCCCCTTCCATCACCAACCCCCAAAAAGCAAAAGTGGTTACTTCTGCTGGGAAAGTTATGGTCAACTCATTCTATGATATTCATGGAATGGCTTATCAGCATGTTGTACCTGCACACACATCAGTAACTGGACAGTACTACAGGGATGTCCTGAAAACATTGCAAGTCCATATCAGGCGCAAAAGACCACATTTCCGTGAAGCAGGCTGGATGCTGCACCATGATAATGCGCGGCCGCATATTGCCAATATTGTTGCTGAATATCTTGTAAAAATGAACGTGAAGTGCATCCCTCATCCTCCCTAAAGTCCGAGTTTAGCGCCATGTGACTTTCTTCTATTCCCTAACTTGAAGAAGTTTGTCTTCGTGGGAGGCATAATCTATCATCAGGTGCAGTGGTGAAGGTTGCGCAGGCGATTTTGAAGGAGCTCTAAAAATGGTTTCCAGCATATCTTTGAACTCTGGCAGAAACGCTGAGACAAGTGCATCGCATTCTGGGTAGATTGTTTTTGAGAAGAATCATCAAAATTATGAGAATGAGCAAAGGTAGCTTGTACAAAAAAAAAAAAAAAAAAAAAAAAAAAAAAAAAAAAAAAAAAAAAAAAAAAAAAAAAAAAGAATTGTGATCACTATTTATTGAACAGTCCTCGTATTTATAAAAGAGTGACCTCAGTTATTTAAATAAAATGAAGCAAACAGAAAAGCTTTACCGGAAGAGCTCTAAAGATGTAAACAACCTCTTAGGAAACACAAGGAGTCAAGATTATAAATGTAAAGTGAACACAATGTTGGTGAACTTGAGAAAACTTGGTTGTAACGTGAGTTTGAAGTTACACTTCCTTCGAGCCCACAATGAATATTCTCCAGATTGCTGTCTAGGAATTTACAGTGAAGAACACGGTGTACTTTCCCCCAGGACTTGAAAGACATAGAAAGAGGGCACCATGGTGGATGGTTTTAACATGATGGCAGACAATTTTTGGTGATCTCTGAAGAGGAAACGTAGTCTTGATATATGTGGTCACTGTTTGGTCACTGTTTTTCTATCTAAAGTTGATAATACTTGTAAAATGTGCATAAGTTGTGTTCAAAATGACACAATTACAAACTTCTTTATATACACCATGTTCTTGAGCTAATAGTAATCTTGTTGAAATGTATAAATATATAGATCTAATAAGATATATATAATTTTTGTTTTCACTTTTTGAAAAATCTGGACGTGGTATAAGTAAATGGATGACATACTTGGAATCAGTGCCCCAAAATTAGGGGGAAATGACATTGAGAAGCAAAACATCACCTTTTGTTTCAAACTGCAGAGCATTGTCTACTGTTAAGTTCTTTGTATGTAATCAAGCCTCGTTTATAACAAATAAACAAAGTTAATGGAATAAACAGTATAAAAAGTGTGATATTTCGCCACCCAACTTTCTTCCAGAAAGGTGTGTATTATGAAACTGTAAATATATCTAACGCTCTTTCCAATGCTGCTAAAGGAAAGATTGATAATTTAGTGACTTTAAAATCGCTACTAGCCAATAGTAGCCATTAAATGTCTGTAAAAAAATATATGTTTTTTCATAAAATATCATACGTACCAGTAGTAAATAACAAGACACATGTTGATAACGCAGTGATTGAAAGAGTTACAAAAATCACATATCTAGGTTTGATTCTAGACAGTACGCTCACATGGAAGGACCATATCATGCATGTAAAAAATAAGATTCTTCCTGCGTTAGCTGTAATTCACAGGCTGAAATTCAAAGGATTCAGTGTAAATCATTTACGAAGTATCTACCATGCTTTAATTCAATCTCATTTGGATTACTTAAACATCTTATGGGGTAACTCTGTTAAATATTTAATTCATGACCTCGAAGTACTTCATAATCGTGCGTTGAAAATAATATACAATCTGCCCTTTAGAACAAAAAAAAAAAAACAAAACAAAAAAAAAAAAAAAAAAAAAAAAAAACACTCTACCATGTAACTAACATTTTACCATTACAAGTAAACATAGAGTTGTCCTTGATAATATATCTCCACAAAATAAAAAATAATTTTCTAAAGTCCAATCTAACATTTGAAAGCTCCTCACATATATATATAATACAAGAAATAAAGGAAACTTAACAAAACCAACAGTGAACACTTCTACTTATGGCCTGAACAGCTTAACCTCACACGTTATCAACTTATATAATGCGCTGACACTGGAACTGAAAGGCTGCTGGAACATAAAAAGTTTTAAAAGGAAAGTTGCTCAAAATTTACTGAAGGCATATATTGATAGCTGATAAAGTGTTACACATTTATAGCTGGTTTGAAAGCTGAACTGTTTAAAAATTAAGATGGATTAATGTCCCATAGAATATGTAGCTTCTATTTTTCTGTTAAGTTCTTTGTTACTATTATTTCTTGAGTTATAGTGAATGTCTGTATCTTTGTATGTTTCATATATGTTATTCTTGTGCAGTAATTCATTCCTACTATGAAAATGTAATATAAGTATTGTTAAGGGCTGTTTGCCATCATTTTATATATTTTTGTACAGTTCCCTGGCATAAGCTATGGCTCTGGGAACCTTTTCAGATAACAATAAAAATCAAAAAATAAAAAATACCCATGCTAAAAATCATTTTGTTCTGTACAAGATTACCTGAATGACAGACTATCCTGATGACGATGCTATAAGTAGAATCTTACTGTACTATTTACAAATCATTACAGATTTACATTTGATGCCTGTTCAAATGCAGTTTTAGTTTATGTGCGTGACAAAATCTAAGTAAACTTTAAAAAGATTCAACTATCAACTGTATTTCTCCATGGACATTTGCTAATCTACGAGATGTGTCTGTAAAATAAGGTCTCCAAGGCACTGGAACCGTGAGGAACGCTATTACGGGAGCTACGGAAACACTCGCACGTAGGTTGGTTTCACCCTTTCAAATGCCCACCACAACGAACCCGTCTTGGCTGGGCAGCCATTTGCGATGAAGCTTCCTATCACTTCCTCCGCACAGTGCGAGTTGCGTGAATGATCCGTTTTTTGACTGCTAAGGGCACTACCCCTACTGAAATTCATCGTCAGTTATACGAAGTCTATGGGCCACAGTGTATGGACGTCAAAAACGTGCGAAAGTGGGTCAGAGAATTAAATTTTCATAAGCAGAGAGCTACGGGGCTAAACAGCCAATGATGTCACCCACGCACACCTGCTTTTGTTTACATTGTCCCATAAACTAAGGACGGCCGCGTTAGAGCAACAGGACTTGTACTCTATATTTTTTTTTTGAAATAAAAAGACACAGACGTACACACACACACACACACACACACACACACACACACACACACACACACACACACACACACCCACACACGCACACACACAACAGAGGCTATCAAAATATGAAATTTGTGTTTCACAAGACATAAAATACACTTTAGTGATCATGCATATGTTATAGTTTCCATAATAAATGAATTCCATTAAATAGAATAAATGCACAGCAGGTATTTATTATACTCTGAATGTAGATAAATTATTATTGTAGACAACACACTAACAAATTAGATTTAGTACTGATAGATAACTATGATGAATTTCTGGCTTTTTTGTATTCAGGTGGATGTCCTTAAGTTTTCTGTTGGTCCTTACTGGCATATTTAATTTATATTCTATATATAGACGGCTTATTGTATGCTTCAGCTTTAAGAAAGACCAAATAACTAACCATAACCTTTACGCACCAAAGATGTGTTTCTTCATTTTCCACGCTGAGCGTAGTTCCGCTTCTGGTATTTTTTAACCTTTTTTGTTGTTGGAGAGTTTCTGTTGTTTGGTTTCGCAGTTTTATGAGCTCTTTCCTTACAAGCCGTTTTGAAGTACCTAATCCTCTTTGTTCTGTGCCTCCCATTTTCAAACACTGAACGTTAATGTTTCGGGCAGGTGGCGCTGAAGTAAACAAGGGCACTTTTATCTGGAGTAGACTTCAAAATAACACACGTCTAATTTATTTTTGCCTTAGCGAGATCTCTGTGGTAACAATTTGAGAATTTGCGAACCTGTTTTAATAATATCGCTGATATAATTTGCTTTAACTCAGCCAAAGGTTATAAGCTTTCAGCTAAATTGGAGATAATTCATTGCCATAGCCGCGATTTGAACGAGGTATGTTTGGTTCCACAACTGAATCGAATTTTCCACTATAACTACACTCTACTTTATAGTTTGGCCACTATAACGAAATCTTTATAGATGGGTAGCTCTATATGACTTAGACCAATAACTTGTGCTTTGGGCGTTCTGATAGCTTACCTTCTGGGTTCGTTTCCTTATTTCTTGTAATGGATTCATTGTATTGCTTACAAGCAATAATTGCGAGGGACACAGTTCTGTGTGTCTGAAGGGAGTGGAGGGCGGTGAGGAGAGAAGTAAGCTGATGACCTGTAGCAATGCTTGCATAAAAATAAATCATCGCCTCATAGTGTTGTTTCCCACCAGGGGCCTACTGCGGTAGTACGGGAATTTTCGACCTAGCATGACACTCTCGATGTGGGTAGTGGTGAGGAGTCAGACAAAACACCCATCAACGTATAGGCCGTTGCGTGTAGACCCGTGTCGGTGGAAAGGTTTGTCCTGGTGGTTGAGAGATTTGCATCTCAGCTCGTTCCAGTCTTCTTCTGAATTCGGGGAGGCTGCGCACTACCAATACACCACTTAAGCTTGTGCTTCGCCTAAAAGGGAGGTTACCGAATAACCCGAACATAATCAATCGGCCAGGACTAGGTGCTGTACCGAAATCCAGGGTGAGTGGGATGGCGAGCCCCCTACATCCCCTGTGTAGCCCTGTAATTCCAGTGGGATGACCCCTTGTTGGGCTCCGTGGTGGGTGGGGAGCAAGGAGGATTACTCATTCAATTTCTTATGGCAAACACTAAAATAAACCGTGGAAAGAAAATAACTGAGTCTTGTGGTCCTAGCTTTTAAGTTATCTGTAGAACTGAGGAAGGTCGAAAGTTTACCACCGTGAGCCCGTTCATTATTCAGAAGGGTTTAGATAATATTGCTGGTCCTGTAAAATCATGTACTCGATCTCGCAATGGCACGCTCCTGGTCGAAGCAGTTTCTCCGACACAGGCTGCAAAAATCTTGAAAGGTAATATGCCTGTGAGCTATCCGGTGTGCGTTGAATTGCTAGGACTCAGAACTCCTCGCGTGGTGTTGTAAACGCCATTGCATTGGATGGTATGTCCAATGAGGAGATTCAGGAATACTTGTCGGAACAAGGTGTGACTAATGTATATGGAGTTCACTGCAAAGAATGAGGTAAACTGGTGCCCCCTGGTACTCTGTTTCTTACCTTTGATGGGGTGGATCTCCCGCAAAGGATTAAGGCAGGTTATACCCAATCCACTGAGGTGTTATAAATGCCAGCGCTTTGGCCACACGAGTGTTTCTTGTAATGGAGTTGCTACTTGCGTTAACTGCGGGGAAGTCAAGCATGATAATGCATGTACTTCACCTGTAGTGTGTGTTAACTGCAGTGGTAGTCATTCATCGAACTCCAGGCCCGCCTCGCTAGCGTGGTGGTAGCATGTCTGCCTCACGTTCAAGAGGTCCCGAGTTCGAATCTCGGTCAGGGCGAGTTACCTAGATAAGTTTTTCTGGGGTTTACCCTTATCCTGTGAGACGAATGTCGGGTAATTCTAAGCTCTATGGATCCTGGGCTCATTTGAGCATCATTTCACCCATTCCATTCATGGTCTGATATGATTTAACGATGGAGGACGTAAATTAAAAAAAAAAAAAATCGAACTCCGGAGAATGCCAGCGTTTTATTGAGGAAAAGGCGATCCAAGAGCTCCGTATGGAGAGAGTATCCTTCTTGAAAGCCCGGAAAGTCTTGCATATGCATCAGCCTTCACCACTTCACTCCACTAGGTGCTGGCTGGCTGTATACAGCCAGAAGGTTTTTGCTGCGTGCCCACCCGTTAAGGGTTTTACCGCAGGTAAGGTTTAGAATTTGGAATTTGCAGGATGAAGGTAGTGTAGGTTTTGAGGTTGGGATTAATTTTGAGGTTACAGAATGTCCTTCGGGTTGGTGGGGGATGCAGTACTTTGCACCCAATTGTTATTTTATTTTAATTTTAGTTGGCAAACAGCTTAGGATAATTATGAGGAGCTCAGCTTTAGCTGCTGATAGGATTAGCTCCTGGGTTATCTAGGGTGCCCGCATGCCATACGGGGCACCCGGTGTATTCTAGATCGGGGTCTAGTGGGGCCATAATCTTGACTACCTAGGACGGTTACTTATAGTGCAGTTGCAGTTAAGCCGGTACCTAAAAGTGAAATCGCAACACAAACTAGCGATATAAACGGGGCAGTAATATCCGAAAGATCAATTACACCAAGAACACAGCTAAAGCAACAGATACCAGCACGAACAACAGTGAGCGCGCCGACCAAGTCTAGTCCTAAGAGGAAGGATTCAGCCAAGTCACCGCTGAAAGCATCTACTTCAAGAACATGTGAACCGCTAATATATAATGTATCGCCAAGGAAATTTAAGACCTCATATGACAGAACTGACTTCCTTAAGGAGAATAGACTGACCAGTGAAAGGAAAGCTAGCCAGCACAATAGTCCGCGAACATCTCCTCCGTCAATATCTGAGGAATCAACTGTAGTCACCGATTGGGGACTTTCATCTTCGCCGGACTCAGTTTCCGATTGTTTCGAGAGACTCGATTCTAAGTTACCAGTTCGAAAGCCGTCCTCCTACATTGAGGATGTGGAGCGGGTGTATCCTGCCCTCACTGCCCAAACGACAGGGTAGAAAAGGCAGGACAAACCTGCTGAAAGTGCTAGCCCAGCCCTGCGCCCCCCCCCCCAAAAGGAACAAATTAAGTCAACCACCATTGGGCAGGTAACTTTTGTCATGGCAAATTGATATTCACAGTAGCAATTTTTATGCTTTTGGTATTTTATTGCTAATTATAGTTTTTATTGTTTTTTTTTTTCACCCATTTGGGCTTATTTATTATATTGTCATTTTTGTTTTCAAGTGTTGTGTTTAAATTTTCAATAATTTATTCCTTGCTATTGCCATGCATTAGTTTTTTAAGGGCACTGATGACCAAGCAGTTGAGCACCCTTATATACCAATCATTATCATAGTGTTATTGTTTGTTACATGAACATCACTGGCGATGCAAAGAAACTCCATTCGATTGTTAAGCACAGGATACATCTTCCTTTGGTCACAATATATTGGAGAGGAGCCTTAAAAGCTATTGGCTTCAAATGGAGGAAATTTGGAGACAAACAGAAGATTTTAATTGAGAAAACTAAAATTCTACGTGGCATGAGGATTTTATTGTTGTAATTTTACGTCCTCCATCGTGAAGTCATATCGGACGATAAATGAAGTGGGTGAAATGGTGCTCAAATGTGTCCAGGATCCACAGAGCTTAGAGCTACCCTACATTCCTATTTAAGGATAATGGAAAACCGCGGAAGAATTCTCATCCAGGTAACTCACCCTGACTGGGAATCGAACGTGGGACCTCTTGAACGTGAGGCAGACTAGCTACCATCTACTCTACCAAGATGGGCATGAGTATCTTGTATACCTATTAAAGTTTGCGGCATTACTTCTCACGCCTCACGACTGCACGTACCTGGGTTCGACGACGGGACTCCTTCCTCGGTCTCCACGTCGTCGTCCGCTGCCTGCTTCACCCTTACCTCTGGCTGCTGTCTCTTGCATGGACTCCTTTTTGGTTTCTCAGGGTGTTAGGGTTGAGACAACACAAACATCCGATAATCTCTGAACTGCTTTAATTTGTCCTTACACTTGTGGAACCCGGGCACCTTCAAATAACTGCAATTTTATTGGAGGAAATTTTACAGTACATTTAACTTGACGCGGCATGTCGTGAAAGAATAAGCCGTCGGACACACAAGACGAATGTATACAATATACTTGACTGAGTATACTTGAGTGGTGACCCAAAAGAAACCGGACTCCGAGGGCGCTGCCACTCGTAGACGTAATGCAGGGTTCTCACACTAGATGGTGTTAGTAGAGACCTTCATGAAACAGCTATGCAGACTGCGTCAGTGTAGAGCTGAACGTGCAAGTGTGGTATTGTGCTTCTCTGACTGTTGGCGGGTTACCTCTGCGAAGTCGTTATGCCAACTTTAAAAGAACAAAGAGTGTGTGTGAAATTTTGTTTCCTGCTTTAAAAAAGTGCAACGGAGGCGTACCAAATGCTTCAGGAAGCTTTCCAGAAGGGCGCTATGAGCCGCACATAGGTTTTCGGTGGTATGGGCGCTTTAAACGTGGTGAGATGTGTATTGAAGACCAAGCTCGTTCTGGACACCCTTCAACATCGCGAAATGAGAACATTGAGATAGGCCGCCAAAAGATCAACGAAGATCGTCGCCAAACGATCGACCAAATTTCAGCAGCGACAGGAATCATTTGGGGCTCGTGCCAGCGGATTTTGAGGGAGGATTTGCACATGAGACGTGTTGCTCCTAAATTTGTTCCGCGCCTTCTCACACAGGAGCACAAAACCATCCGCATGAATGTGTGTCAGGACCTGAAAACAGAGATTGCACGTGATCCAAACTTCTTGAACAAAGTCATTACAGGGGATGAGAGTTGGTGTTACGGATATGACTCAGAAACTAAGCAGGCGTCAAGCCAGTGGAGGACTCCCAACTCTAACAGACCCAAAAAAAAAGCAAGGCAAGTGAGGTTAAATGTGAAGACGATGATCTTTGTCTTTTTTGATGTCCGTGGAATTGTGCATCGGGAATTCGTACCCCCTGGCCAGACTGTTAACCAGCACTTTTACTTGGATGTTTTAAGACATGAGCGAGAGGATGTGAGGAGGAAACGCCCGGAACTTTGGCGATCAGGTGACTGGTTTCTGCATCACGACAACGCTCCAGCACACACGGCCTTACGAGTGACCCATTATTTGGCATCTCAGTGGTGATCTGTCGTTTCCCACGCTCCGTATTCGCCGGACCTAGCCCTGTGCGACTTTTTCCTATTTCCACGAATGAAAAAAAAAAAAACGCTAAAGGAGAGCGTTATGACGATGTGGAGGTGGTAAAAACAGCTTCGCAAAGGGCACTGGACAATTTCAAACTTGAAGAGTTCCAAACATGCTTCCAACAGTGGGAAAAGAGACTTGACAAGTGCATCGCATGTAATGGAGAGTATTTTGAAGGTGACTCAAGTAATTTATTAAAAAGGTTCCTCAATAAAGTTAGAAGGACAACAATCCAGTTTCTTTTGGGTTCCCTCTCGTTGCTAGCATTCCACTCTATTGTCTAGCATCCACCCTTAGACTGTCGCCCGGGAGTGCAGTTTTTCTCACGTACATCTGCCCAGGTTGAAGTTGCCATATTTTACATAAAAATATACAATTTCACTTTCACAAACATAGCCAATTACAGTTCTCAAACGTATATATAATTACCAAACGTATAAACTAATTAAATCAATAATTGATCCAAGGACCAGAAGTTCCTGTTTCAAGTTTTGCGGACCTCTGGTGGAAACTAATTTATATTGGGCAGTAGCCCGAGAAGAGTTTTATGGAAATTCTACCTTTTAAGGAGTTTGTGTGTTATTTCGTTAAATATGCCTTTGTCATTTGATAAATGTCAATCTTTTGTAGCATTAATTGTCCTTGTTTCAGAATATTTTATGGATAGCTATCAACATGTATAGATTTATCAAGAAGAGGAACAGAAATGTACGATTAATGAGCGAAGATCAAGATGTTAAGAAGTGTCTGGAAAAAAGTAACGAAGTTTTAGGACAATAAGACCTGAAGCTTTCCTGGCGACGAATACACTCGCTTTCTTCTCGGGCAGCCACCAGGTGAAAAGATGTTTAGATATCAACGTTTTGGGAGTGTACATCTCTCCCATCATCACGATATTTAGATTAGATTAGTTTGATTTGCGTTCAGTAGGTAAACTTGTAGGCAGAAAAGGCTGTGAACATTGAACATGTCCAGAGGTATAAAGTTTAATAGTATATATATGTACAAAAGTTAACATAAGACACATATTATAGTATACAGGCAATATGAACAACAATATGGAAAACAAAGCAGGGATAATTATATATGATACAAAATGAAACACTTTTTAAACCAGCTTTCAATTGGCTTATGCCAGTACCTCTCAACCTTTTAGAAATGGATACCATTCTTGTTATTTATTAAATACATATACATTAAAAATAAACTTTTAACTTGCATCAAATATTTATTAGTAATGATTTGTCACTGTAATAGTTAGATACTACTTACAGAGCTACAGAAGCATTATCAGGATAATTTGTCATTCAGATGATCTTGTACAGAATAAAAAGATTTTGAGAAAAGGTACTCTCTAACAGCTTTTTTAAAAGCACCGAAGTTATCAACTTTCTCTTTAAGAACATTAGGAAGTGCGCCAAATATTTTGATGGTTTCATAATGCACACCTTTCTGGAAGCAAGAAAGTTTAGCTCTGGGATAATGGATATTATACTTTTGTCTAGTGTTTATTTTGTGAATTACATTATTTGTTGTAAATAAGGCACGATTGCATACAAAGAATTTTAGGATCGAGAATATATACGTGCAAGGAAGCGTTAATATCTTCAATCTTGTAAAAATATCTTTACAGCAGCATCTGGTGTGGGTGTTAGTAATGATTCTTACAACTCTCTTTTGCATAAGAAATATTTTTATACTTTCTACTGAGTTGCCCCAAAATAATATTCCATATTCCATAATAGAGTTAAAGCATGCATAAGATACTAATTTAAGTGTGTCAATAGAACTCACATTAACCAGCTCTTGGATAGCATAACAGGCAGAGCTGAGTTTAGGTAAGATATAATTTATGTGAGCTTTCCAATCTAAACATCTGTCTAATTGAAGGCCCAGAAATTTTATGCTGTCAATTTCTTCTAATAACATATCATTAATCCCGATTTCTATTTCAGTATGTGATGTACGACAGGTTATAAATTTGACCACTTTTGTTTTGTCTAGATTCTCTGACAACCTCATATGAAATACTATTATATTTATATCCAGGATATTTATAAAATGTTATAACCTAAAATGAAATACTACTATATTTATATCCAGTATTTCATTTAGGTTATAACATTTTATAAATATCCTGATAATGGGAGAGATATACACTCCCGAAACGTTGATATCTAATCATCTTTTCACCTGGCTGACTACCGAGAAGAAAGTAAGCAGAAGTTTTAGGACATTATCACCATATTTTTAAAATTAATAAAGCTTTATAATAGTGTGAAAGCATAAATCACCTTGGAAATGAGTGACTATTGATCAGAGACAAAATAAACGCAACTTTTACCAGTGCATTGGACCATGTCAGTGAGAAGATTACCAAGTTAATAAAACAAATCAGCAAGTCAGGAAAGATAAATTGGGGATTAAAACAAATTGTCATATCATACGTAGAACAGTATTGCTATCAATCATATCTTATACAGCTCTAAAATGGATTGAAGCAATTCACAAACAGCATATTGCAATAAAACCCCAGAGGGTGATGTATACGTATATTGATATATTGAAAGCCTTTGGAAGAACAATACATGACGCTGTATGTGTGACGAGAAAGACCTCGAATTGTTCGACAATTATAACTTCTGGTCCTTCGTTTAACTTGTTGTACTGAGCATTTTGTATAAAAATTGCAAGGATTATGGTTAAGTGTTGAACCTAGCTGTTAACTTAAAATATCCATTATGCAGCCTCTACGAGCTGCACATTAATTTAAGTTAAAAGTACACCTTGTTTGCTTCTCTTTCACCATTTTATTTCATTTTAACTTTATATAAAACCTCTCTGTTTCATATAGTACTTAATAAACGTTTTAACTAAGCAAACTTTCTATCCCTTTTGAGTCATTTGTCATTTATACGAGGGGTGTTAAATAAAGAATGATCACAATTTTTTAACAACGTACCTTTACTCATCCTCATAATTTTGATGGTCCTTCTCAAAACTGTCTCCCCTGAATGCGATGCACTTGTTACAGTGTTTCTGCCAGTCTTCAAAGACATGTTGGAAACAATGTTCTCAGAGATCCTTCAAAATCGCCTCCACAGCCTTCACCAGTGCTTCTGATGGATAATGCCTTACACGAAGGCGTTTCTTCAAGTTATGGAATAGAAGAAAGTCACATGGGGATAAATCTGGACTATAGGGAGGGTGAGGGATGCACTTCACGTTTATTTCTGCAAGATATTCGGCAACAACTTCGGCAATATCAGCCGCACATTATCGTGGTGCAGCATCCAGCCTGCTTCACGGAGATGTGGTCTTTTGCGCCTGATATGGACTTGCAATGTCTACAGGACATCTCTGTACTATTGCCCAGTTACTGATGTGTCTGCAGGTACAGCATGCTGCTAAACCATTCCATGAACATCAAAGAATGAGATGACTTAACTTTCCCAGCAGAAGCAACCACTTTTGCTTTTTGGGGGGTTGGTGATGAAGGAGATTTCCACACTGAGCTTTGCTGTTTGCTCTCAGGATCAAAATAATATGGCCAAGTTTTATCAGCAGTGATTACGTTTGAAAGAAACTTCCGATGTTCCACTAAAATCAATTTTAACTGCATTCAAAACTGCATGCAAATGTCCTATTTTTCGGGAATAAACAGTCTCGGAACCCATTGCGCACAAATATGTTTCATGTATAAGGTTTTTGTCACCAACATGTAGGTGGTACCCAATGAAATTTTGAGTATATCAGAAAGTGATCTTAAGGTAATTCGTCGATCCTCTGTCACAATGGCAGCAGCAGTGTTGATATTTTCTTCCCTAAGAGCAGTACTTGGAGCACCGGGTCCACCTTCCTTTGAAATTGAGTGTCTCCCCTCTTTAAACATTTTAAACCACCTTCGAGCTGCGCTGTAGGGAAGAATACATTTTCCATAGGGCTCCTGTCACATTGTATAGGTCTCAACTGAAGATTTGTTGAGACGAAAGCAGAATTTCAAAGTCGCATATTGTTGCTGATGTGTTACCCCCATTGCAACGGTAGGCGATACTGAACATATCTGAACTTCTCTGGTTCTCACAGGCGGGAACCAGGAGTACCAACAATGAAAGTACTATGGCGTTTTTGTTTCACATTAAGCTAACAGAATATAATTAGATTGAATATCGGGGTGAAAAATTAACACCGTAAAAACTATGATCATTCTTTATTGAACAGCTCTGGTACACACTTCCTCCATAACTCTCACCCGAATATTGGTCAGTTTTTTGTGAAAAACCTTTTATTATCCCTTTCTCCCCATATGCCCATTCTCACTCCCATGTCTTAGTTCTTTATTTAGTTTATCGATATATTCTTCTATTTCCTATGTATGTGTCATTGTGATGTACGATTATAATGTATATTTCCAACTATATCAGTAAACAGTGTATTTCTATGTCTTCAAATCTTCTCTTTAAGTCTGGGAGAATTAACCTGGCTCATGACGTTGTACCTGCCTTCCGGCCGCTCTGTCGCAGCGTTCCCGCCCTTTTTCCCTTGCTGTCCGTGGCCAGTGGTACTACTATCGTGATCTACTTGTAACACGATTTGCGATAAGGCAAGCCTCCTTATTTGCTCATTATGAGTTGCTTGAGTCACATGGTTGTCATGTGCCAGGTTAGTTCTCCCAGACTTTGCTTTTTAAAAGCTCTTTACATTGGTTTCCCTCGTTCTCCAACTTTCTCCCTTCCAAGGTTGACTATATTATATACTACAGCACTTGCCATCGCCTATTAAACCCTTTTCTTTTGATATTCTAAGCATTGTTTTGCAATTATTTTCACATAGATTTAAAATTCTGAACCAAAACTAAGATCTCGTCATAACCATAGCTTTTCCTTCTACTCTATTCATTTCTAATTGGATGAATTCGTTTGTCATGGCGCCTGGTAACCCTAAAACGTCTCTACAGAATATTCACAACTTCCCATTCACCTTCCAGACCCTAAAATTTACTCTCTTATAACAAGTTTTCTAACATCATTTATATATTTTAAAGTACTTGAAATTACCATCCAGTGTTCTATATCTACACCCTCTGACTACTGTCACTGATCCTTTTGGTTTTGCAAAACCAACCTTTCTATTTCTCCCATTTTACACCGCATATTAATATTAAAACTTAAATATATACAATTTTAAATCACTGCATGTTCTTGGTTTCCTTTCTTCCACTTTTCAAATTTGCTCATCTCTGCTTCCTTTCTTAAATTCTAATACTTTGGTGTTACCTGGTTTACCTTCAAATTCCATTTACTGCAGTACGTAACAATTTGCTGGAAAGACTATTTTAAGCCTATCGTTCGAATTTATCCTGCTACTAAATCGTCAGCAAATAATATGCCCGAAATTGTCACATTATTTATTGCTGGAGAAAATTGCTATTCTTTTCTACTTCAGCTAGAGTAGAGACGATGAGTGAAATGGTTGAAATAAGCTTAGGTCCAGAGAGCTTAGAGTTGCCCGACGTTCGTCTTTGAGGATAAGGGAAAACCCCAGGAAAACCTTATCCAGGTAACTCACCCTGACCGGGATTCGAACTCGGGACCGCTTGAACGTGAGGCAGACATGCTACCATCTATGCTACGGAAACGGGCGGGCACAGTCTTCATTGAGCTACAGGTGTTCCTTCCAGAGCGTAACTATAATCAAGGACGAGAATTTACTTATTTATATATTTATTTGTTTGTTTGTTTGTTCGTTCGTACGTTCATTTATATATTTTGTTTATTTAGCATTTAATTTATATACAGAAATATTTGCTCATCCAAAACGATACAAATTGGAAATACAGAAAATACAGACTTCATCAATTCTGCATGCAATAATAAGATAAAATAGTATCAAAGTCAGCAAATACAGAAAACTTACATGAATTGACAACCATCAGTATCATAAAATTATTCTCATGTAATCATTTACTCTACTTAATCTGCTGTCTAAAATATTCAAAGAACTCTTGAGTCCTATAGAAGCACTGATTTATTAAAAATGATTTCACATCTCTTCTGAATCTTTTCTTATCATTGTTTTTCATTTTCTTTGTGATTAGGTTATACATGTGAACCCCTTTATGTAGTACTGAGTTAAGTTTTTTATTTGATCTTGATCCCAGTATATGTAATTTAGTATTATTCCTAGTATAATGTTCATGAATAGTGTTTTTACTTGAAAGTATTGCATTTTGTTATTTATAAAGCATACAGTCTCTAAGATATACAGACATGGCAGAGTTAGTATATTATTTTCCTCAAAATATTTCCTACAATGAGTTCCTTTACTTAGATTAAACATTTTTATTATTATTTTCTGTTGTGTTACAAATAAAGCTTTTATTTCAGTAGCTGATCCCCAGATAAATATACCATATGCAAGATAAGACTGCACATATGAATAGTAAATCAGCTTTAATGTATATGTACTACAAATTTTTCTAAGCACTGTTATTATATATTGGACTTTATTAACTTTTGCAGTAATATACTGAATATGTGGCTTCCAGCTTAAAAGTTTGTCAATAATGACCCCCAAACATTTTTTTTCATTGGTATAGTGTATTACCTCATTGCCAAAAGTGATTACAGGAGCTATATTAGCATCATTTCTTTTTGAAAGTGAAATATGCATACTATGTGTCTTTTTAATATTAAGTAGTAATTTATTATTAGTTAGCCAATGCATCATATTTGTCATCACAGTATTAGCATAAAGTTGCAATTCAGAATTATTGCAGCCTTTGAGAATTATATTAGTGTCGTCAGCATACAGAATGGTTTCTGCGTGGGGAATATTAAGTGTAAGGTCATTAATATACACTAGAAAAAGCCGTGGTCCCAGGATAGAACCCTGTGAAACTCCACATCTCACAATTTTAATATTGGAAGTAATATTATGACCATTTAATTCCATTATTAACTACAGTATACTGTTTTCTACCCTTAAGGTAGGATTCAAACCAGTTATGAGATACCCCTCTTTTACCACAGGCATCAAGTTTGGATAAAAGAATATTATGGTCGACCAAATCAAATGCCTTAGAAAAATCCATAAAAATCCCAATAGTAGAATTATTTGCCTCGAACCCTTCTAATGTTTTTTTCATAAAGGAGCATAGTGCATTAGAAATTGATTTATTTTTCCTAAATCCATATTGTTTATCACTGAAAACATATTTTTCAAGAAAAGGAGATATTCTGTTGAACACAACAGTTTCCAAGATTATTGAAAACCCTGATTGAACTGATATAGGTCTATAATTATCAAAATTTCTTATATCTCCCTTCTTATATACTGGTACGACTTTTATTAATTTTAAAACATCAGGAAATTTGCCTGTTGATATAGAACAATTACATATATCCATTAACGGTGCTACTATATAATCTTTGCAAGATTTGATTATACACTCTGGTACGTAGTCAAATCAAGCAGAGAATGTGTTCTTTTTTGAATTTATTATTTTAAGAATCTCCTTACAAGTTACTGGTGTAACCCCAAGCTGCATATGGGATAATTGTTTTTCAAATAGGTCATACTTTCTGCCTAGGATTATCATAACTCAGAAAGAAACACGTGTTGTTGGAAGTTTAAATGCTCTACAGCCGAAGCATGAATTAATGCAAAGCATCTAAACTTGTGTATAACGTCGTAAAAATCTGAATGGGCAAAAGAGGAGATGAGAGAATGGTAAGGGAGCAGACCGATAGGTACTTGTAAGCTGTCATACAGACAACCCATTTCGTACTTATCCTCTCACTAACCCTCAATTCTGTTAATATGTAAGTGGCTGGTCTGTGCTGTTACTCATCTTAAATCAGGAGTGAGTGAATGTCACAACTTTATCTACGTCAAATGAGAGAAAACTAGATCAAAGGGAATGAAGATGCGAACGTAAATGTAGCATTTTAATCTGTGAAGATATCCCTAAACCTTACAAAGAATTTATTAACCTATAGAACCATTTTGTATCTTTCGTGCGGTTCCCAAGGCAACTTGAGATATTTCAAAGCTTAATTTGATTCATTTTCATAAGTTGGCTAGATTAAGTTACCTCTAGCTTTTGTCCACCTGTATTACTAAACATTATATATTTCAAGATTTCCATTTTTCCCACTTCCTCCTTAATCTTGTTAATCCTTGTGACCAGATAGGTAAGTTATTTGCAGTCCGTTACATATTTAAGTCTATTTTTATGTCCTTAACTATTTTAATTACGTTATTCTAATTGGTAGCTGTTGACTAATATTTTTTAAAATAAAGATATGCATGTAACTTTTTGGGGCTAGAATCTGCAATGTGCTTCTATAGTTGATTTATTTTATTATTAATATATCTCATTTCTATTTTAACATTAAAATAGGTAATTTTTCGTATGTTAAATATTCATTATATAGATACTATATCATGTTCAGTATTTGAGAGTATTTGTTTTTACTTACAGGTATGGAACATTCTCTACCAGTAGGTCCTCAGAGGCTGATTTCTGCATGGATATTTACTGTCGAATTTGGGGTTGCCGTAATCAGGTAGAGTTAACTCATAAATTCAATTTTACTTTTGTATTAATGAACTATAAGGTGAAAACATGACTATAGTAGATTCATTTTTTGGATTCAGCTTTCTTCAACTCGTCTGCAATTGGTAACACTAGGCCAGGGGAGAATTTCATATAATATCTATATTTGAGTACGTAAAGAATTTCGAATTACGCAATGGGTGTATGCAAACTCCTGATTTGACGAACACTATGGTACTGTCTTTAGAAACCTGATATTCTGGTTTTCTGCCCTTAAAGATGGATTTCAGTGACCCAAAAGCTGAGTTTCTTCAGTATTAGTCGTACTTTCTTTTTTTTTCTTTTTTTTTTTAGATAGGTGAATACCTTCTGTACCATCCAGAAAGCTTCATATCAGACGCACCTAATTACAGTGACTTTTAATTTAAGAAGGGCATTTTGTTTTTATTTGACGTGCCACCATCTAAGACTCCATCATGGTGGGCTTAAAGCAGAACTATGCAGCGCAGTAAAAGAAAGAAGTTAGGTTTTCTCATATAGCTTTCTGTCCTCACTATAGTATAGAATGTTTAGGTAAAGAAATACCATAGGCACAAGGTTGCTCTTCTACGGTGCGATCCATATAAACCTGAACCATTTCAATAGGGGCATAACCTTTGAACCAATAATAGGACAGAAGTAAAACTTTGGAAGAATATAATACACAATTGGGATATTATATTACACGTAATGTGAAAAAATGATTAATTTCCGTCAATTAACTTGAATAATAAAGTTTCAATGATGCAACCTCGGACCCAAGTACTTACAAACTATGCCACAAACGTTGCAAAGATGAGTTAAGTCAAAGGAAGGATTGTTGAAAGGGCGCTGATGTCCATTAAGTTGAGGGCCCTTAAATACAAATAATAATCATAATAATAATCACAAACTGTGTATCTCGAATACGAGAGCCCTAGTGGTTTACCGGGAAAATATATGAGTCAACCGGAGAACTTAATGTCATGTCGGCATGTTGGCCATGGTAGCTCAATGGGTAAGAGCAACTGGACGGAAACCAGGAGATCTGTGTTTCAAATCCGGGCCATGGCATTGGATTTTTTAGGTTGCCTCTATCAATCCAAAACCTTAGCCTATAGACAGCTGGTATGAAGAAATGATTAATTTCCGTTAATTAACTTAAATTACATTACACTATTTACATCTCAGAGAAAATTTTGGAAGTGTCCTCCACCAGCATCTATACATGTTTGCACTGGTCTCACCGTAATCTCTGAAGCTTTACGGAGAGTATCCTCGCCAATGTTACGTATTTCTGTTCGAATGGATTCCTTGAGAACATCAATTGTCCGTGGCCTGTTCTTGTACACCCTATTTTTTAGTTACCTCCACAAGAAAAATTCCGCTAAGGTTGGGTAAGGGGATCCTGGGGGCAACAGATCTTTTGAGATAATTCGATTATCAAAGAAACTGCATACAAGATCCATGGTGTCATTAGATATACAGCACGTTGCTCCATCTTGCTGGAAATAACCTTCTCTCAATTAGATATCATTCAGCTGCTCCACAAATGCTTTGAAGATACGCATATAAACCTCAGTGTCTACAGTCGTATCAAAGAAAATGGGACCAATGATCCTGGTAGCTGACACCGGGAAACCTAACTCCAAACTTTTCATTACGCAGTGGGGTTTCGTAGATCACTTGGGGGTTTACAGCAGCCCAATATCTGGTGTTTTGTGTGTTTATATATATTGACAGAGGAAACCATGCCTCATCTGTAAACCGCGTTATGGAGAGAATGTCTGGACGTGGAATAAGAGTACCCTGAAACCATCGACAGTAACTGATACGTTTATCATAATCTGCTTCTTTCAGTCGTTGCACCATATGCACTCTGTAAGGTCGCAGCTCTTTGACTTGTTCCATATGAATACCCTGCTTCCTGGCTCAATCGAATTCAATAGCCTTCTGCGAACATCTGTAACAGTCTCTGCATTCAATGGCGGTCTATGTTTTCCACTTTCACTAATGAGTATACCATTTGTCTCCAGCTTTCTTACGAGCGATACAATTGTTACCTTTGTCGGAACATCACGTACATTAAAGTGTCTTCGAAATTTCCGTTGTGTTGTTACAAATGAATTTGTCTTCACATATGTTTTCAAAGTGTAAGCACGCTCTCTTAGTGAGTATAGTACGCGCAATTTAAGTTGAGTGCTGGATTTACGGTAAGGTGGTGGGAGAGGAGAAGAAGCCAGAAGTAACGCTCTTTTATTTCTGCAGTGTGGTCAACCTTGAAAAACACAGTTCAGCAAAATAGCATGTAAGATAAGCGAAGATATCATGAGTAACGTTGCATCCTCTGAAAACATTCCTTAGTTTTGCCCACGCCAGCTCAGTTGCATTCAGATCACAGTTATACGGAGGTAGACGAATAATGTTTCCCCTTTCGAGAGCCATCACATCCCCAAATGTCAATATAAATATAAATCATTTTCAAGTAAATGCTGATGTACATTACCACCACACTCGTAACAAGGATAAACTGGCAATTCGAGCGCACCAAGCGAGCCTTTATGAAGGAAACTTTAACTGCAAAGGGATAATGTTATATAATAAACTTCCAAATTAATTTAAACAAGCTGGATCATTAAAACACTTTAAGAATAAGGTTGAGAAATTGTTGCATGCACATTGTGTTATGCAGTTAATGAATTTTTTAGAACTATAACCATGTATATGAGCATTGGGAGCATAATACATTCACAAACCTGTAATATTTCATATTATGGCATTTCTTATAGTAAATTAGTCTATGAAAATACCACATGAAACCATAGAAAAGCTACTTACTGTGTATATTGTATGTAATAAATTTGACTTTATGTATATACTGTATTTATACATTTTGACGTGACTCATAACATGTATATGTTGCCAAAGACGAACTAAAATTCTAATTCTAACATACGATTTTTGTAAATTGGTTAGCTAATTAACGTCGAAATTAATCAAAGCGAAATATGGTGGACACGATAAAGCTTAGTGTATTAGCCACTAGATGTCAGTGTATAGCGCATTTCAAATTTCAAAGCTGTCGTCAATGTTTACGGAGTTAACGAACCAATTTTCCCAGAACCACTGAGGTCATTAAAACTAATTTCTACATTCTACGAGCTTTCAAATGGAAATCATGGCCTATTAAAGTGGTTCAGGATTATGTGGATCGCATTGTATATACTTTGTTTTAATCTAAATAAAGGTTCGTAGAAGTTGCCCTATTGTATAATTTATGGTTGATAAAATGGAATTTGATGAATATAGTAGCCTTTAAAAAGTTTAATGTTGTAAGTGTCATAAAATGACATCACTGTAATTTGCAGGAAAAAGCTATTATAACAGCTGCCCAGTTATTATTTAGCCAATAACGAACTAAACGTGGTTGGCTATTTATTTTGTGGTTTGTAATAAGCACAATATTCACTTTTACAGAATTTGCATTAAGGGTAACGCCCCTGTTGCCTACCATCTCCAAGTTTTCCTCATTCCCTCGAATTATACTTGTAAATATTTTGCCTGCCGCTTATATAGTGCGTACTGTTCTGTTATTTGGTTGACCGCTCACACAGGAAAATATGCAAATATGTAAATATGCTCCAACCACCACTCTACCGTGAATCTATTAGCTAGCTACCGCAATGTCAGTCAAGTAGAGAGGGGTAGGGTGAGAGATAAGAACGGCATATTTGTAACGCTGAATGGAGCTACCACAAAACTTATTTCTCAAAAACCACCTACTTTAAATTTTCTTTAAAAAAATGTTATAATGCACTCTTTAGGCTTTATTGCTAATTTGTTGTTAGATTGAGTCCCTATTACAGCTTCTTTTTCTCATATACATATTTAAATATTGTAGAAGGATAAGTCACTAATAAACTCAACAATCAGTTTCTATTTTATGTTCGGTAACTAAAAATTGGTAAGGTAAGAATTATTAATTACAAAACTTTATTCAATTAGAAGTAAAGAACGAGTGAATAGTACATTTTCTTACATTATATTATATTTCTTACTTAAATTCTATTACTCTTTGTAAATTACGATTAATCAGCTGCTTTTATTAAAAAATAGACTTCACGTTTTCATCACCCACTACAAATAAGTATAGTTAATTCTAGTAATGCTAAAATTTGGCTAATTTAAAGTAATCTCATAACTTGAAAATCCATAAAGGAAAACTAAAGATATTTAAATAAATGAATCAAATTAATGAATGCATTATTTAAGGCACAGATATGTTTATTATATTATATTCTAAACTTCAGTACCAATATCCTACCTTAAATATACATTTTAAACACTGTAAATAAAGTTCACTTCTGTAAAACATATCTCATAGAAAAAATAGATACAAACTTTATTTTTGAAGGGAACAAGTGTTAAGTGAAAGGTATACAGGGAATTTCTCATAATGTAAACAAGATTTTACAGGGACAATGTGTTGTTTTTAATTTTAGAGATGCTGTAAAGCCGCGCCATGACTATGTGGTTAGACCGCTTGGCTCTCACCTGGGCGTCCGGGTTCGATCCCAGGCGACCGCAAAGTGGGATTTATGGTGGACAACATGACGCTGGGAAGGCTTTCCTCCGGGTCCTCTGGTTTCCCCCACTATCTTTCCACCATTTGCTCTATCAGTCATTCATCTCAGGCGTTGGGCCGACCACTCAACCCTGATTTCATCTCAGGTCAGATGCTTTGGCTCCCTCGTTCTGAGGGAACACAACCGCCTCCTAACGTCAGCATTGACGAGAAAGGGAGAGAAAAAAAAGAGAAGTTGTAAACATTTTCAATAACCTTCATATTTTTGATAGCCTCGTCTATAGCGCAAGTGGTAGCGTGCCTGCCTCACCTTTAAATGTTCCCAAGCTTGAATCTCGTTCGGGGTGAAGTATCTGGATAAGATGCTTTCTTTATTCCCGAGTTTTGCGATATTCTTAAATATGAATGACAGCTCTAACAACTGAAATTCCACTATAATGATACCGATATTCGCTTGAGAGTTTGATGGTATCATCCCTACTCTGCTCTACGTGGGGCTGTGTGCCAAAAATCGGGTGCGGAGTTTAGCTGGAAGTACGCAAAAATGAGTCTAGAATACGTAGTAACACAGGCATAATAGCACAGTTTTGTACAGGAGAGATTGTTTATGCCTGGCGGTCAGTGATCTGCACATGGCATACGTAAGAAGCACCGTTCCCTACATGCGACACAGAGCTGGCAAGGATATCCATTAGCCACTTTCAAGTGGTCACATGCGTTAAAAAAAATTATAAAAAATAAAAAAAAAATCTGCTCAACACATGCCCTGGCATCTTGAAGCTATACCAGGGCAAAGCTCTTCACAGATTTATATTCTTTATCCTCCTGTCTTATTTATTAGGTCCATTTACAATACTTATCTTTGCAGATATTCCCTAATCTAACTTGCCAAATAATCCTAACCTACTAACTAACTCTAACCTACTTGCTACTGGAAACCAGCAGTTTTAGAACTCATGAAAACTACCTACCCTACCTATATCATATATCCTACTTGCTAACATTTACATTCACTATTGTCCTGTCCCACTAGCTACCGGAAACCAGTAGCTTTACAATTCCTCAAACAAACTCACTACATAAGTCTACTACATAAGACTTTCTATCTTTTACTTGCTGTCATTTCCTATCCGACTATTGGTAGTAATATTCCTCTCGGTTAGACTTGTAGTGTTTCCACCATCATTTGGAAAGAATTCGTCCATCAGTTCAGATTTCTTTCGTAAACATTATTCTATTGCAGATGTCTGCTAACTCCGCTCTTCTTCTGAGTCTTCCGCTAATCTGCTTGTCGCTCCTGCTCCCATTCTGCGTATGGATGCTCAGTATTGGCGTCTCCTGTTGATCCTTTGTGGTATTTCCTGGTCACATATATGTTGTTCCTGTTGATCTTCCATTTCATTTTCTCGCCTTATTCATTCCTCTGGGTTCCTTTGCATATTCCTTTTTGACCTCCTTGGTTCTACAGCTGCCTGTTCCTCTCTCCTTCTCCGTGGTTCTCCTCTTTCACGTCTTTCTATCTGTTGTTGTTTATATTCCTCCATGACTCGCGTAGAGATGATCTCGGCCATTTCTTCCAGTGTTCTAAAGTCCCAGGATCTCTGACGATATTATATACATATTTCCCTTGTAGCACATACCTTGGTCACTTTTGGTCATTGTGGTTCGACTCCACAGCAGATTCTTGGTACACATGGTTTATATACAGCAGACATTATGCCATCAAATTTTCAGGTGCGAGTACAGTAATAGTTCCCTTGACTCACTTGAGCATCATTTCACTCATTTCATTCATCTTCTGATATTGTTGCATGTATAGGCTGAGCAAGATTTGGAAATTTCGGTAATCATTATTCTGTAACATGTATTGAGTCTGGCACAACGGTATGATCAAGCGTAAATTCTGCTGACTGGCAAACATGTACTTTGGACTGTTGGCTTAAGGAAATAATTCACAGGTGACCTAAACTTGTTCTGCTGATGAAGGGAAATAATGGTTAAGTGGGTCAGTGCAGGCTTAAACATTCTCTCAATGATGTAAACGGTATGGTGCAAAATTAACAGTTAGAGTGCGAATCGCTGAATTGACTTTTTGGTAGGACCCCATATTTAAGCCTGGTTGAGTTAGCCCTCGGGGAGAAAACGTCGCAGAAATGTCAGAGGAGACTTTATGTTGGTCTCTGTGAGAATCAACAAAAGTTTATTTAAAAGTGCTACTACGAGTAAGATAGCCAGCAGGTCTTAGCAGATCACACATCTTTTGACAGCCAAGCCATACAAACAACACCTCGCCAAAGGTAAAGTTACATCATGTCATTATGTCATTAAATAGTACCAAAGCGCCCCTGATCTCTTCCAGATTCAGAGAGTGCCCTGTATAAATGCTAGGCTTCTTTGAAATAGAGATATTCAGTTTAGTTTGACTTAGATGTCTCTTTCATTCTACCATCTCAGTAGCTACACCCCCAGTTGTAGATTAGGTTTGTAAGTCTTTCCTCCCCCTTACAATCCCGGTATGCAACAATATGCATAAATGTTGGAGAACGAAACAAAATTTAGACAAATTTGACCAGCGGGCAAACTAAATACTGGAAGTAAATTGTTATAATACGTTTTAAGATATTTTCATGAAAAATTAAGTGTTTATCTGAATTTTCTAAGAATATGCACTGAGCTGCTTCTGTTATAGTGTGAAAATTTAATATTTTATTTTAGTAGCAGTGCAGATATTCTTTATACTTCAGGTGCTCATTGAGGCAAAGAAAGCAATTTTTAAGCAGTGCAATTTATACCGGAATCATAAACCAAACTGAGAAGCCAAAAGAAACAAATATATCCTGATCCGGACCCTAGAATAACCCAGCTCAGCTATGATTTCACAACACTAATATGACCTTTCTTGAGAAACTCTAAGTATAATACTATTTCCTGCCCTTGCTCCCTTCACTTACTTCAATGTATAGAACAGTAAAGCAAGCAATGAAGTAAAGGAAAGAGTATTTAGTTTTCACTAGCAAGACACCCTTTTTTTTTTAAAAAAAAACTGGATATCTCCATTTTTTTAATCAAAACTTAGCATGTCCAAATATTTTAAGCCATTAATTTCAAAACTAAAAGTATCTATATGTGGCTTTTAAGTATCTGATTAAGAATCCTTAAGGCTCCATGTACATCCTTAAACAAAAGAAAAAGAAACATTTATAGCATGGATATTTTCATTTTCTGATTATTTTAAAGTGAGGAACATGTTTAGTTTTGAAAAAAAGAAGAATAAAACCTTCTTAAATGTACACAACTTAGGGCAGACTATGTCAAGGGTAAGACAAAGATGCCTTTTTTTTTATTTTTTTTTTTTTTTAAATTTACGTCCGCCCCAACATTAAGTTATATCGGACGGTGAATGAATTGGGTGAAATGATGCTCAAATGAGTCCAGGGTCCATGGAGCTTAGAGTACCCTACATTCCTCTTGAAGTATAAGGGAAAACCCCGGAATAACTTATCTAGGTAACTTGCCCTGACCGAGATTCGAACTCGGGACCTCTTGAAAAACAAAGATGTTACACTAATTGCAAATATGAGGGATAAATATACGCTTAGAGAAGAATGCTTATCGAATTGGCAGTGGCCCACCTTGGTAGCGTAGATGGTAGCGTGTCTGCCTCACGTTCAGGAGATCCCGAGTTTGAATCTCGGTTAGGGTGAGTTATCTGGATAAGGTCTTTTTCCGGAGTTTTTCCTTATCCTGATAGACGAATGTTGGGTAGTTCTAAGCTCCATGGACCACGGAAACATTTGAGCATCATTTTACCCACTTCATTCACCGTCCTATATGACTTAAAGTTGGAGGACGAAAATTAAAAAAAAAAAAGTGGCATAAGGATAGATGTATGACACTCCAAGATAAATAACACATTAAGAGAAAAGAGATCGGTATGCAAATGTGTAGGTATAGTGTTAAGATTCCCAGTTTACTGTGGTGATCCACACGTTAGTGCAAAGGCGTGTAACATGACTTATTTATTGTAGTAGTGAATGTTTCGTGAGAAGACAGACTGACATAATGTGTGTAACATTGTACACAATATGCAGTCGATATTGTCACCGATCGCTTTGTTGTGTGGAGCTGCCAACAAGCCAGTGCTGGGCGAGTAGGCAGGAAAGAAAGTGACAGAGAGTGACGCGCGTGCAGGAGAGGTGGACACTTGCCAAGAGCGAGACCGAGAGAGTTTCTGGAATTCTCCGCCTTTCTGTCGCCGTCGCGATTGTTATGGAATGAACGTTTGAACTGTACCGCAGTGATGTCTTTTGTTTGTTGACAGAGCACCGAGTCGAACTTGAAAACAACTGGCTATCAATGTCACATCTTTTTGCTGCTGTAACAGTTGTACATAGTTTCTGTTTGCTGCAGTAATGTGTTCTAAAGTCCTGCAAACATACATTTGATTCTACCAACCCACGAAGTCAACAATATGCACCTTTATATGTGGCACAAAAGTCAGCACACTTTTATAAATAGTATTGAAACCAATGGGTTAATACTTTTGATTGGTGATAGTGCATAGGAATAATGTGTGAATAATGCTGAACTCTTGTCAAAACGTTGCCACTACGCTGTTAAACATTGACTTTTCTTAGTTTTTCAGATTGGCTAATTTTACAACTTGCAGCTAGTATATTGTCACTTTGTGGGTTCGCAGAATTAAAAGTCCAAGTTGCAGAAATTCAGAACGTTATTTATTTGCGCGGAAACACCCTTTGTTCACCAGCAGGATTACGTCACACACAGGTACGCCGTCCATCTGCCGCAGGTCTACACTGCTACACTTCCCTCGGCCCTTGCCGTTCTGCCTCACCTAGCCAACAGCCTAGAGTAGGTGCGGGTCGCCGGGTTCTCCCAGGCGGAGGGTTCCACGCCACGGTACCTATCCGCTGTGCCGATTTACCCGTAGGGTATAATAGATAAATGTATGTGCGCAAGCTTGCGTGTCGTTTGGTGAGACGGCACAGTTGGCCTATACTGATGCTTCTGGTGCCGGGATATTCCTCCTTGGCGGGGGGATAGCGCCCATTCCACCTTGCTTTGTGCGGTCTCTAGCAATTCGTCAAGCAGAGGGGGAACCAGTAGCGAGAGACCAGATGGGAATTGGTTTTAGGTTTAATAAGACCAGGTCTTGCGCGCGCCTGAGTGCACGACTGCAGGTGTTAACCTTCCAGCCGCGGCCAAGGCGCGAGGTGACCTGGCGGTGATTGGTAGGGGCAGGAGGAAAGGCAGACGCTATCACCCAAGGGCATCCTTGGGTAGGCAATGGCTCCTCCGTCTCCTGTGCAGACGGTGGTCGTATTGACCAAGTGAATTCACCAGCTGGTTAGGGTGAGGAGTGATCTTGGCTTACAACGTGTGTGTTTGTTCACGCACGACGTCTTCGACGTATGGTATGCCAGACTGGGTGTGCAGGAAGTGAGATGGGAACCTGCGGTCGGTACCGTAGATCATCCTTAAGGCTCTGTTCTGCACAGCTTGCAGCCTGCGGAGGGTGGTATGAACGACCGAACCCCACACCTCGCATCCATACAGGATCACAGGCTGGACGATCGCACGGTACGTCCGCAGTTTCAGGCGGACCGGCATGGTGGATCGAAAGATGGGGTAGGGTTGCCTGAGCGCAGCGTGGCCGAGGCTGACCTTTGCCCTGACATGCGGAGTGAAAGTGAGGCCGCGGTCCAGTTGGATTCCCAGGTATTTGGCGATTCGAACCCAGGGGATTCCTATCCGCCGTAACCGCAGGTCTTCTTCGTGGCACCAGCTACGGGTCTTAGCCAGAATGAGAGCGGAGCTCTTCTGCGGGCTAATGGCCATCCTCCACTTCTCACTCCACCTGCCAATGGCGTGGAGCTGTCGCTGTAGATGGGGGAGACTGTAGCGGACGTTCTTGTTCTGCACCTGTATGAGGACATAGTCGGCATACTGACACAAAACAGTGTGCGGTTCCGTGGGTAGGTCAGACATGTAGGCAGCGAAGAGTAGCAGGGACAGAACACTGCCTTCCGGGACTCCAACTGCTATGAGTCTGAGCCTCGCCTCAACTCAACTCCATGCTGGCGGGCTGTTTGGAACAGCCCGAAGGGAGGTCAAATCGTGTACCTGCTCTGGGAAGAGCTTAACCACGTAGTGGCGGGATGTGGATATTGCAAAATGACGGGTGTAGTTTAAGTGGGAGTAGTGTAGGGAGGTAGCATGTTGCTCCTCAGGGAATGATGAACCGGGTTCTACGGACAGCGAGCACCGCTGGTGGATTAGTTAATAAACTAGGAAGAAGGTATGTATAATTTTGAATATTCCAGAATAAAATTTTGGATGAGCTGAAATTTAATTAAGGCTGGAATGGAGATCATGTGGTTACCGGTAATGACCGCAAGACATGCGGGGTAACCGGTATCTCTTTAAGCGACGCTCACGAGGTACATAATCCCCAAGGGATCTGACGAGGGTGCTCTGATGTTGGGGCAAATCCTCGAAGAATTTTGTCGCCCGGCGCCTAATTTCATCCTCCACATATCGGGGGGATGAAGCCTCGTGAAGTAATCTCGCGGGGAACCTTGTGCAAACAGAGTTAATAATCCGAAGACATTTATTTTGTGCACGTTGGAGCAGAACTAGGTGTGAGCCTGCGGCCATACCCCAGACTTCGCACGCATAGAGCATGACAGGAAGGACCAGAGCCATAAAGAGGCGCAACTTTAGGGAAACAGACATCGCAGACCGAAGAACAGGGTATAGTGATGCCACGGCACCACACGACCGATGAGCCTGCTCCTGGATGTGCTCCCGAAAAGTTAGGCCCTTGTCCAGCTTGACTCCCAGGTACTTGATTGAATTCTCCCACCTGATCCCTTGCCCGAAGTAGGTAAATTGGGGGTAATTGGCGGGAAAGCGGCGCTTGGTGTACAAGCCTCGCCTCTTCCAATGTAGTCGCTTTTAAGCGCTAATTGCTGTTTCTGGAAGTTTTCCGACTCCTCACGAAGCTTCACGGTCTTTCACGATGGCGACGGAGCTGTCTCGACATTTCTCTTGTTCTTTCTCTCCCCACCCCGTGTCTCCTCGGCACGTCATTAGCGCTGCGCATGGGAGTAGGCGTGGACTGAACGCTATCCGTCTTCCTCACTCCCCGCTTCCCCCCCCTCTCTCTCTCTCTCTCTCTCTCTCTCTCTCTCTCTCTCTCTCTCTCTCTCTCTCGCCACGTATAGTAGCCTCGTTCATTCCATACCAAACGGCATCAAAGCTTTCCCTTCTGACCCCACCTCTTCATATGTAACCAATTAGAAGGGTTTTCCACCCTTAAACATATGGGGGGGCTGCTTCTTAAGGACAGTGAGACGTGTGAATGCCTCCAAAAATAGAATTTTTGTTTTACGTCTTACAAAATCTGTAAGATTTTACGAATCCAATGATATATTGCATTATAGCTTTTCTTAATATTTAAGCCCTTTAAATGGTGATTTAAGTGTGGCGTCACCATGTCCACGTCCCCTTATAAATACATACATAACCTTTGAAATTAAATTCTTATAAATTTGTGATTTGTGGCAGCTATGCAATGAATTTTATGCTTGTTGTTGGTATGTCTGCTGCAGATGTGGCTCCATGTGTATTTGTAGAAATCTCTCAAAATGTGGCGAATTGTTTACATTCGAAGTACATGTGGATAATAGTTGCAGTTTTCTTTACAGTTTAAATTATCGACTTGAGTGTCATTTATTCAAGGTGATTTGAAGCTTTGCTATAAACATGGGTAGAGTAAAGCGTTTTGGTTGGAGAAAGGCCGTGTTTTGTCATAAAAACACAAAAAACAGTGACATTGAAACTGTCTCTAATCTTCCTATTTGCAGTAAATTTTCAGCTTCTAGAAAAAAAAAAAAAATTGTCTCACATTCAAAAAGATGACGACAACAGCTTTTGTGTAGATAACAATGGAGCTCAGAAGTGTTTTGTATTTGTAGAGCTATCATTGTTATTCAAACTGGAGTAGAAAAGTACAGGATTGCTTTAGTTTCTTTGCATTTTCCCACAATTTTCAATTTTACATGTTTGGGTACTCATTTCTCAGAAACCACTTATGTTAGAAGTCTGAAACATTTTGTAGGATAACAAACCATTATGTTTAATAAAATGACCGTAAAGATATTTTCAGGTAAACCATTTTGAATTTTTAAAAATTTAAAATCTGTGAAATTTAAGTGAAAAAATAATTGTATCATATTAAACATTTTTGTCTATATACTTCACGATATAACAATTCCAACACGGTCATTTTATGCATCGCTGAGTACCTTATTTCTCCTAAAAAGTTGGATTCTTTGTGAAAACAATTATGGCGGTTATGTGTCACTAAATTATAACATGTGTTTAGAAAACTTCGTTTGTTGACGTCATCTTAGAAAGCATCTGAGAAAAGTAATGAATTTATATAACATGTTTTGCTTTATCAGCATATTAAGAAACTGTTGCTTGTAAGATGGTATGAATTTCATTGCCCTGTGATAAAGCAAATGCATGAATTTTGATTTTTCTAAAGTGTGTAGTTAAACGCAAGCATTGTGCTTTCCACACGTCCCTCTGTCCTTAATACGTTCACCAAGTTAAAGCGCTGTTGCAATATTTTTCATGTATCCTGAGAAATTAGCTTAGACTGTACAGACGTGCTTCCTAACGTATTAATTAGGCTTATATTTATAGAACTTTCATAGTGTTTTACTCAGTGTAGTTTTATAAATTTATTAGTGTTTAATAGTTACTGGAGCTTAGCACTTGCGTAATATAATTAAGTCGTGGAGACCAAGGGAATGAAACCTAACATGGATATGCTAACATAGATGACCATTCATACTTGTAATATATACCTAACACTATTTCTTACCTTTCTCCAGTTCTAAAGCGTTTATGACATTTAATTATTATGCGGAATGTACGTGATTATTTATTTTAATTGTGTTTAGCAGAAGGCCCCCCCCCCCCAAAAAAAAATCACTGCTTAACTTTATTCAAACTTGTAAAATTAGGAGACATCATTGTAAAAAGCTTCCAGCATTTAAAAAGAGTAATATCGTTTCCTTACTACTTTTTCTTTAATTACAGAGTTCGTTTTTTCACTTTTGAGGTATT
The DNA here is from genome assembly GCA_030765055.1 of Mantis religiosa. Classification (NCBI taxonomy): domain Eukaryota; kingdom Metazoa; phylum Arthropoda; class Insecta; order Mantodea; family Mantidae; genus Mantis; species Mantis religiosa. The sequence continues at coordinate 30,562,826 of CM060952.1, read as the reverse complement.
TACTGCTTTGTTAAATCAACTGAAATTCACCACCTGTAGCTGCCATAGAATATAGGAAAATGTTTTATGCCCGAAATCACCAACATATGTTAAAATCGACATTAACAAATGTAACGTAACTATTGTCACAGCGCTAACACAAATGTTAAATTTCTTGCATTTCACCAACCTGTTTTCTGAAAATGTTAACAAACCGGTGTTAACGCCAAGAAACTTGTAAATATCACAGCTATAGTAGGCTATGGATGAGTCATATTATTTTCTGAACGTACTGCGATGCGCTTTTGTTTTCATTTTCGTCTGCACAAGTTGAAAAATGGCGGATGAACAAAATCATAAATAAAGCCGTGAGATAAATTTCTCATCGGTGGAGAAAGAATTGTTAAATGAATTAGTGACGAAGTGTAAGGGTATCGTGGAAAATAAGATGACGGATGCGGTGAATGTTTAAGAGAAAGATGTCATGGGGGAAATATTGGAAACGAATTTAATTCAAATGCATGTGTCACTACTACAAGCACGATGTAACTTGAGAGTATTACGTAAATTTAAAACGAAGTGCGATAGACGAGACTTGAACATTTCATGACGGGAGGTGGGCAGTGTATTATCCACATAATTCAGTGAATTATAAAATCCAAAATTTATTAATACTTGAAGCAAAGGCGAGATCGCCATATTCCTTTCGATGCATGTTCTAACTCAGTATTATGTAAATTTAAAACGAGGAGCGAAGAAGAGCAAGTGACTTGAACGTTTCAAGGCGGCAGGTGGACAGTGTATTATCCACATAATTCAGAGAACTATAAAATCGCAAAGTTATTAATATTTGAAGCTAAGGCGAGATCGTCATATTCCTTTAGATGCATGTTCTAACTCAGTATTATGTAAATTTAAAACGAGGAGCGAAGGACAAGTGACGAGAGACTTGAACGTTTCAAGACGGGAGGTGGGCAGTGTATTATCCACATAATTCAGTGAATTATAAAATCGCAAAGTTATTAATACTTGAAGCTAAGGCGAAATCGTCATATTCCTTTCGATGCATATTCTAACTCAGTATTATGTAAATTTAAAACGAGGTGCGAAGAACAAGTGACTTGAACGTTTCAAGGCGGCAGGTGGACAGTGTATTATCCACATAATTCAGTGAATTATAAAATCGCAAAGTTATTAATACTTGAAGCTAAGGCGAGATCACCATATACCTTTCGATGCATGTTCTAACCTCTCTTGTACTTCCGCAGTAATCTTCATACCAACATGTTTCGACAGTCTATACCTCCATAAAATTTTTTTCTTCGGATAGCTCCTCAAAAGTATTTCTCCTCATAGGCCGTACTCTATTACGAATGCCATTTAGATGAATATTACCACAGAAAACTTCAGCGGGAGGCCATCGAAATTTGCAAACATCCTAATAATTTCAACAGAAAGGAAGAAGCCTTAAAACTAAATAGGAACTGGCATCCTGTTCTCGAAAACAGGAAACGCCATTTAACCACCAAAAATGACGCGAACCTATCACAGGTCACCATTGCCGGACTACCCAGGCTCCGCCCCCCAACTACCTGTACAAATAGCGCGACTCAGGCACTGAACAAACTCCAAAAGAGCTGTTTGGCTACAAAATTCACCCCACTTTAAAAAAAGTAAAACACCAGGGTGTAAACAAAAAAGCGGTTTGGCATCCTGTACAAAATTAAAGAGGAGCAAAAAGCTACCTCAACAAATTTCCTCAACAAAAAGTACCACATCATCCTGTAAACATCACAATTATCAACCTGCGGTCAGACCCAAAACCTGGGTGGGTACGCAGCAAAAATCTTCTGGCTGTTAACAGACTGTCAGTATACGACTTGGACTTGAACGCTTCAGACGCAGCCAAACTCTCTGCAAGAATGCTTCGACCGCGCCACTGATGATGTCTGCCGTAGTTGTGGACGAAACGTTTGGTTCTTACTCCACCAGACCACGGCAAAACAGCCCGGAAACAACCAATTGTATTATGGACTCTGGCCGTGAAAGCTTACGTTCTCTCACGCCATTTAGATGATCTTAAATATAGCAAATCGATATGAACAGCTAAGTTCATGCTCGCTATCTTGACTATTCACAATTGTTAAGGACTTAACAAGAGAAACTTGGCTTGTTAGTTTAACAAGAGATTTAACACGAGTGTTACGCTAACACTTGTTGGTGAAATGCAATTTTTGTTTTAACTATTGCTAAACTCCTGTTAAGTCTTAACATCTGTTGATGAAATCGCGCATTAGAATAAATCGGCTCACGATTACAATAAACAAAGCTCTAACGTGTAATCTTTGCTTATAAATTTTTATTAACTACCAGAATATCCAAAAGTGCTTCTTTAATTTGCAAGTAAATATCTCTAGCAAATTCATGCACACTGATGCAATTTTACCCTTTTCAAATTGTAATGATGATCTACTAAACTTTCCTTAGATATTATGCTAATAATGGGAATATAGTTCCTGTACGTAATATAAGTACTATACCATAACAGCATACGTAATGTCTCTTTTCAGTTATGTTATAAAGAGTTGTAACATTATGTATTATTATTGGATACATTAATCATTTAAAGTTTATTTGAAAAGATCAATGACTATTTCATACAGTGAATTCTGCTTTATTTATTTTGCTTCTAAATGTTATTTTAAACAACTGGAAATCTGGGTACTCTCAGCTGTAAACACGTGCCTAATATTCTTCACCTCTGCCCCCCGGTTGGTGTATCCTAAGATGTTTATGACATTTTGGTTAGGGGGAAGAAGAGTTTTTCCTTACAAAGACAGCCGGCTAGGGATGCTTTAAGTGCAGTCACCTTACTAGGCGCCTCCTGACGGTATTTGTGATTTCGTACTATCACACTGTTTTGAGTACCTTTGTTTTCAAAACTGCACAAAAATGATGATGTAGGTGCTTATTATTCCAAGGAAGGAGAAAAAGGAGCGTAAATTTAAGTTGAAGAAACCGCAAGCAGTGAAGTGTACTTCCATCTCCCGTGAATGTCCATACAGGGCTACCAGCTCTTCTGCAAGTTTGCTATCAAGCTCGATATTTACCAGCGATTTCTGAATGCAGAGACGAGTATTGTCAGCCATGGCAGTTGCTCTGTCGTAGAAGAGATTTAACGAGAACAGCAAGGTAAAGTTGATCACAGCCCACGAGATAGTGAAGCATATACCCTCTGCCATCAAAATGTGCCCAAAGAAACTTTGATCTTCTAACTTTCTAATGCCACTAGTGAGGCCTGCCATTAACCCCGATAATAACCAGGCACACATCACAAGATTTGGAAAGCTCATATATTCAGCAGCTATTGTAGCAGCATCATGCAACCTGCTGTATAATTTTCTTAAATCACTAACTTCTTGCACCACTTGCTTTTGTGAGAGACAGCTCACCCAGGAATTGATGAACCTGTACTTTTGTCTTACTATATAGGAAAACGTGAGGGGCAGTGATGTCAAAACCACCAATGACAGACTACACAACACATTAACACTTATTTTAAGAGCACAAATATAACCGGATGGTCCACAAAGCATGAAGTATTCCCAGATAACCAGCACAAATTCCAACATAACTACCACAAGCAGGCCAGTGAACACACACGTCTGAACACGATTGTACGAGTTCCTTTGTTTTGACATTCTGGATATACGGTCATCTATTTCCGCCAGTTTAGACAGAAACTTGGTCACCTTTCTCTTGTTGATGGTGTTTCCCAGCATAATGCAGCCTACTCCGGTACATAGTTCTGCTAAGGAGTATATAATCCATACGATGTTGACTTTAATTTTGTTATCGGAAAAATTTTCTGGTAACTGCAAGTAGGTTTGGACCCCAAACACTGTCATCCAAAAGACAGGAGAAAGCCAACGGAGACCGAAACCACTTACTGGAAGAGGAACATATCCAAATAAACCCAATAAGAACACCAGTGGTTGACATGGTATTCGCAAGGAGTTGTGGCTTGTGTGACTGTGACAGCCTACGTCTGTTGGACGCGGTGATACTGTGGACACTGATGAGCGCACCATCTTCAGATGAGTACTGTAACACCTGAAGTTTATAACTATTGTTTTGCAGGAGCTTGTAGGGAATTCCGAATTAATTACATTCATGCATGCGGGCTATCTGTCACATCATCTGACATGAAACGGCGGAGTATCTGTAGAGCGCATCTTGAATTTTAGTAATTGGAGCTCATGGCCTGTCAAATGAAGTATTTTAGTATGTCATTGTGGTTATAATGGCATTATGCTACGCAGTTCCATTGTTATCTAGGTCAGGCTAAAATAAAAGAGGATTATGACGTTTGATTATCGTTCTCTAACACACTTTGTATAATTAAATTCATTCATGTGGAAGTATTGTGACCACGCAAACTAGTTTTTCTTTTGTGTAGACTAATAACAAGTCCTTAGAGATTTAGAGCGTGTTTACGATGGGTGTTTTCTACATTTAGCAAAGCATATTTTGCAGGTGGTTGCGTGTATTGCCGGAAGAAGGAATTAGTCACCTATAATGGCTAACGATCAAGAGTACAGATAAATCGTTAATTATATGGAAATTGTTTAGCCTATACAGCAAATGTGTACAATTGTGTCACCTATTACTCAACCTATTAAGGATAGCATTTTAACATCCAGTGATACTTTAATTATTTTAAGTCATCTCCTGTCAATTTTACTAGAATTATTCTATATATACGGGGTCTGTTCAATAAAGAAGGAACACAATTTTTTGACAACGTACCTTTACTCGTCTTCGTAATTTTGATGGTACTTCTCAAAATAGTCTCCACTGAATGCGATGCATTTGTCCCACCATTTCTGCCAGTCTTCAAAGACATGCTGGAAACCATTTTTAGATAGATCCTTCAAAATCGCCTCCGCAGCCTTCACTACTGCTTTTGATGATGGATAATGCCTCCCACGAAGGCGTTTCTTCAAGTTAGGGAATAGAAAAAGTCACATGGGGCTAAATCCGAACTATAGGGAGGCAGAGGGATGCACTTCACGTTCATTTTTGCAAGATATTCAGCAACAACATTAGCAATTTGCGGCTGCGCATTATCGTGGTGCAGCATCCAGCCTGCTTCATGGAAATATGGTCTTTTGCGCCTGACGTGAACTTGCAATGTTTTCAGGAAGGCCCTGTAGTATTGTCCACTTACTGATGTGTGTGCAGGTACAACATGGTGATAAACCATTCCATGAATATCAAAGAATGAGATGACCATAACTTTCCCAACAGAAGCAACCACTTTTGCTTTTTTGGGGGTTGGTGATGAAGGAGATTTCCACACTGAGCTTTTGTATTTGTTCTGAGGATCAAACTGATGTAGCCAAGTTTCATCGGTAGTAATTACGTTTGAAAGAAACTCCGGATCTTCTTCTTCTTCTTCTCCTTCTTTTTCACCTTCTCCTTCTCCTCCTCCTTCTCCTCCTTCTCCTCCTTCTCCTCCTTCTTCTCCTTCTTCTCGTTCTCCTTGTTCTCCTTGTTCTCCTTCTCCTGCTCCTCCTGTTCCTTCTCCTTCTCCTTCTCGTTCTCCTCCGGTCCTAATATCGAGACTACGTTTTTTTTTATCAATTTTGATATATCCGGCTATTGGTTTTATGAATTTCATTTCTGAGGCCTATATTCTCGTACTATTTCTTTTTGTTAGTGTCCATGTTTCTGATCCATAGATCAGAGTTGGTATTGTCATTGTTTTGTATAGTTTTATTATAGAGTCCTTTCTTGCTTTATTTTTTAATGTTCTTTTTTTTGTGCATGTTACATAGTTAAATTTATTTTCTCTATTATATCAGATTCGCCTGGGTACGAGACATTACATCCTAAATACTTAAAGTGTGATTTCTGCTGAATTATTATGTTATCTAACACTATTTTTGATCTCACTGGATTAGTTCCTAAGAATGCCATGGTTTTGGATTTATTTGCTGATATTTTCATTCCATATTCTGTAGCAATCTTCCTTTAACATCAAATAAAATGCATGTTACCTCCATTGCAGCGGTAGGCGATACTGGACATGTCTGAATTTGTCTAGTTCTCACAGGCGGGAACCAGGAGTACCAACAATAATATTACTAGGTTGTGTTTGTTCCACATTAAGCTAACAGAATATAGTAAGATTGAATTTCAGTGCAAAAAATTATGTCCGTAAAAAAGCATGGCCATTCTTTATTGAACAGCCCTTGTGCTCAGACTTTTTGTGTTGTTTTCACAATAACAAAACATATAGGCTTGTTTAAAAAAGAGAAAAAAAAAAACAAAGGTAATCAACATTATAGAATATATCCTATGGTGGGAAAAGACGTAAATGCACCACATTGTGAACATTTAGTGTTGTGCAATCCTGTTGAGTAGCTGGCCTCGGTAGCGTGATGGTAGCATGTCTGCCTCACATTCAAGAGGTCTCGAGTTCGCATCTCGGTCAGGGTGAGTTACCTGGATAAGGTTTTTCTGGGGTTTTCCCTTATCCTGAAAGACGAATGTCAGGTAGCTCTAAGCTCCATGGACCCTGGAAACATTTGAGCATCATGTGACTCATTTCATTCACCGTGCGATATGACTTAACGTTGGAGGACGTAAAATTAAAAAAAAAGGTCTTGTTGAGAATATTGAAGCTCTACATAAAGGAAACTACAGAACAGAGAAAAGAAGTATAGTGACATTAACGAAGTTGAATATATATATATATATATTAATTTTAATATGTTGTTTTCTAATGCCTTGCATCTGGCAATGGAGCCATTAGCATTCGTGCTCTCCAATACTTTTGATTTGTAGTTTCTTCTGATCTTAATGCTTTGCAGGTCTTCAAGTGGTCTTCTTTCATTTCTTCTGGATCGTTACACAGGAAACATATTGGTGAAGCAGAGATACCTATTATATAGAGATGACTTGCCAGACAGTCGTGATTTGTCAGTAATCTGAAGGCTGTAACTGCTGCTTTCCTTGATCTCTGGGGGATATATCTGTGTAAGAAAGTAGTGTGATCCATTTTTTGTCTTTGACGTTTGTTTCTATTTCTTGTAGGTATGAGTAAGAAAATTTTGTAGTGATCGAGCGTTTTATTGAGGAATATGAGAAATTAAATTTAGACTTTTGCTTTATTTTTGTGCCTTTCTTTGAAGTATATTTGCAGTTTCATTCCCCATGACGCCATAGTGTGCTGGAATCCATTGGAGATGGACAATGTTATTAACTTTTTGGAGTTGTGTTAACATTTTGTAGCATTCTCTAATTTTGTTGACTTCTTTGTAGCATTTGAACATATTCCTTGAATTGCAGCTTTAGAATCTGAGAGAATTACTGCCTTGTTAAATTTATTTAATTGAAGATTTAGTAATTGTCGGAGAGCAATGTGTGTAGCCTCTATTTCTCCATCATAATTTGTTGTGTCTCTGCCAACAGAATGATAAAAGAAAAAATGTGTACATGTAACTCCAGCTCCAGTATGGTTTTCTTTGGTGGATCCATCAGTATATATGTTTAGCCATTCTTCTGTGGGATATCTGGTATTGATTGTTTCCAGTGCTAGAAGATTTTGTATTTCTTTTGGTGTGTCTGATTTACTTGTTTTCTCTGTTAATTCCAAACCGAAGGAAGGTTGCAATAATACTAATGGATTCTCTCTTATAAGTACAATTTATCTGGCGTTAGGAATGTTTAATTTAGATTAATATGTGTTACCTATTCTAGGAAAATACTATGAGTTTTAAGAGCTGGAGGAGGGAGGCTCTTTTCTGTCCATTTGGTGTTTGGTAGCCATAACATTTTCTCATGTTGAAGCAATGCTTGTGCTTCTATTTTTGTTTTTATTGGTGGGATGCGTGTTAAGGCAAGCATGGCATCAACGGATGTGGATTTAACTGCTCCAGTGATTAGGCGAAGAGCCTGATTTTGTATTTGTTCAAGTTTTTGGATGTTAGCACTTGTTGCTGTTATTAAGACTTCAGAACTGTACAAGAGGTTTTAAATATGTTAATTTCAGTTTTAGTGACATTGTCAGTTGTAGTATTTGTGGGTGGAAAGTGAATCCGCATGAAAATGTTTATCAAAGAAATGGCATAGTAAATGAGCTAACAGAAGTGTATAAATTGTGAAAGCATTATAAATTTTACACATCAGAAAAACATGAAAAACCCCAGCTTTTTGAAAATAATTTGAGGTTATTTTATGGACTTATATGTATTGTAAAGGGACTTTAAGCTGGCAAGGCACTTTGTGGTATGTTAAACCTCCCCAACCCACCAACTACCATTATTACTACACATCAGTAGTGGAAACAAGTGCGAGAAGGGCTGGCCCCGTAGCTCAGTCGGTAGAGCACCTGCCTTCCGTGCTAGGGGTCCCGGGTTCGATTCCCGGCGGTGGGGGTGGCGATTTTTCTCCGTCCAAGATAATTCCCCATCTTCCACAGAGTCTGTAAGTATGAATGAGAGTGTGAATGTGTACGTGATGTAATGATTAAAAACCAAAAGATAACGAGTTAACACCTTCGGTATGTTCCAAAGGAAAACGGCCGCCGATATGACCATAGTAGTTAAAGGCGGGGTATAAATGGAACAAGGAAAAAAAAAAGTGCGAGAAAAATAGTTGAAGACTCAATAAGGGAATCTATATTCGAAAATGATAATACTAACTTAGCTATATATTTTTATGAATCGTAGCAAAGAAGACGCTTTCAGTTAAAAAAAGATTCATCTGCATCTGTTTTAGCTATACTTCAACATCAATTTTCTCAAAACTACATATTTCAATATAAAATCTCCGTTTTCTCATAAACCACTTGTAATATCTCCATACTAAACTTGTAACGTAATATAAACTTCACAGTGATGTTGTGGATCCTCAGAGGGACAATTCCTCAAATGCATTATTTAAAAAATAAAAATAAAAGGATCAGTTTTTAACGAAAAAAATTAGAACTGCAGGGAAAAAATTATAAAATATGCACTACTTTAGATTCTTATGCAAATGAGGATGAGTATATTTAGGAAGCACCAATGCATACACCGTAAAAAATTGGATCTATACACCCAATAGATCCTTAGAAAACGGAGCATTTATATTCTTATTTTAACATAAGTTATATAAAGATTTACGACTCCTCTTAAGTAGTTTATGAATAAACAATGAGAAAGTTCGAAGTTTATGTCTTGTGGTTAAAAATTTAAACCTCATTACGTACAAGCATGTGTACCTATCATTAGCAGTGGTCATTAGTACTACTTCGTGGAAAACGATGTGTTAAGTCGCTGGGCGCTGATGTCACGAAACCTAATGACACTGCAAGCGAAGTTTGCAAATGTACTTCCCTAAAGGAACATTACATCATTTCGCTTATTCACAATGTATACAGAACACATACTTACAATTTACACATAACACATAAAATATCACTCATGCTGTATGCTGTGAGAAACCGTTGTCTTTAAAAGTTGGAATAACTTTATTAATCCATGTAAAACAATTAGCATTTAAAAGTATCATCATCAGCATCATCATCATCATCATCATCATCATCGCCACCGCCACCGCCACCGCCACCGTTACCATCACCGTCACCATCACCACCACCATCACCATCACCACCACCATCATCACCACCACCACCATCACCACCACCATCATCACCACCACCACCATCACCACCACCACCATCACCACCACCACCATCACCATCACCATCACCACCACCATCACCACCACCACCACCATCACCATCACCATCACCATCACCACCACCATCACCATCACCATCACCATCACCATCACCATCACCACCACCACCACCACCATCATCACCATCACCATCACCATCACCATCACCACCTCCATCACCATCACCATCACCATCACCATCACCACCACCATCACCATCACCATCACCATCACCACCTCCATCACCATCACCCCCACCATCACCATCACCATCACCACCAACATCACCACCTCCATCACCATCACCATCACCATCACCACCACCACCATCACCATCACCATCACCATCACCATCGTCACCACCACCATCACCCCCACCAACACCACCATCACCATCACCACCATCACCACCATCACCATCACCATCACCATCACCACCTCCATCACCATCACCATCACCATCACCACCACCATCACCATCACCATCACCATCACCATCACCACCTCCATCACCATCACCATCACCATCACCATCACCACCACCACCATCACCATCACCATCACCATCACCACCTCCATCACCATCACCACCACCATCACCATCACCATCACCACCACCATCGCCATCACCATCACCATCACCACCACCATCACCATCACCATCACCACCTCCATCACCATCACCATCACCATCACCACCACCATCACCATCACCATCACCATCACCACCTCCATCACCATCACCATCACCACCTTCACCACCACCACCATCACCATCACCATCACCCTCACCCTCACCATCACCATCACCACCACCATCACCACCATCACCACCATCACCACCACCATCACCATCATCACCACCACCACCATCATCACCACCACCATCAGCATCACCACCATCAAAATCACCACCACCATCACCATCACCACCACCACCATCACCATTACCATCACCACCACCCTCATCACCACCACCACCATCGTCGTCGCCGTTGTTACTATTATTATCGTTATTATTATTATTATTATTATTATTATTATTATTATTATTATTATTATTATTATTATTATTATTATTATTATTATTATTATTATTATTATTATTATTATTATTATTATTATTATTATTATTATTATTATTATTATTATTATTATTATTATTATTATTATTATTATTATTATTATTATTATTATTATTATTATTATTATTATTATTATTATTATTATTATTATTATTATTATTATTATTATTATTATTATTATTATTATTATTATTATTATTATTATTATTATTATTATTATTATTATTATTATTATTATTATTATTATTATTATTATTATTATTATTATTATTTATTTATTTATTTAAACAAATGCTCTAGACATGTTGGAAAAATTCCATTTGTCTTCTGGCTTCCCAATATAATGTTCCGTCTGATTTTGTCCAATGTGTCTGAAGTGCAGGGCATTTTCTAAGATGTTCCCAGTTCATAATGGAGTTCCCAGTGCACAGCATACAATTTGGAGTCGGCATGAGTCCCATGCGATGGAGATGTTCTGCTAGACAATTATGTTGTGTAATATTTCGAAATGCAGCAACTGTTTCATATCGAGGTAGATCTGGTATTAGTGTTCTGTCGGTGACTAATTTCTTCCAGTTTTTATCTTTTGTTATGTCGGTAATATATTTTAACCTTTCTGCCTTGAATGATGTCTTAATGTGAAGTTATTATTATTATTATTATTATTATTATTATTATTATTATTATTATTATTATTATTATTATTATTATTATTATTATTATTATTATTATTATTATTATTATTATTATTATTATTATTATTATTATTATTATTATTATTATTATTATTATTATTATTATTATTATTATTATTATTATTATTAATTATTATTATTATTAATTATTATTATTATTAATTATTATTATTATTAATTATTATTATTATTATTATTATTATTATTATTATTATTATTATTATTATTATTATTATTATTATTATTATTATTATTATTATTATTATTATTATTATTATTATTATTATTATTATTATTATTATTATTATTATTATTATTATTATGATTATTATGATTATTATGATTATTATGATTATTATGATTATTATGATTATTATGATTATTATGATTATTATGATGATTATGATGATTATGATGATTATGATGATTATGATTATGATTATTATTATTATTATTATTATTATTATTATTATTATTATTATTATTATTATTATTATTATTATTATTATTATTATTGTTATTATTATTATTGTTATTATTATTATTATTGTTATTGTTGTTGTTGTTGTTGTTGTTGTTATTGTTGTTATTGTTGTTATTGTTGTTATTGTTGTTATTGTTGTTATTATGATTATGATTATGATTATGATTATGATTATGATTATGATTATGATTATTATTATTATTATTATTATTATTATTATTATTATTATTATTATTATTATTATTATTATTATTATTATTATTATTATTATTATTATTATTATTATTATTATTATTATTATTATTATTATTATTATTATTATTATTATTATTATTATTATTATTATTATTATTATTATTATTATTATTATTATTATTATTATTATTATTATTATTATTATTATTATTATTATTATTATTATTATTATTATTATTATTATTATTATTATTATTATTATTATTATTATTATTATTATTATTATTATTATTATTATTATTATTATTATTATTATTATTATTATTATTATTATTATTATTATTATTATTATTATTATTATTATTATTATTATTATTATTATTATTATTATTATTATTATTATTATTATTATTATTATTATTATTATTATTATTATTATTATTATTATTATTATTATTATTATTATTATTATTATTATTATTATTATTATTATTATTATTATTATTATTATTATTATTATTATTATTATTATTATTATTATTATTATCATTATCATCGTTGTTGTGTAAAATTATTTGATCGTATTTAAAGATTATGGGAGCACAAATATTGAGGAAAAGTAAGAATAGACCTAGAAGGCTCGGGACTGCGGCGGAACTTGAGCTTCGGTACTAATGCCCCAAGTGGCAAGTGGGGTATGCCCAGGAGGAAGGATGAGGCGAGAGGAGAGAGATTGGTCGACGCAAGATATCACGACAGCGCAGAGTTCTGGCGGCCGTGTTACCGGAGGAGAGGTTTTCCAGAACATATCTTCCTGCCGTGCAGCGCTGGGACACCCGCCGACACTTCTACCTTGAAAGAGATCAGCGATGAGAGATGATATGAAATGATAGAGATGAAATGGAGGGCTAGAAAATTCGGGGCTGTAATTAACCTACCCCTAAAAGACCGACGGCTCAGGTAAGCTGCCCATGAGAATCGAACCCGGACCTCCCGAAGGTGCACCACAAAACCAAACCGCTTGAGCCATCCTGTTTTTTAGGACAAGTATCTACAAATTCTGTATAAGCTGATGATCTCTGGTTTGACAGATCCTGTATTATTCCCTATGTTGTACTGACTGGTCGGCGTGAACGTTGAATTTTCACTTCAGATTCAAATACCGGCATTTCAGGTCGTAAATAAATTAAAATGTTTATTTTTAAGACATTTTGGGACGAATTCATTAACATTATGTCGACCTCTGCGGTTCAGTTGTTTTTGTTCTAGCAATTAACGTCCTTCAACGTTAAGTCATATCGGATGATGAATGAAATGGGTGAAATAATATTCGAAAGAGCCCAACATTCACAGAGCTTACATTTACCAGACATATATCTTTCCGGAAACCCCCGACCAATGTTCGAAGTTGGGTCCTGTTGAACGTCAGGCAGTCAAGTTAGCACCTACACTACAGATGCAAGCTCTCGTTAACCCAATATAAGAACTTTCAGTGTACGACTTGCAGGAAGAATTCTTTTGGTTATATATAGCCGTTGCGTAGTTTATAACTTAAAAAGTCCGAATTTTGGTGTCGCAGCTTCGAAGTTCTGTTAGGTATAATTTTATGAAACATTAAATATTACATGATTTTGTTATTAGGCAGTGCAGGAACCATTGGTGTACGAATCTCAAAAGTTGTTATTGGGACGCAACAATACTCCTTTCAGGTAATGCGGCAAAGGGCAGCTAGCTGTTAGTGAAAAAGTCGACTAATAACTCTGACAGTTGAAGGTTGCTCTTCAGTTTAAAACTACACATTCCGTCCTAACAGAGAGGATTGTGCGTGTTCTTAGATAGCAAATCCAAGCAATATGGAGCGTTATACGAACGTCGAAATGACGGATATGGTTTTGATGGATGGAAGAGCTGAAGGGAGTTAAACGAACGCACAATTAATTTAGTTTTATCAAAAATATGAGCATTTTGTTATAATCTTAATTGTACGTATGACTTATACCTACTACCCTGTAGTAGGGCAATAGAGAGTGTTCCAGCGCAGACCCAAAAGAGCAAGATGACGGTGATGCGCAATCTGTATATTTAGCGGATTTAGACAGTGTTTAGGCAGGTAGTCAATCCTCTTAATTTCTGTAACTTATAATACTGTGTCTTGAGGTATGATCAGGGCTTCTCTTGAGCTATGATCTGAGGCTCTAGGGTTAACAGTTGCAATGTTTCTTAGGTAAAGGCTGTTGGTCTGGGACGTTAATAGCTATAGGACTTAAAGGTTAGGTCTTGAGGTATGATCTGCCTAAGAGTTGTATGGTTTTCACAGTTGAGGCTGTTGGTTTTGGAGGTCAATAACTGTAGGATTAGACGTTAGGTCTGGAGGTATGATCTGCCTAAGAGTTGCAGGGTTTTCACAGTTGAGGCTGTTGGTTTGGGGGGTCAATAACTGTAGGATTAGACGTTAGGTCTTGAGGTATGATCTGCCTAACAGTTGCAGGGTTTTCACAGTTGAGGCAGGTATATGTTATACTCATACATAAGGTAGAGGTTGGCGATATTCCTACCGATACGGAGAGATGTTGTAAGCATCTCGGCACCTCCAGCCAGAAAGTTGGCTTTGTACACCAGGGTGAACTACCTACCCTAAGCTCCTCACTTCTCTCACGATGCTGAGTGAGCACCGGTCCTATACCCGCGACTTAAAATCCGCACCCCATGGGTGGGTTGTTCCGCGTGTGTTCCGTGGCAGGGAACCAAAGCACAACGCTCTTGAGCACTACGCCACGGCACAGGATGAAAAAAAATGAGCTGAACTAATGATGACATACGACAAAAACACATACCTACACGAGCCGATGGATCATTTGAATGTGATAAATATATATGCAGAATGTATTTTCTCATAAAAAAGGTAAAAGTAAAATAAAGTGAAAATTAACTTAAAATAATGTAAAAATAAGGTGAAAATATTTTACACATATTTTACACATATTTATTTTATAATGCTAAAAACGCAACTTAAGTGATGCTACACTCAGCTCACAATGAAGCCATAACGCATTGCCCTTTATAAAGGTGAACTTGTTTAATGGATCCCTGACAGTCTCTCGTGATGAAAGGTTCATTAGCTTGCCGCTATAGCGAAGGCGTCAGATCGGAAATTACACTGCTCATATTCTTCCTTCATATTTCATGATAACAGTTTATAAATACCATTCCTGTTTCTATACTACAGAAGAACGAAACGGGGATTGGTAACAAATCACATAGGTAACGAATGTATTCTTCGGAACAGTTAAAATATAAATTTTTATTTCCAGAAAGGTAGTAAAGACGCACTCGCGTGACATTCTACTTTGTACATCGAGATGTATATTTGCGAAATTTATTGCTAAATTTCTTGTAGACGATAGGGGACAGCATTAAGCTTCAAGTGATGTTTAAATGTGATGACCTTGAAATTTCATGGCTGAAGGATAAGAAAAGAAAGTGCAATAGCAGGTTTATATTTGAAAAAAGTATTGGAAATCTGAGATAAATGATAAGAAACATCTCTAAAGGAAAAGATGCATGTGCCATAGAAATAAGTTAAGTATTATGACGGAGGGGACTCGTTACTGCGAACAACTTGCTCTGTTGTACACTGCAACAAGTAGGGCATCCCCGAAAGTTAGGATCAGGCGCAAAGAGACAGAGGGCGGCCGAACTAATTCGCGACAGTGCAGAGGGCATGGATCCTGCGGTTTAACAGTTGGAAGCTCCTACAGGGAGTCAGACAACCGGCATCCCACCCGCCGTGGTCTTGAAACAGTTGTTACTTAAGTGCAGAGGATGTACCCCAAAAGTCGGAAGACCCTGACCTCCTTCAACCGGGAGCGATGGATAACTCCGGGGATCTTTCCGTAAGAGAATACCTGATTTCCTGAAAAGCCCCGCCCGTTGGCAACAACGTCAAGACGGGATGGAAGTGGATACGCCACTTTCGCGCGTCAACCCCACAGGGGAGACTACCAAATACCTCGATGGCGCCGCCTGGTGATTTAGCACACCTTCTACTAGCTCTGCAGGCTAGTTCCCGGGACTTATGAGGCAACCCTCTGCCCCCTCCGGGCCACCGTAACCTGGTGATTTAGCACACCTTCTACTAGCTCTGCTGGCTAGTACCCGGGACTTATGAGGCAACCCTCTACCCCCTCCGGCGGCTGTAGCCTGGTGATCTAGCACAATTTCTACTAGCTCTGCCGGCTAATACCCGGGACATATGAGGCAACCCTCTACCCCCTCCGGGCGGCCGTAGCCTGGTGATCTAGCACAATTTCTCCTAGCTCTGCTGGCCAGTACCCGGGACTTATGAGGCAATCCTCTACCCCCTCCGGGCCACCGTATCCTGGTAATCTAGCACACCTTCTACTAGCTCTGCTGGCTGGTACCCGGGACTTATGAGGCAATCCTCTACCCCATCCGGGCGGCCGTAGCCTCGCGATCTAGCACGCCTTCTACTAGCTCTGCAGGCTAGTAACCGGGACTTATGAGGCAATCCTCTACCCCCTCCGGGCCACCGTATCCTGGTGATCTAGCACGCCTTCTACTAGCTATGCTGGCTAGTACCTGGGACTTATGAGGAAACCCTCTGCCCCCTCCGGACGGCCTTAGCCTGTTGATCTAGCACACCTTCTACTAGCTCTGCTGGCTAGTACCCGGGACTTATGAGGCAACCCTATACCCCCTCCGGGCCACCGTATCCTGGTAATCTAGCACACCTTCTACTAGCTCTGCTGGCTGGTACCCGGGACTTATGAGGCAATCCTCTACCCCATCCGGGCGGCCGTAGCCTCGCGATCTAGCACGCCTTCTACTAGCTCTGCAGGCTAGTAACCGGGACTTATGAGGCAATCCTCTACCCCCTCCGGGCCACCGTATCCTGGTGATCTAGCACGCCTTCTACTAGCTATGCTGGCTAGTACCTGGGACTTATGAGGAAACCCTCTGCCCCCTCCGGACGGCCTTAGCCTGTTGATCTAGCACACCTTCTACTAGCTATGCTGGCTAGTACCCGGGACTTATGAGGCAACCCAATACCCCCTCCGGGCCACCGTATCCTGGTGATCTAGTACACCTTCTACTAGCTCTGCTGGCTACTACCCGGGACTTATGAGGCAACCTTCTGCCCCCTCCGGGCGGCCGTAGCCTTGTGATCTAGCACACCTTCTACTACCTCTGCTGGCTAGTACCCGGGACTTATGAGGCAACCTTCTGCCCCCTCCGGGCGGCCGTAGCCTCGTGATCTAGCACACCTTCTACTACCTCTGCTGGCTAGTACCCGGGACTTATGAGGCAACCTTCTGCCCCCTCCGGGCGGCCGTAGCCTCGTGATCTAGCACGCCTTCTACTAGCTCTGCAGGCTAGTAACCGGGACTTATGAGGCAATCCTCTACCCGCTCCGGGCGGCCGTAGCCAGGTAATCTAGCACGTTTTCTACTAGCTCTGCTGGCTAGTACCCGGGACTTATGAGGCACCTCTGCCCCCTCCGGGCGGCCGTAGCCTGGCTGAGGGCACCCAATATACTACGGGTGTCGTGAACATACTGTCCCCTCGAGTCCAACCCAATCCAAACAGCTCCCCTACGGGAGGGGCTCGGCAGTACGGTCCGAAGTTCCTCTAGTAACGTCGGAGCAGGCCCGAGTGCTAAGGGTCCGCAGCACCTGCAGCACGGCAGCTGAAGGGAACGGATCGCCACCCTACGGTCTTGAAACAGTCCTCCAGGTCGACGGGATACCATCTTACCGAAGCAGGAACTATTTATTTACCAAGAGCATATCATTTTAACGATATGTTTTAGTTAGAAATTTTTATATGAATATTGTTTTCTGATATGACTTAGTAGGCCATGTAATGACAATATTAAAAAAAAATATATGTGTAATTTTGTGATTGGCCGTAGTAATAATTGTATTACGTAATGCGGTGACGTAGCAGTACATCGGCCAACCACAAAATTAATAGAGGAGTAAAGATAGTTACGGAAAATCAATAATCTTGAGATAGATATATGTTCTTCAATCTGGTTTAATGACGATGAAAAAAATGTTGCGGTGAATATAATTGTAACGGAAAGTTAACCTTCAAAATGAGTTATTCGGTATTCGTAATAGTGACGAGTGGACGTTAGATTACACAATCAAATTAAATAATATATCAAACTCAATCATCAAGAAACAATTCGACCTGCAATGATTAAGAGAGACGGTCACAAAGATCGCTCCCAACTTTGGGGCTGATCAAACATCGAGAAACGAGTAGACCTGTTATATCGCCACAAATATTAACTTAAAAATAAGGATTTATCAATGTTTTGGGGGTAATCTACAGTGACTGATTAAGAAAGAAAGTTCGAGGGAATTGTAATCCATATTATACAATTAAATAATATATTACGAAATCGAAGTCATATAAAATGTTATTTCTGTCACCAAAAATCTACACCTGAGAACAGATCTCATGACTCTTATTTAATCAAATCTCGACCTGGATCTTCCAAACAGTCGCGTGCTTCCTATCTGCTGCGAGTGGAGAAAAAAAACGCCACAAATTTGGCTCCCTAACGTGGAGAACCAACGTGTGTCTGTGATTAAGTTGGGAAATAACGCCACATCATCCTGTGTTAGGACACCCGCCGACACTTCCACCCAGAAAACGAAGAAAGATAGCTCAGGCAGTTTTGACTCTGGCCCATATTCGGGAGTCCCGGGTTCGATTCCAATGGCCGACCTACCTGACCTATGAGGTTTTTGGGAGTTTTCCTGGGTATCTGGACGAATGTTAGGTAGATTAATTACATCCCAGGAATTTCCTGTACCTCCATTTCCTCTCCGTTATCAGTTCGCACCATCTCTGGGTCTGGGGGTCTGGGTAGGGGGATTCTGGGTCTACTTACACCCAAGGTTGCTTTAGGGCTTATTTCGCCCTCTTCAGCCAGAGTTTTTATTTGTTTGCGAGAGGCAGATGGCTTTTTTTATTATTATTATTTTATTTTATTTATTCATTTTTTCATTTAATTTTTTATTTTTATTATTTTTTTAATTAGTATTATTTTATTTTTTGATATCTTATTTTATTATTGTTATGATTATTATTAATATTTTTTTTATTTTACATGTTCTATGATATTCTACATAGTGAGAAATGTATCCGTAGGTCGTCAGATGAGTTTTCCTAGGTCAGAAGTTGTCGTAGGTGCTGTTGTATTTTCTGTTCTTCTTCTTCTTCTTCTTCTTCTTTTTCTTGTTCGTACTGTTTAATGATGGTTGTTAGAGAAGGGTCGCTTAAATTCTTACTCTGATACATCTGGCTTTGCTTATAATTCCTTGCGGCGTCAATGATATTCTGTCTATGGGTTCGGTCCTTTGCGTTGTCCATGTATTTGGTGGTATTCTTTCTAATCGTTTCTTCTATACTTGTAGATTTTGCTATTTCATAGACTTCGTTGCTCCTGGACCATGGTGGTAGCTTCATTGCTATGCGTAGGCATTTCCGTTCATATCCGGATATTCTGTCTTTTGTGTTTTGCGTGGTGATGGGCCATAAGGTGATTGCAGCGTAGGTAAGTGTTGGTCTAATTATGGTTTTGTAGATCTGCGTTAGGGTGCTTGGGGCTAGTCCTTCTTTTCCTATTTTCGCCAAGAGCCTTAGGCATGATGTTGCTGCTTTTGCCTCTTGAAGTTTGTTTTGGTAATGCGTACAGGTTGATAGCTTTTCGGTCAATGCCACTCCGAGGTATTTAACTTTCTTCTGGGTCGGTATGTCGTGATTGTTGTAGGAGATGGTGGAAGCTCTGTAGGTTTTCTTGGCTTGTATACGGAAAATTGTGTATTGGGTTTTTGCAGGGTGGTCTCATCTGGTGGTCTATTTAAGGGTAGAAGTGTCGGCGGGTATCTCGGCGGTGCATGGCAGGATGATATTCTCTGAGGAAAACGAGCTCCTCCTCCTGTAGGTCGTTTGTCGGTCTCTGCTGCTCTGCTGGGACCATTTCGGGACCGCCAGCCAGGGACCTTTGGAGCTAGCATCACCAGCCAGGAACTTTTGGGGCTCCGCTTCTGGGCTCGTTGCCATCCCGCTGCAATGGAGCGAGTGTTGTCCTGGCCTGTCGGGGGAGGTCTCTATCTATGTAAACTGTAGTTATCCTGCCCTCTGTACTGTCTGTACTACCCTCTATAATACCCGGGGGTGCCCCACTTGGATGCATAATGTGACTTTGTGGGTTCGTGAAATTAAAAGTCCAATTGCTCAAACTCAAAATTGTCTTTATTTCCACCAACTTACAGTTGAAGACTTGCCAATTACACAGAATTACGTAATGCACACAATTACGATTCACCAGTTCGTCCGTTACAGTTCCACTTTGCTCTCGCAATTACGTATACTCCTCCGATGTCCGTACACTAGCATGACGCTCCTACGCTGCTCGCCAAGAACTAAACTGACTTTTTTTTCTTTCTTTTTTTTAAATTCTTTTTTCTTTTTTTTAATTTTTTGGGATGTTTATTTATTTTATAGGTATTGATAGGGTACTTAGTTTATTTGATTAGCGGCTTTATATCAGCCTGTCGGGGTTCCGCTAAGAGCACCCCCGTTGGTCTAGGTGCTGTTGCGTTGCGAGCTGCCCATAGCAGCTGCGGGTGGAGGAATGCAGGCCAGGCGACGGCCATGACCCGAAGGCCCTGACATGGCGCGTGGATAGTAGGGGGCTTTGGCGGCTACTTGAGCCGGGGGGTTCTTTTGTCAGTCAGGGCGCTTTTAATTGTTATGTCTAGGGGGCGGTTTCCAGGCTCGTGTGAGGTAGGGTACAAGTCCGTGGTGTAGTCTTTGTGCGCTATCAGTTGAGGTTGGAGTCGGCTGTTGCAGTACTGTCAGTCGTGTGGAGAGTTCAGTCTGGGCGGAGATGATCGTGTCGAGGAGTGAGGTCATGTTGGTGAGTTGGGGTAGCTGTGCAAGTTTGGCGTCCAAATTGTCATGAGGGCGTTCGTTAAGTTGAACTTCGATGCGTTGCAACTTACGTTGGATTGAGGCTAGAATGGCTTGTTCCTCGCTGGCATGGTGTTCTGTCTGTTGTAGTTGGGTTAGGAATATCGCTGTTTTCTGGAAGCCTCGCGGTTCAGTGAATCATCACGAAGGTTCGATACGGCAGGGGGAGGGGAAAGAGACGGCACAGTGACGTTTTTTTCAGCCACCCCTAGTTACTGCTACAAGATAAATGGGTAGGCGTGGTGGAATATTTCCCTTCTGGCCCTACTGCTTGTCGGTTCTACCGGGAGTTCCGACGTCCGGGTGACAATAAGAAAAATGGGCCCAGCACAGTGGCCTACGTACCGAATCCCACCCTTAATGAAAACCCAATTCCAATCTACCCTGAAAAAGACCACCAGCCGAGAAATGATATGAAATAATTTTGGAGATGAAATGCAGCGACAGGAAATCGGAGGATTTAATTAACCTACACAGTATTTGTCTAGCGACCCGGGAGTCAGTTCGATCGGCCACGAGAATCGAACCCGGGCCTCCGAATGTGGGCTACAGACGAAACCGCCTGAGCCACCCCCTTGGTATGCATGTGACATATTTAGTTGCAGTAAGATTTTGCCTCTTACGACGGTTTACTAGTTAGGGAAAATGCATTCGAGATGAAGACTTCTGAAGATGTTTCCAGATGATTCGGTGTTATTTAAATTGTAATAGAAATATTCTAAAAGTATGATAATCGAAACTGTTGAAGCCATTTTGGCCAAAATTCAAGTCGTTAGTTTCTTTTTCACTTAAACCGTAAACAGCATTTGCGAAATTTTCTTCAAAATATTTATTTCTTCCGAAACGCTGAAGTTAAGTATCAACTTCGGTCTCTCGCCAATTTTTATTTGGAGTACACACACAACCCGCTTGCCTCTTTAGGTGGTAGCTTCTCGCGTTCAAGATGTGACCAGTTCGAATCTCAGTTACCTGGATAAGTTCTTTCCTTTTTTCCGTTGTTCTCCCTTATCCAGTAACTCTAAGCTGGGCTCTGGAAATATTTGAGCATTCCCTGTGAATGTGGGACACCGTATATAGGACAAACCGGAAGGACCATCGCTACCAGAATAAACGAACATCAACGGGGCATTCGTTTAATGCAACCTGAGAAGTCTGGGCTGGCAGAGCATTGTTTTGATAACGACCATAGAGCCAACTTTCGGCAGACGATCACCTTGGTAAAAGGCAACAGTTACTGGTTGGGGAGAATTAGTGAGGCTTTGGCAATTTCCTACGAAAGGAGCACGCTTAATCGTGATGTTGTATTGCAGCTGAGCTCCTCTTGGAAACCGGCCTTGAAAGAGAAATCCGTCCAATTAAGAAGCATACATCAATACAGCTTGACATTCAAGTTAAGTAGTTACGTTTCTCTGACCCAATTAATTTTCTGTACTCACGCCGTCTTCTGACCTGGCATTTAATTTACTGAAAAGTCTTTTGTTCAGTAATGCGAATTTCGATAGCATTTTGTCTTCGTTTATATTTGTGTTATATCTAGTGTGTAACAGTAGTTTTGGGTTATAAAATATATTTAATTGTGAGATTAGCCGAAGTAATAATTGTATGACGTAATATGACGTAATGTTGTGACGTGGAATTATATCGGCCAATCACAAAATAAAGAGAGGAGTAACGATATTGACGAAAAATCTATAATCTTGGTAAAGAGAGATTTTTTGTTGTAATGGTAGAATGTGATGAATAGTGGTGCAAGATCAACAACATTTAAGTAATAGCTTGATTCTGTATAAATTTAACAAAGTAAGAATTTATCGACACGTTGTAGGTGACTGGGAAATGAAGTTCAAGCAAAACGTTATTTTTATTTATTATTATTTTATTTTATTCAACGATCGATCAGCGGTACATGCTTTACAGATCCTTTTTGGCTAATTCAATCTCTATGAACTATATAATAGCATGTAAGGAAAACCAAGTTGGCTCCTATTATCTTCTTAACATTGTGAAACAAGAGAAAAATAAGTTAATTAAAACAAACAAGTAATCAAAGAGATAAGAACAACAGTCATTGTGAAACAGTATTCATAGTTTTTTTTTCAATCAGAGTCACTAAGGAGGAGATCCTGTGGGAGTCGTCCATTCAGGCGCGTGGGCTGGCGGGTTCGTACGCCGATGTCGTACATCACAGCTCCTGGAACATCTGGCAGGTTTGAGAAGAAGCGAGAGGCGATCTGACGTATGTACTGGTGAAGAGGAAGGAGACCAAGTTCTTTATGCAGTTGTTGATTTCTTACGTACCAAGGGACATCCGTGGCGATGCGCAGAGATCGATTTTGCAGGACCTGTAGTCTTCGGAGATGAGTGTTGCTAGCCGTACCCCATACCTGGGAAGCATATTTGATAAGTGGCCGGACAAGAGAATTGTAGAGAAGCAGAGAGCATTCAATCCCAAGAGGATTGTGTCTGTGAAGTAGCGGACCAAGTTTTGAAAGTCGTCCTGATGCCAACGAGATAAGTCGATCAATATGGCCTCGCCACGTAAGTTTAGTGTCCAGCATTACTCCAAGGAATTTGACGGAGGTGGTAGGAGGTAGCCAGGGAATTGAAACATGCTTAATATGCAATTCGGGAGAGTTGGAGATACGACGTAATTTAAAAATCTTAGCTGCGGTCTTTTGAGTGTTTAGACGTATGTGCCAAGTTATCGAACCATTCAACGGGGCAGTCAAGAGAGGTTTGTGGCGTGAGAATAGTGGTAGGGAGATCTGTGCTGGAATGATATAAAACAGTATCATCAGCATATAAGGCTATGGAGGTAGGGCCCAGGTCAGGAAGATCATAGGTATAGATACTAAATAAGATTGGGTCCAATATGGATCCCTGAGGAACTCCTGCTGTAATATGGCGCTGAGATGACTCCATGCCGTCAATGCGAACACTAAATGTGCGATCTGATAGAAAACTACAAATGGTAGTGAGCAGATACTGTGGAAGTCCAATGCTATACAGCTTGAAGATTAACCTCTCATGCCAAACTTTATCAAAGGCCTGTGTTACGTCGAGGAACAGGGTGGTTGTGTGCTTTCGTTGCTCAAAATCATGAATTATTGTTTGTGTTAAACGTAGTAGTTGGTGAGAGGTAGAACGTCTAGAACGAAATCCAAATTGGAAGCCTGGAATGATATGGTTTTCAGAGGTATATTTAAGGAGATGGCGAAGGAGAACCTTTTCAAAGAGTTTGGACAAGGTAGGCAGCAAACTTATCGGATGATAGCTGTCGGGGAAATTTTTAGGTTTATTAGGTTTGTGAAACACAATGATTTGAGCCAATTTCCAGGTGGGAGGAAAAAAGCCCAGTCGAAGACAAGCGTTCAGGATTGAAGACAAATGTGCCAGGGCCTTCTTTGTCAGGTTTTTCAACACAATTTTGGGAATCAAGTCGTATCCCGGTGATTTCTTAATAGGAAGAGAGCTAATTAAGTGCCTGAATTCAGCAGGACTAGTGAAGGAGATTCTGAAGGGAACAGTTGGTTGGTGTCGAAAAGCGTCAAGCCGCTGTTCTATACTTGGGGTGGTGGCATGAGGTGCGTTTGGTGTGAACGTGCCTTCGAAGTGGTCTGCAAGAACTTCACATTTAGCTTTGACCTCCGAAACAAGAGTGTCAGTGGTACGCAGAGCTGGTATAATAGTTGGCTCTCGCAGAAGTCGTGGAGTGGCATCCCAGAGCGTGTGGTCATGCGGAGAGATGCTCGCCAGTTGTCGTTTGTAGGTCTCAAGGCGATGACGGTCCAATTCGACGTTTACTAGCCGGTTCAATCCATTAAGCTTCCTACGCAGAAGCAAAATGTAATCTAAATAATACAATTAAATAGTTACAGAATTTGACTTCTCTGAAACTTTATTCCGAACCACGCCTGAAAAACAGATGTCTCATGACTCTTATTTAGAATAATATGATACCATTGGTGCCCAGAGGAAATAGATATCCGCAAAACTCACACGAGAAGAGAAAGAATTGTGCATCCAACGCCCGAACGTGTGGCTGATGAAGATGGAGACAAATTAACGGCGAACATACAGATTCCTGTCCCAAGTGTTTCGTTTGTTTTCATAACATTTAATAAATATCCTAATGATGGGAGAGATGCACACTCCAGGAACGTTGATTTCTGATCGTCTTTTCACCTGGCTTGCTGCCCGAGTAGAAATTGGGCAAATTCTTCGCCAGGAAAGCTTCAGGTCTTATGTCTCTAATTGTTCTCGTATGTTTACAATCCACAAGGGACTTAAGTACTTACAGCATAGTAAGTCGCCACAAAATGGTACGTGTCTCATAGCATATGAGAACCCCTAGTGGTCTACCAGGAAACATACGATTCAGTTGGAGCATTTAGTGTCATGTTGGCACGTTGGCTATAGTAACTCAGATGGTTAGAGCAACCGCACGGAGACCCGGAGATACGTTGTTCAAATCCCGGCTGTGGCATTGAATTTTTCAGTCTGGCTCTTCTCATTGAAACCTTAACCCACACACGGCTAGTGTGTAAGAAATAATATTTCCATCAATTTACTTAAAATATAAACATAGCTTTTTAACTATGAAGCCTGGGACTTAAGTACTTATAGCATAGTAAGTCGCCACAAAATATGCGTGTCTCATAGCATATGAGAACCCTAGTGATCTACCGGGAAACATACGAGTCAGTTGGAGAATTTAATGTCATGTCGGCATGTTGGCTTTAGATACTCAGATGATTAGAGCAACCGCACGGAGAGCGGGAGATCCGTGGTTCAAATCCCGGCTGTGGCATTGAATTTTTCAGTCTGGCTCTACTCATTGAAACCTTAGCCTACACACTAGTGCGGGAGAAATGATATTTCCATCAATTTACCTAAAATATAAACATAGTGGTTTAACTACGAAGCCTGGGACTTAAGTACTTACAGCATAGTAAGTCGCCACAAAAGGTGCGTGTCTCATAGCATATGAGAACCTCTAGTGGTCTACCGGGAAACATACGAGTTAGTTGGAGAATTTAATGTCATGTCGGCACCTTGGCTATAGTAACTCAGATGGTTAGAGCAATGGCACGGAGAGCGGCAGATCCGTGGTTCAAATCCCGGCTGTGGCATTGAATTTTTCAGTCTGGCTCTACTGATTGAAGCCTTAGCTTACACACGGCTAGTGTGGAAGAAATGATTATATCCATATCTGGTTCGTTGGACATTTGTCATTTTAAATTTTCGAAAGCTTTTCCCCTAAAACAGAATTTCGAGATAGGGCATTTTCGTGAAGTTCTTTGTGTCTCAGCCTTGATTAGATGGAGAATATGGATGAAAAATTTGTCATTTAACCGGCGTTTGTTTTTTCACTAATGTCCACAAATATGAACACACAGATATTTTCTACCTTTACTTCAGGAGCTCAAAACGTGTAGTTAGGTATACCGTTATCACATTTTTGGGTAAATGTAGTAATTTCTGTGCATATTATGTAATAATTTATTTCTTTAAAACGAAAAAGAATGTCCGCTTCTTTTTCTAGTATTTATTAGCTTTTAATTTTCAGTGTTGATCTCTTGGCAATACAGCCCACCCACCATAGAGTTGTGCTTCTTTGAATGTCTTAGCTTCAAAGCGGAATTTCGTCTTTGTTTACGTTATCTTCGAATACTCACTGGTATGAAAGCAGCCTCTCCTCTGCATCCGGAAATCTCATATTGTTTCCCCAGGGAAGGTCGCACAGCACGGCACATTCTACGCCAGATGGCGCCTTCAAGTATGAATTTCTAAAACTTGGCTGTCGGAGTTGAACAAGAATAGCTAGTGCATTTCAGCAGTGGGATTTATCGTTTACGTTCCCTCAACGATTCAAATACTAAACTACCTTAGCTGAGGGTGTAATATCTCACCTTAGATCTACGTATCTACAAGACAGTTAAATTCTGCAAGAACACAAATTTTTTTAATTTTTATAAAATGATTCGTTTGTACTGGAAGGTTTATATTTAATCCAGTAATTATTTATCGAGATGCTACCGAAAATGCACGGTTATAGACTCCGTGGATCTACGCTTTTTTTTATAATTTTTTATTGATCGATCAGCAGTACAATGCTTTACAGATCTGAGTGAAAAGAAGGTAACAGTACAATAAGAACAATAACACTCAGGGGTAGGCTAACAGGTCGCCCCCTAACTACATTAAGTTAGAACTCATATAACACTCTCTGAGAAATTATGTCAATATTGATGATGTAAAACAGACATCAAGCACTAGAACCACTCGAATCAGATGTATCACTTAGAAGCAGGTCCTGTGGTAGTCTCCTCTTCAAGCGTAAGGGCTGGCGCGTGCGGACGCCGAAGTTATAATGCACAGCTCCTGGAACTTCTTGCAGCGTGGAAAAGAAACGTCGAGCGATCCTGCGAATGTAGTCGTGAAGAGGTAACAGTCCTAGTTCGTGATGGAGCTGCTGATTACGGATGAACCATGCAGCGTTGGTAGCGATGCGCATGAAGCGATTCTGTATGACGGCGAGCGATCCTGCGAATGTAGTCGTGAAGAGGTAACAGTCCTAGTTCGTGATGGAGCTGCTGATTGCGGATGAACCATGGAGCTTTGGTAGCGATGCGCATGAAGCGATTCTGTATGACCTGAAGACGACGCAGATGACGTTTGTGTGCGTCCCCCACCCACTTGGCAGCCATATGTAATAAGCGGACGAACGAGTTATTTGTAGAGTAACAATGAAGACTGTAGGCCGAGGCTGGAACGGTGATGCAACAGAGGTGAGAGTTTTGACAGTCGTCCGGAGGCCAGTGATATAAGACGATCGATACGAGCAAGCCAAGTCAGTCGAAAGTCCAAAAGCACTCCAAGGTATTTAACGGGAGTTGTAGTGGGGAGCCAAGGGACATTGTTCCTGTAGAGACACAACGGAGTAAGCGGAGTATATCGGCGAATAGTGAAGATTTTAGCTTCGGTTTTCTGAGGGTTGAATGAGATCCGCCAAGTGCTGAACCAATGCTTTAGGCGATCTAAAGAGAGCTGTACTACTTGTTGTGCGTGCTGGAGATTAACATGCGAATACTATAGTACTGTGTCATCAGCGTAAAGAACTAAAGAAGTCGAAGCTAAGTCAGGAATATCAGAAATGTATATATTAAATAGAGTCGGGGCCAAGATAGAACCCTGTGGGACACCTGCGGTAATATTACGTGGGGATGAAAGCTTTCCACCAATGCGTACTGAAAAGCTGCTGTCGTAGAGAAACTGTGGATTAGATGTGATACTACGAAAATTTATGTTGCAGACACCTAGCTTCACTACACACTCTCGTAAAGCTATTTCCTACAAAGGTGTAGTTCATCATCTTTAGATGGTTTGGGCTATGCAATCCATTTCGGCGAACTTTTCAGTAGAGGCCATCTTGTGCTAGGTCGACCAGCAGCTCGTCATTCTCCTGGATTATATACGAGCATCGGTCAAAAAGTAATGCATCCTATTTTTTTCTCTTTTAATTGCCAAGAAAATATAATCTAATTTACATAGCTTGAAAACTACAACATTAACGATTAATTTGCCACTATTCAGTATTATCTCCGTCCTTTTCCACAGTTTTGGTCCACCTTTTAACTAGGGCATGTTTTCCAGTGTGGTAAAGCACACGGTCTTGCTTCCTAAGCCATTGACGCACGGACGTTTTCACAGCCTCCTCGTCTTCAAAATGAATTCCACGATGAGCTTCCTTTAGTGGCCCGAACAGATGGAAATCTTATGCTGCCAGGGCAGGGCTGTATGTGGGGTGATTTAAGACTTGCCATTCCAGTTTCTCAATTTCTGCAGTTGTGTAACGGCTGGTGTGTGGTCTTGCATTGTCATGCAAAAGAAGAACATACGCCTGAGATTTTGTTGGTCGAACTCGGCGAAAACGTGCGTTCAGCTTTTTGAGAGTTCTGACGTATTGATCAGAATTTACTGTGCATCTCTGCTCTAAAAATAATTCATAAGCACACCCTCTGCATCCCAAAACACTGTCGCTATAACTTTCCATGCTGACCGCTGAGTTTTGAATCTTTTTTCTTTGGTGACCTTGTGTGATGCTATTCCTTTGACTGCCTCTTTGATTCAGGTTCAAAAAATGAACCCACGTTTCGTCTCCAGTAACAATTTTTTTCCAGAAACTCCTCTCCCTCCAAATTGAAGCGCAGCAAGTGTTCAGAGGCTATTGTTTTACTTGTTTCTTTGTTTTGGGAGGTTAACATTCTTGGTAACCAATATGAACAAACTTTTGAATAAAATAGTTGTTGAATAATCGTCATCACATTGCTTTTACTCAGGGACATAATGCGACACAATTCACGGCGATCACCACGAATGAAGTCATCGACTGGCTGAATGTTACATGGAGTCACTGCAGTCACCGGTCTGCCGCTTCGCTTTTCATCTGCCAATGGTGTTGCCCTTCAGCTTCGTCTAGCAGTGTTGACGTCCACCGCTGCATCACCATACAAATATTTTGGCCTTTCATGAGTGCGAATTGGCGTTTCACCTTCCGCAGTCAAAAATGCAATCACAGAACTCTGTCTTATACGAATGTCGATGTCAGCCATTTTGCAAGAGGATGCAGTGCTGCCACATGTTGACTTAGGAAGTTACTACGGCAGGGGATTGGAGAAGAAGGTTTGAGGAACTGCGCCAAATTCAAAGTTTTTCACATATCTTACTTATTTAAGGTGGAAAAATAGGTGGCACTACTTTTTTACCTACCCTCGTAGAATGTTTCTCCTAGGTATACTTTCGTCACTCATCCTATTAAGTGTTCTGTCCATTTCTTACTTGTTTCAATTTTATCTTTTAATTTATATAAGTGTAACTCTTCCTATATTTACGTATTTCGTGTTCTATCTGCTCTTGTACATCCTTTCACATTCCACAGAAGGAACATTTCCTGTGCTTGTATTCTACTGCTGTGCTTTGTTTTGACTACCTAACTTTCACATCTACACAGCAAGGGAGGAACAGCCAGTGTTTTGTACAATTTAAATTTAGAAACTTTTCTTGTTTTCGGCCTGTAGTTCCTTTATCATCATCATCATCATCATCATCATCATCATCATCATCATCATCATCATCATCATCATCATCATCATCATCATCATCATCATCATCATCATCATCATCATCATCATCATCATCATTATATTTCAGTTCAGGTACCATTAATACATCAGTAAATATATTCCCAAATGTTGACAGATAAAAACCTCTGAAGTCTCGAACTATTGTGGACATCTGTTATTGAAATATTATCTTCTGAAATGTTTATTTGACTGTAGCTCAATTGGGTGTTTTGAGATTTACCCCAGTATTGCGTGCGGTTGCTCAATTGTTGCGCGCTTCCACGTGCATGTATTGTTCTGAAAACTTCATGTACTCCATTTATTGAAACGAACACACAGATTTTCTGTAATATTTTAATTATCCTTAGGGTTACATTCTATTAATAACTTAAAAGTCTTCTTCATCCAAGGCATACTGCTTTTCCTGCTGCACACCGACAATATGAGAGTATTGAGATGGTCGCATGGAAGTACGAACGTCAATCACTAGGCAATTTCTCGCTACTAATAGTTGTTCTGTTCAGAATCGAAGGGTAACACAGACATATAAATACCGATATTGAAATGCATTTTTGATGCATAACTTTTGGTACGTATAACTCTACATATTTTGAGTAGAAGGTACCAAAAATAGAAGTGATAGCACTTGGTTACTGAGGCACAATATTGGACTTCACTCCCAATGTACTCTCTGTATTCAGCTTTTAGCTATCAATTTGAGTTATAAGGCTCTCTTTCGCACAGAGCGAATGATGATGCAAAAGAACTAATCATTTTATTCCGTCCGTAAAGCAAATTGCTACTTTTAACTCCCCATAAGTGCTCCATGTACCTTATCTTGAGAAATCCAATGCTATTTTAAGTGCATTATGATGTGACATTTGAATTGTGTAGTCTCATATATACCTGTACGATTCTGAGTGCTTTTGCTTTGTCCAATGCAGTACTTGATGAAAAGTGCTAGAAGAAATATTTGGAAAACATTTTAGCAATTACAGAGTTACGATGAGGCATAAGGTTAAATGAATTGGATAACAAATTCAATGTATTAACATTAAAAGCTATATTTAATCGTGACTGGTCTTAAAGTAATATTAGAATATAAAATGTTGTTTTCTTAACCCAGATACCCTGTTCCTAAATAGAATATAATATTGAGTAAAAGATTTACTACTTGTAAGACATTCCAAGGAATAATGATATAATATTTGTTGAACAAGAATTCAATGATTTCGAGTTACCTAAATTATCTGGTTGAAACAGTGACTTATAGAAATAAAAATTACGTCAGATTTATAAAATTCCTTGTTTCTCTACATATGAGATGAGTCTAACTTAAATGGCATTGCAATCAAAGGTATGTCCTTTGCGAGTTATTGTTCCGAAGTGTTGTTCAAATTCGTATCATCCTGATCTGTTTTTGAACCATGTTTTGGTAGTGTCGTTGCCAAGTTCCGTTGGTGTCTTACCATTACTGTCCGTAGCAGTCAGATCTGCACCCATTTCAACCAAAAGTTCAATAACATCCAAACTGTCGAGACGAGCAGCTACATGTAGTGGGGTTCTGTTATACCAGCCTGATGCTCGAGTCTGTATGTTAGCTCCTCTCTCAAGCAGGGACCTGCAGGCCTCCAGCTAACCCGCCATGGCGGCCCAGCTAAGTGCTGTTAACCTGTTATTTTCATCATAGGTCTCAATGTTGGAACCAGCGTCAAGAAGAATCTCTAACTCTGTGACGTTACCACTTCTGGCTGCTTCACGAAGTGCATAGTCCATTTGCCTTCCACGTAGAACACATGGTACCTTCTTGAGATTCTCCTGTTAAATGTAAGTTTCACGTAAGTAGGACATTATAAGACATTTAATCAGACGAAGGAATTTGTAAACATTAAAGTGAGGAAATGGAGTTGAACTGCCATTGGGTTTAAGACCTTGTTGCTGATCACCAGGCTCCAAAACTTCCACGCTAATTTGAGAGACAACGAATTCAAATTAACTGCGTAACATCGTATATACGACATGCAGCGTTATATATATATATATATATATATATATATATATATATATATATATATATATATATAGGCGCTCAACTACGGCGGTCATCAGCGCCCTTTAAAAAACTAGTCATGGAAAAATCCAGATATGAAACTTTCTAAAAACTATACAAGTGTAACAAAACGTATTAAAAACACACGTACATAAAGGACATATATCAAAACCTACTAAAAATTTCGTTCACTAAATCCTAAACTCTAAACTAGAAAAGAATCTAAAATCCTTCTCCACGGGTCTCTACGCGAGTCCTACACGTGGGTGGGCCTGTTGCCCGTCTCCCTCAACCACGAAGAGGAGCCCACACGAGGGAGACTGTTGGCTCGGGACCCCGGGTGCGCCAAACCCGTACCTACTGAAGTAGGCCCCTGGGGAAATGCAGCGTTAGGATTGTATCGGGTTGTCTCATAAATTCGTTCGATTCTTGTTACGTGTTTACGACTAAGAACACCTGAGAACACTGCATGCCCCCATTACTTTTACGTCAGAGAAGTTGCCCAACAATATGGGGTTTGTTTACAAATTCAATAATTGAAAAGAATGCTATGAACACAAACCACAGCGACCTCACGGCCAAAGGTAAATAGGTCAACTTATGTAAGAATTGGTAACCAAGTGGATGCAACAGTGTGGAGTTGTAACTTGTGAATGTTAATATGGAAGGCAAGAAGGAAAATTTTCGACATTTAATGCTGTTTTATTACCGTAAAGGTAAAACCGCCTAACAAACTCAACGGAAAATTTGTGCTGTTTACGGAAAAGATGCAGTGACGAATCGGGCATGTCAAAAAAGGTTTACTGTATTTCGAGCTGGGAACTTCCTGTGAAAGACAAACCTCGTTCTGGACGACCTGTGGTTACGGATGAGGAAAGGTTAAAGGACATGATTACGAACAACCCCAGAATAACAACTCGAGAGGTAGATCAGGAGCTAAACTTATCTCATGCAATTGTAGCCAGGCACCTAAAGAAACTTGGTTATGTAAATCTTCAGGGTGTATGGGTTCCGCACGAACTGAGTGAACAAAATTTAGTTCAGCATGTTTCTATCTGTGACGCATTGATAAGAGGCAATGGAACTGCACCTTTTCTGAAACAGCTGGTTACAGGAGACGAAAAGTGGATTGTGTACAACAACATCCGAAAGAGAAATTCATGGCGTAAGAAAGGGGAACCACCACTCTCAATTCCTAAACCAGGGCTTCATCTTGAGAACATTATGCTGTGCATTTGGTTGGACTGGAAAGGAATTATTTATTACGAATTTCCTTCTCCTGGTGAGACCATCAATTCAGAGAAATACTGTTCTCAGTTGGATCGTCTGAAGGTTGCCCTAGCAGAGAAAAGGCCAGAGTTAACATCTAATGGTGGAGTCGTCTTTCATCAAGACAATGCCAAACCACACACTTCTATGGTAACTTGTCAGAAATTACGGGATTTCGACTGGGATGATAAGTTCGATATATTTCCAGAGTAAAAAAGAATTTGAATGTTTTATACAACAATCAAGATATAACTAGAATGTTCCAATTACCTCACAAAACTGTGTCGGTAAGTCTTCTCAGTGATACACAATCCGACTGTTATCTTTAGCTGCAGGCTCTTTGTGTACAGAAACCACGCTTATCTCTCGGCACCGAAACGTCCGTGACAATATGTAGATGGGAAACAGTCCTACTGAAACCAATAAAGTTACTGGATTACGTATCACGTTATCACACGTTAACCCCTTTACCTTGTGTGATCACCAGTGCACCTTCATGCAGTATTGGGACTGGCTTTCGTGGCGTATGGTCAGAAACGCAGAATGCTGTGCCCCAGGATTTACTCAGTTCCTCTTCTTGTATAGGTGAGGTGTGGTTCCATCCGACATTGATATTTGGGAGCGAATAAGTTTCTTTAAACACAAGCCTTTCGTCTGCTCACGTCTTCATCTGAACACGTTTATAGCTTCTTCGTTGCCCACCAGTATTCTTTATCCCCTCCCTTACACCCTACGAAGAAATTGTAATTCGTTGCTCTCTACTTGGCCCACCCGTCAGCCGAGGAGATTGGCAATGACAGTCCTGATTACGTCGGTAATCACTGGTTTTCTCATTGGCCCGGCGTGGACAGTTTTTCAACTGATAAGGTTTTGACCGCATTCCGAGCACACCATACTGGAGGTAATTTAACATCCCTGGTTCGATCCTGTCTGCGACAAATTTGGGTTATTCTTGTTCTCAAGCAACATGCAGTATTTACCTTGGCCGCCTCCATCTTGAAAGCGGCCGTCAGCATTTCTTGGAACTATTCTCGCCTAGCATCAAGCGCTCTCATCGAAGTAGTGGGTAGTTGCTGTCGCTCGGAATCCCCGTGGGGGAAGGGACCCGTCCCCTTCAGCTACCGTGGTGCGGGTGCTGCTGACCCTTAGCACTAGAGGAACCTCGGGCCGAACATCTGAGCCCCTCCTTCTGGAGTTGTTCGGATTGGGATGGTCTCGAGGAGGTAGTGGTTCCCGATACCCGTGGGAATCGGGTACGTCTAAGGACGGGGTTGAGGGAAGCCATTAGTTCTCCCGGGTACTAGCCTGCAAAGCTAGTAGAGGGTGTACTAGATCGCCAGGCGGCTCAACCGAGGTCATATCGGTAGCCTTCACCTTTGTTGTTGGCGCGCGTAAGTGGCGTATCCACTTCCATCCCGTCTTGTGGCCTAGGAGCAGATGGGGGGGGCTAGTTTGTAACCCAGGTCTTGCCCTATGGAAAGCCCCACGGAGGACGCCGAGCGCCTTTTGGGACAGCTCGGATAACTCCCTGGTTGAAAGAGGCCCGGGTCTTGTTCCTATGGGTTCAAGACTAATGGGAATAGAACCTCTGGACTCAAACTGTCGCTCGGAATGCTCGTCAGATTATCAGAACTGCTTGTCAACTGTTCGATTGCCAGTGGTAATTATTGCGAGCCCCCTCGTACAGTTATTGTAGTGGTAACTTACAAGTACTTCATTATTGAAAGGGACACAGAGATTCTGTAAAGATTTAATTATCCTTGGGGTTATATTATATACATTATTAAATTGTCTTGTTCATCCATAGGATATTGCTTTTCCTGCTGCACACCGCCAGCGAGTAAATGTGACAGCGTATTGAGATGGCAGCATGGAAGTTCCAACGTCAATCACGAGGGAATTCCTCACTAGTAATAGTTGTCCTGTAATCCTAATGGATTTCAAAGGAACATGGTATATTTGTTAAAACAGGCAGGTGCAGTTTGGCTGAGTAGTTTAACAAACTGATGGGAGAAAGCGGGTTCTTAGCAGGGATTCTAAAAAAACACAAGAAAAAACATTAAGAAAAACACAACTGGTTCGGTCTTCGGCGAAGGCGGACGAGAACTGAGGAGAAAAGGTATCTATCGGTTCCTACCTAAATAATGAATTAAGTGTTATCGCGTAATATGCGTGTTACATACGGTAAATCTGAATAGTGATACATTGGTAGCCCTTGGTCGGCAACTTCGTGTTTGATGTGATGATAAAAAAGAAGCAGTCATTAAACCAGTCTGAAAGTTGCATTCCAGTGTTATTAGAACTATCCTTACTCATACATATCCACGCATACCCTTTGACGGAACTTTTGCCATACTTCTTCAAATGTACAACCTAAGAATAAGCGGCAACAAACTAGCCATCAATGCGTGGAGGAATCTACGAGGCATGTTTTTTAAGTCAGTACCGTTTTGTGATTCCGCCACCGCAGCGCTACGGTCGGCGTTCCGCGCATGCGCGCTGGTTACCTACATCTCTTGTCTAAGCACTGACACCATAACAGTCTGATTCTTCATTGTATACGTTGGTTACTGAGTGTTTAAGATGCCTCCGACAATCGTGAGTCCCGCCGATTTTGAAGTGCGGGCTGTTATGCGATTTCTTAGTGCTAAAGGCGTAAAACCGATAGATATGCATCGTGAGGTTTGTGAAGTTTACGGACAAACATCATGAGTGATGGAATGGTAAGGAAGTGGGTGAGAGCATATAAAGATGGCCGCACAAATGTGCATGATGAAGAACGAAGTGGGCGTCCTTCGGTCGTTACTGAAGATTTGGTGCAGAAAGTGGACGAAAAGGTGAGAGAAAACAGACGCTTTACAATTTCATCATTGTGCGGCTATTTTCCTCAATATTCTCGTAGTGTTTTGTAACGCATTGTGACCGAGAACTTAAAGTACCGGAAATTGTGTTCACGTTGGCTTCCGAAAATGTTGACGGATTTGCACAAAACCCAACGTTTAGGCAGTGCATTGACTTTCTTTGAGCGGTACCACAGTGAAGGTTAGGATTTTTTAGACCAAATTGTTACTGGTGACGAAACATGGGTGGCCTACGTCACACCAGAATAGAAACAACAATCCATGGAATGGCGACATTCATCATCACCCACAAAAGTGAAGTTTAAGCAAACAATTTCTGTAAGGAAAATCATGTGCACAATTTTTTGGGACAGAAAAGGAGTATTGCTAGTGGAGTTTCTGCCTCGTAGTGAGACAATCAATGCAGCGTCTTATTGTGAGGCATTGTGAGGAATTGAACAATCTGTGCCTGCAATCCAGAATAAAAGACGTGGCAATTTGAGTAAAGGTATCGTTTTGATGCATGACAATGCCCGTCCACATGTGGCTAATCGCACCAAAGATCTCATTAAATCTTTTCAATGGGAAACTCTAGATCATTCTTCTTACAGCCCTGATCTGGCGCCCAGCGACTACCATTTGTTACTGCACTTGAAGAAACATCTGGGCGGTCAGCGTCTTCAAGACATAACGAAGTCAAAACAGTTGCGATACAGTGGTTAACACGTCAGGCGGCAGAATTTTATGAGGAGGGTATTCAAAAACTGGTACCACGTTATGACAAGTGCCTCAATTATCACGGAAATTATGTAGAAAAGTAGAATAAGGTACTGGCTTTCATGTAAAAATAAAATTATTGAGATATCTATGCACGTCTTTTTTAATTCCAAAACGGTACTTACTTAAAAAACATGCCTCGTATTCCAGTGCATAAGCAATTGGTGTAAAAATAAGTCGCAAGAACTTCTAGCTATCAGCTTCAAATTTCCGGCTCTGTTTCGCACAGAGCGAATAATGATGCAAAAGAACTAATCATCTTATCCCCTCTGCAAAGCAAATTGCTATTTTAAGACACCGTAACTGATACATGTAGCTTATTACACAAACTCAAATTCTGTTTTAATTGCCTTACGATTTGTAACTTTATCTGCGTAGTGGCGTTGGTTATATGTTTAAATTATTCTGAATCCTTTTGTTTTTTCAACTGCAGTTCTTACTACAAGATCTGCAAAAGTTGTATAGGAAATCAGGAGTTAGATGAGGCATAGGTTAAAAGAGTCAGATAATAAAGTAAAAGTACTAGCAATAAAAGCTACACTCCTAGAAATTGAAATAAGAACACCGTGAATTCATTGTCCCAGGAAGGGGAAACTTTATTGACACATTCCTGGGGTCAGATACATCACATGATCACACTGACAGAACCATAGGCACATAGACACAGGCAGCAGAGCAGGCACAATGGCGGCACTAGTACCGTGTATATCCACCTTTCGCAGCAATGCACGCTGCTATTCTCCCATGGAGACGATCGTAGAGATGCTGGATGTAGTCCTGTGGAACGGCTTGCCATGCCATTTCCAGCTGGCGCCTCAGTTGGACCAGCGTTCGTGCTGGACGTGCAGACCGCGTGAGACGACGTTTCATCCAGTCCCAAACATGCTCAATGGGGGACAGATCCGGAGATCTTGCTGGTCAGGGTAGTTGACTTACACCTTCTAGAGGTTGGCACGGGATACATGCGGACGTGCATTGTCCTGTTGGAACAGCAAGTTCCCTTGCCGGTCTAGGAATGCTAGAACGATGGGTTCGGTCACGGTTTGGATGTACCGTGCACTATTCAGTGTCCCCTCGACGATCACCAGAGGTGTACGGCCAGTGTAGGAGATCGCTCCCCACACCATGATGCCGGGTGTTGGTCCTGCGTGCCTCGGTCGTATGCAGTCCTGATTGTGGCGCTCACCTGCACGCTGCCAAACACGCATACGACCATCATTGGCACCAAGGCAGAAGCGACTCTCATCGCTGAAGACGATACGTCTCAATTCGTCCCTCCATTCACGCCTGTCGCGACACCACTGGAGGCGGGCTGCACGATGTTAGGGCGTGAGCGGAAGACGGCCTAATGGTGCGCGGGACCGTAGCCCAGCATCATGGAGACGCTTGCGAATGGTCTTCCCCGACATTCCAGGAGCAACAGTGTCCCTAAGTTGCTGGGAAGTGGCGGTGCGGTCCCCTACGGCACTGCGTAGGATCCGACGATCTTGGCGTGCATCCGTGCGTCGCTGCGGTCCGGTCCCAGGTCGACAGGCACGTGCACCTTCCGCCGACCACTGGCGACAACATCGATGTACTGTGGAGAACTCACGCCCCACGTGTTGAGCAATTCGGCGGTACATCCACCCGGCCTCACACATGCTCACTATACGCCCTCACTCAAAGTCCGTCAACTGCACATACGGTTCACGTCCACGCTGTCGCGGCATGCTACCAGTGTTAAAGACTGCGATGGAGCTCCGTATGCCACGGCAAACCGGCTGACACTGACGGCGGCGGTGTCCAAACGCTGCGCAACACCGCGGTTCCTGGTGTGCCCGCTGTGCCGTGCGTGTGATCATTGCTTGTACAGCCCTCTCGCAGTGTCCGGAGCAAGTATGGTGGGTATGACACACCGGCGTCAATGTGTTCTTATTTCCATTTCCAGGAGGGTATATTTAATCGTCAGTAGTTTTAAAGTGGTATTACAATATATTAGTTTTTCTTTTCTAAGATTGCTATTCAAACAGATACACGTTTTCTCCTAAATATAATGTAATCCTAAGTACAAGTTGCACTACTTGTAAGGCATTGTTGGTAATTAATGCTATAAGAAGGAGCAATTTGTGAACAAGAAATAAGTGACCTTGATTTAGTTACACTTCCTGCTGAACCAGTGAATTATAAAAATAAACATTACGTCATATTTATGAAATACATTTGTTTCTCTGAAGATAAGCGAGTTGTTAAATTATTAGTCTAACTTAAATGAAATTACAATCAAAAGTATTTCGAATTGGAGTTAAGATTTTGATCTGCTGATGAAATTATCATCATCCTGATCTATTACTGAACCATGCTCTGGTAGTGTCGTTGCCAACTTCTGCTGGTGTCTTACCTTCGCTGTCCGTGGCAGTCAGATCTGCACCCATTTCAACCAGTAGTTTAATAATATCCAATCTATTGATCATAGCAGCTACATGTAAGGGTGTTGTTTCCCCAGCCTGATGCTCGTGCCTGTATGTTGGCTCCTCTCTCAAGCAGGAACCTGCAGGCCTCCAGGTGACCATACTCGGCAGCCCAAAACAGCGGCGTTTCCTTGTATCTTTCATCACGGCTCTCAATATAGGCACCAGCGTCAAGAAGAATCTCTAACTCAGTGACGTTACCACTTTTGGCTGCTGCGAGAAGTGCATCCTCCATTGGCCTTCCGCGTAGAACATATGGCAGCTTCTGGAGATTTTCCTGTGAATATAAGTTTCACATAAGTAGGACATATCAGAACATGTAATCAAAGGAATTTATAAACTTTAGTTTATAAGTCACTTAACTTAAGGCCTTGTTGATGATTACCAGGCAGCGAAACTTCAACACAAAGTAGAGAAATCGTAAATTCGGATTAACTATATAACGTCGTGTGATTTACAGTACGAACTGTTGCGTTACAGTTGTATCTATATAAAGGTAGCGGATTTACAAAATTGTGTGTAGTCAAGTATCTATTGATGGCAAACAATCCTGCTGAAACCAACAGAGTCAATTACGTATCTAGTTTTTAAACGTTGTCTTCATCAGCTTGTGTGATCTTGACTGTACCTTCTCACAATTGAGGCATTGTTGAATAGAAAACTTCAAGATACTTATTTTTGAGTGTTTTCGAATACTTCTGGAACTCTGCAGGTGTCGGGTCATACATGAACAAAGTCGTGCTCAGGGATTAACTCTAAAAATACCCCTTGTTCCACAGGTGAGGGTTGCTCGATTTGACATTAGTTTTTATGACTGGAAAAGTTTTCTAAGCACAATCCTTTCTCCTGCTCTCATATGAACACGATTATGGCTGCATCTGTGACCATCAGTATCCTGTATTACCTCTCTTGCACTCCACAAAGAAACTGAAACTAATGCCTCTCCATATGCCGCACCCGTTACCCGAGGAGTTGGCACTGACAGCCCTGATGGTGACCTCGGCACGTTCGTAGTCATTGGTTTTGTCATTGGAGTGGTGTAAACAGTTTTTCAACAGAAGAACTTTCTGACCACATACCCAGCACACAATACTAAAGTTTTTTTAATTTTTTTAATTTTTGAACATCTCTGACCCGATCCTGTTTCCGTCATATAGGATATTCCTCGAGGAATGTACAGTATGAGTATTTATGTACTTGGCCGACCAGTATTCAGCTTCTAGCTATCAGTTCGAGATTTCGCATAGAGCAAATAATAACGCAAAAGAGCTACACTGGTCGTCAATCTAGAAAGTGATTGACATTGCTTATGGAGAGAGAGGCGACGTTGCCGCTTATGGCTGCCACGTAGAGAGCGCGATAGGAATTACGCGTGCGAAGGTTGTTCAGTTCCGACTCCAATGGGTATCATCATCATTAATATTATTATTAATTAATTAGCGATGTAGACAGATCAAAATTTTAATCGATTAACCGTGTTACTTTAATCGATTAATCTATCGATTAATCGAGATATTTTCTGTTCAAAATTTAGGTGTAAGGATTATATAAAGTAATTTAATACTCTAAATTTCATTATTTATGAAACTTTGAAATATTTAAATACAAAATTTGTGTTTGCATCATGTGCACACGCTTAATATATGTATTAAATTTTATCTACAATTGTTTTGTACGTAATTATTTAGTAACGTATTATATCAATATCTACTAAATTTTGTGAGACTAACATACAGCTGTTTTTATAACTGCTTACTTTAACTGTTTTAACACAACGTTTTCAACACTGTCACTAACTGAGAAACGTTACAGGCTTACCGCAGTTAACAGCAACACTACACCACCACCAGCCCGGAGAAGAGGGATCAGCTATTGTTTCCATAATTACGTAATCGAAGTATTCGGTTCCAGGTTCTACGGTTCAGTTTATGCTAGCAAGAGATAAATATTCAGTTGTACCCGATATGTTGTCACACACAAGTTGTAAGGAAAGAAACCTCTCTGTCAGCATCTGTATATAGTTCTGTACCTCTTAAAATATTTCACGACAGAAGTGTTATTTAGACTGTCTTGGGGTTCAGAGTGATTTGATTTAGCTATGAGGTGTTGCATTTTATCAGAGTTCAAAAAAACATGACGTGTCTAGTGAAACCTTGTGCGGCAAACCCGCATAACAGTGTTAAATTAATTGGATTCTAATTGGAGCTACGAGTTCTCTTATCCTCAGGTGAATGGCTGTACGAAATGGATTTTGGTGTTTATTGGCTACTCAGTCTTTTTAACAACACTTTGTTTGTTGCAGAATTATTTGGTTTAATTCCTACTAAGTTTGCTTATCGACTTGGATCGGTGACCACCTGTTAGTAAAATTCCTAACATAAATTCAATTTTACTTGAAACCCTGGATTATTGTTTAAAGCTACTTCCGCGCGGTTTCTATTTCTTCTTTATACGGCGACTGCTTTGCTCTAATAAACTTCTAACGCTGCTTCCACTTACGCTGGTTGCGCTATTCTTAACTTCTCTACATTTCAGACTTAGAAATCTTCGCTTTTCTTCTTAACGCGCATGAAGACGTCCTTCCTGTCGTAGTATAACATTTTAAGTAAGGTTTTCTTACTTCACGATTCAGTTCGAGCCTTATTCTGATTCCCTGTCTAACTTTGTCACATGAGCAAACTAGCTCACCCTTCTCAAATGTTACATTATTATTGGTTTCTCATTTATTTCAAATTTTCGCATTGGTTTGCAAAACTGATCAAACTCACTGATATTCAGCCCACCCTTAGTTGGGGAACGCCTACCCTGAGTTGTTTGTAACGTTATACATCGTTATCAAATCAGCGAAGTAAATCTCTTTAGCGTTCATGTTCAACTGCATATTTAAAGTCCTTTGTCCCAACACATTCCTGGCTGGAAGTATTAAATAGTTCTCAGACATTGAACTTTTCCTAGCAGAAAGAAGGTAACGGTCTTTCCTTCCTGTCTCTCCAACGTCTACAGATTTTTACAAGAATATTTTCTCATTCTTGCCTGGATGCTGGTATATATGTTATTAAAGTATATTCTCCCTTCTCAGTCTTTAAGTATACTGCTATTTTAATCATTACTCTATCCATTCTAA
This sequence comes from Mantis religiosa, assembly GCA_030765055.1. Lineage (NCBI taxonomy): Eukaryota > Metazoa > Arthropoda > Insecta > Mantodea > Mantidae > Mantis > Mantis religiosa. Next base: position 30,520,012 of record CM060952.1, on the reverse strand, counting down.
TTTCAGATTATTATAACAAGATTTCTGTATTAGTTTAGCAAAGCATTTTATTAGTTTATCTTCTTTTTTAATTATCTGATTTCGATTAATTCGCCTCCTCCTAATCGCTGCCTGATACTGCGGTTATGCTTTATGCGTTGGAAAGGCCATTTAAGTTTGAAGCAATACCTCAAAACAAAGAGGGGCAAATTTGGATAAAAGAGTTTTGATTAATATTTATTGTAATCGATTAATTTTAATCTACTCGATTAATCAATTTAAAAATTTGTAACTTTAATCTAAAATAATCAGTTATTCGATTAATCGTTTCGGTTAATCGATTAAATCATGAAGCACTATTATTTATAATAATATACCCGAAGACAATGGTAAAGTCGTAGTTCTACATGTAAACGCTAGAGCATGCAAGAACAGCAATGTAAAGGTTATCGTAACAAAAGAGACATACTTGTGACATTTTGATGCTTATTGAAGTGGGGAAATGCCGCGTATACCCGAATCGCTTGAATCATTGTTGTTGGTGCTGCGCGATTGATAAACAATGTTGCCGCTGTCGTCGTCATCATCCGAAAAGCTGTTGGAATCCCCCACGGAAATAACAAGGTGTTCTATGGTCTCTTCCAAAATTCCTTCATTTTCCCAAGAGGCACTTTTTACGCCTTTTGTGTGAGTCACCACTTTTTTTTCCAGTTTTCGGTTTTTATTGTTATTCTTCCGTCAGCTTTATTATAGACGACACAGTGAAGCCTCTATTGTTTCGGCCAACATAACCCTTTACTTCAGGTTAAATTAGCTCGTTGGGGTTAAAGTAGCAATGATAAGGGGGAAGACGAACTATTTTATGACCGTGCACTGCAGCAGTGCCATCGATTATAGCTTGGAAATCGCGGTTCATTCGCCCTCACAAATTACAGTAAGTAGCTCACTTTTCTTGAGTTTCTGTTTCACTGGTATATTACCCATTGTTGGTGTTCTGTCAGAAATTACTGAATGATATCTGGCATTGTCTATTACTATAACAGACGGTCTGATTAAATTTTTCCTCTTCAAAGTATTCTCTCACAGAGCATATTGTGACGACCTAACCACGGATGGTAAAGTGTAAGAAGCACATGGCCAGGTCGTACACGGGGAAAATACTCAGAGTAGGAAATATATGTCAGGGTTTTCTATTTGGTTCCTTTCTACAAAAGCAATGGGCAATACTAACTAAAGGTTACAATTCACTTAATAAGAACATTTACTATCATAAATCAGAGCACATAGGTGGTCACACCGACCGGTTACCTGCCTCAAGAGGCTGCGGACAAATCCAACTTCTGGCGGAAGGATGGTTCTAGAGAGAGAGAGAGAAACCGGCTTACACCAACTTATTATCCAACGGGTGATGGATTGGAGGAGTGACGTCTCACGTACTACTGAACTGAAATGAACTACTGTTGTTTTAATTAAAACAGTCACTTGTGACATATCATTTGCAATGCGTGTCCTTTAAGTTGAATACCTTTACCAAATATAGTCTTATTTGGTTCCCGAGTACATTCAGGTTTTCGTTTGTCACTGTTTCTAGACATACACAATCATGAAAACAGAATTGCAAATGATCAGAACGCACGCACAGGTACAGTACGGACGATGGTTCTGTGACGGTAGACCAGCAGACCATCAGAAGATTATGTCACTCAGGTTAACCTCAGTGACACCACCTAGCCGCTTAGTGCGACTTTATCTAGGCGGTAATAAATGATTGTTGTTTGTCTCAAGCGTTTGTGTGTGGGCATAGGTTTCTCTGATCTGTGGGGTTATGCCGCTCTGGCTGCCGCCTGCGGTATGTATACCCAAGGCCACCTAAACCTGGTCTCCCCGCTTGAAAGAGGCTATAGTGTCGGCAGCACGATCAGAGGGTGTAGGAAATTGTGTGTAGGGTGAGGATTCCAGACCCGTTTCTAAATGATTGTTGTTTGTCTCAAGCGTTTGTGTGTGGGCATAGGTTTCTCTGATCTGTGGGGTTATGCCGCTCTGGCTGCCGCCTGCGGTATGTATACCCAAGGCCGCCTAAACCTGGTCTCCCCGCTTGAAAGAGGCTATAGTGTCGGCAGCACGATCAGAGGGTGTAGGAAATTGTGTGTAGGGTGAGGATTCCAGACCCGTTTCTGGGCCTGGGGATGTTGGATAGATGGAGAGATATACTCACAGGCGTGAGTATGGCGTCTTTCGGGAGTCTCTATCTGCTCCTTCTGCGAGGAGCTTGGTGGTCATACTGACCCAAGGAGTTTACCAGCTGATTAGGATGGGCAGAAATTTTGCTGTGGAGGGTTCGAGATCTCTCTCTCTCTCTCTCTCTCTCTCTCTCTCTCTCTCTCTCTCTCTCTCTCTCTCTCTCTCTCTCTCTCTCTCTCTCTCTCTCTCTCTCTCTCTCTCTCTTACCATGTCCACGATGTAAGGGATTTAGGAATGTTCGTAAAGGAAATGAGATGGAAATCTGCGCCCAGTATCATAGTTCATTCTTAGAGCCCGATTCTGCACGAAGACCGTGTGCGCAGTCGTTTAGAATCCTGTTGTCGAGCCTACACTCTCGGTCATGCGCAGTACACTTAAAATGGCCAGTATCGTGGAGAGGCTCGAAATAAATGAGGCTCGCGTTTGCTACATACGGCACCGCAGGCGATGACACTGATGATACATGAGATTAAGTTGGAGTACCGGTGGAATGAGATGGCGGGGGAAACCGGAGAACCCGGAGAAACCCCACCCAACGCCGTGTTGTCCACCACAAATCTCACTTTGCGGTCGCCTGGGATCGAACCCGGGCAGCCTTGTTGAGAGCCAAGCGGTCTAACCACTAAGCCACGGCGTGGCCGGAGAGGTTCGATCGGCTAACGTCCATCTTCTAACGTTTCGGAGCCGGCACGTTAAGATTTGAAAGTTTTAGAAATTGTGATTATTAATCGCACTGATAATTAGCGTTTTGTTTCTCTCTCTCTATCTCTCTCTGTGACCTGCGACAAGATATTTCAAGAAAGAAATGTAAGAACATTTCAATCTATGAGAAAAGAATGTAACTTAAGAGATCGTCGGAAGGAAACAGGACCAAGGGAAACTGAAGATACAGATTACCAGACTTGAAGACCTAAATTTAATACGCCAATTACGGACATCAGAAAGAAGACAGAAGGACCATAGACAGAAAGAGAATTCCAGGAGAGAGAAGATATATATATATATATATATATATATATATATATATATGGAGAGTATCAGAGCGGACAGATGCAACTGCCCGCCTCGGTAGCGTAGATGGTAGCGTGTCTGCCTCACGTTCAAGAGGTCCCAAGTTCGAAGCTCGGTCAGGTTGTTACCTGGATAAGGTAATTTCCGGGGGTTTCCCTTATCCTTAAAGACGAATCTCGGGTAGCTCTAAGCTCCATGGACCTTGGACACATATGAGCATCATTTCCACCATCTCATTCATCGTCCTATATGACATAACGTTGGAGGACGTAAAACTGGGGAAAAAACACCTGATTATGCATAAGCGGAGAGATGACTACCCGGATATCTGGGACTGACGAACCAGCTCCTTTAGGAGATGAATACCAGTAGGAGGAAGCTTTGTATACCAGTTGCGGAAGAGGAAATTTTAAAACTGTGCTACTTTCATAGCTTGTTATAAGAATTAAAGCTGTAGTAGAAATGTAGATTTGATTTATATTGTTGAAGTAGAAGTGAAGTAGAGAAAAGACTATTTTAAATAGATTCTACTTGTAAGATTACTGGAATCCAGTAATCTTAGGTTAAGTTAGTTCGCTAAGGGAGAAAGTAGATTATATCTGCAAAATTTGTAAATTGTTTGTGAAATCTGATTCAGAAGTTAATGAAGTTAAAAATGTAGTTTGCATAATAAAGCCTGGTATAGATTCCAGAAACCAGTGTGTGTGTGTGTGTGTGTGTGTGTGTGTGTGTGTGTGTGTGTGTGTGTGTGTGTGTGTGTGTGGATGGGTGGGTGGGTGGGTGTGTGGGTGTGTATGTGTTTGTGTGTTTGTGTTTTCTTACTTAGACTAAATGCCTCCAATTCAAAGCAAACTTGGTGAAAAGACAACAAGTTTTAATAATGCCCATCTCTTCTGAAAAGGGAAGCAGCTTATGCCAATATACACATAAAGGCTAATGATTTTTTCTTTTTAATTTACGTTCTCCAACATTAAGACACGTCGGACGATGAATGGAGTGTGTAAAATGATGCTCAAATGAGCCCAGGGTCTGTAGAGCTTAGAGTTACCCGACATTCGTCTTTCAGGATAAGGGAAAACGCGGGAGAAGAAAAAAAAAAACCTTATATAAGTAACTCACCCTGACCTAGATTCGAACTCGAGACCTCTTGAACGTCAGGCGGATATGCTACCACCACGCTACCAAGGCAGGCAAAGAGAGGGTGAGGGCAGCAACAATAGTATCTGAAAGAAAATTTCGTATAATAATTAAAGAGGGAGAGAAATGTGAGGTTCAAGAGACCTCCTTTGAAACATCTGGAAAGTAGATCGTGTACCAGAAAGAATCACGGTCATTGATGACTTTGATCACAGCGTAATTCGCCAAACAATTTATAATTTGTATATTCAGGAGAAAACTGTACCCACTGTCACAATTTGGGGTTCCTGAAACGTCAAGATTCCATTAACCTTAAAGGGGGAAGTACTAGTTTAAAGACTATCTTGTTTGGCATATGTTTCAAGTGGAAGAAAACGAGAAATAACAAGATCTTGTTATAGGAAATATATATGAGAAATTGGGACGTGTCATATTTGCGTGACGTAAAAAAGTTTAGAGACGAAGGAAGGTTGGTTATCTATGAAGATGAAACATATCTCCATGCAAGAAATAGCTAACGCACTACCATGCGACACAAGCCACAAATGCATCAGCCCATATTTCTATTTTTCTTTAAATTAAAACATTTGGGATATATATATATATAATTTTTTTGTAATTTTACGTCCTCGAACTTTGTCATATCGGGGGTGAAATGATGCTCAAATGAGTCCAGGGTCCATGGAGCTTAGTGTTACCCGACATTCGTCTTTCAGGATAAGGGAAAACCCCGGGAAAAACCTTATCCAGGTAACTCACCCTGACCGAGATTCGAACTCGGGACCTCTTGAACGTGAGAAAGCAAAGTAGTAAAACGGTAATTAAGATCTGCTGTTTGTCAGTGGCCAAGATGAGCAATTGCTCATATATCTTAAGGTAAAGACGAGTCTGGGAAATATGGGCATGCTGCATTGTCTTCCAACTTCTAGCGCTAGCAGAAGATGAAGTGACGCTTGGTCATAGACTTTCTCCAGTGCGCGAAGCAAGTAGGTCAGCGGCACAGAACTATCGTCGTTACTGTACGCGAACTCACACCACGTAAATCAAGGAAATTTGCCACAAATAAAATGCAAAGGAACATGCCAATACAGGATCTCTAACTGTTGTATAAGAAATAAGAACTGCAACATAAACGTAGAGGCATTCTGTTTATAGAAATAAACTCCAAGGTATTGTGTTTACTGCAGCGTTTGCGATCCCGCTCGCCCGCACGTCATGCTAAGCACGTGTTAGAATATCGGCAACCAAGATTTACCGTCTACGTTGTCGTGGAAACGCCTCAACTCTAATTGGTCATTCTAATCGTTACTATGACAACCGTTATGACATACTCATCCCCCTCCCGCATTTATTTAAAGCGCTCTTCCATGTGCCTACTGTTAATCTCATTCTAGTTTGGCGACCAGCGTGTGTATGTGTGTGTGTGTGTGTGTGTGTGTGCGTAGTGTTTAACGCCCGCTTTTACTTCCTACGGCACCGCAGGCGATGACACTGATGATACATGAGATGAAGATGGAGCACCGGTGGAATGAGATGGCGGGGAAAACCGGAGATCCCGGAGAAAACCCGCCCCAGCACCGTGTTGTCCACCACAAATCTCACTCTGCAGGCACCTGAGATCGAACCCGGGCCGCCTTGGTGATAGTGGCGACCAGTACTTATCTTATTCCCTTGGTTAAGTAAATTTCAAGTTTTAACATCCCATAACAGCTACATGTAGCTTATTATGGGAACTCAAATGCTGGGGGTTATGATTGGACATTGGTCCTGCGTAGTGGCATATCTATGTGAACGATGCAATGCTTTTGCCAAATGCAGTACTTAATGAAAAGTGCTAAAAGAAGGAGATGTAAAACGTTTTAGGAATTGAGGAGTTACGATGAGGTATAAGGTTAAATAAATCGGATAATGAATACAAGGTATTAACATTAAAATGTATATTCAATCGTCAGTCGTGTTAAAGTAACGTTGTAATATATTTTTTTTTCCTGAGCATACGTTCCAAACTGATATACCTCTGCTCATAAAATAATGTAATCCTAAGTGGAATTTGCACTGCTTGTAAGGCATTCTTTGTTAATTAATGCTATAAGAAGAAGCGATTGTTGAACAAGAATTCAGTGACCTTAAGGTGCTTAAAATATCTGCTGAACCAAGGAATAAACATTACGTCATGTTTATGAAATACTTTTGTTCCTCTGCAGTTGAGCGAGTTGTTATAATATTAGTCTAACTTAAATGAAGTTACAGTCAAAGGTATTTCAAATGCCAATCGACATTCTGATCTGCTGATGAAATTGATATCATCCTGATCTGTTACGGAACCAAGCTTTGGTGTTGTCGTTGCCAACTTCTGCTGGTGTCCTACCATCACTGTCCTTAGCAGTCAGATCTGCACCCATTTCAACCAACAGTTTAATAACATCCAATCTATTGTTGACAGCAGCTGCATGTAAGGGTGTTCTGTTTCCCCAACTTGATGCCTTAGCCTGTATGTTGGCTCCTCTCTGAAGTAGGAACCTGCAGGCCTCCAGTTTACCATATTCGGCAGCCCAGATCAGTGGCGTTTCCTTGTATCTTTCATCATAGCTCTCAATATTGGCACCAGAGTCAAGAAGTATCTGTAGCTCTGTGACGTTACCAGTTCTGGCTGCTGCGTGAAGAGCATCCGCCATTGGCCTTCCACGTAGAACATATGGCAGCTTCTTGAGGTTCTCCTGTAAAACGTAAATTTCATATAAGTAGGACATAATAGAACATGTAATTAGCAAAGGAATATCTAAAATTTAGTTTAACGGTTACTGGAGTTATGGCGTTGTTGCTGACTACCAGACAGCGAAACTTGTAACGATATGTTTTAGTTAGAACTTTTTATATGAATATTGTTTTCTGATATGACAGAACTCAGTAGCAAGATAGAAGACGTAAATAATAAGATAGAAAGTCAATATGCCGATTTGAGTAGGAAAGTAGAAAGTGCAAATGCAGATCTTATCAGGAAGATAGAACATCAGAATGCAGAACTCAGTAGCAAATTAGTTGCTAAGATAGATAATGTGAATCAATTAGGCTCACAAGAGAAAGATATAACTAACCTAAGTGAACAACAAGAGAGGTTATAATTTGTACAGAATAGCCAATCTAATGAACTAAGTGAACTAGTTAGCCAAGAAATAAGAAATTTACGGACAAATGTTGACTTACCAAACAATGAATGTTATAATACAGATGATTATCAGAAGATGTATGTTGTAAATTCAAACAATAAGTATTTTGATGTGAACTGTAATGCATATGTACACGAAATTTTCCTGCATACAGAAATACACAATGAAGGTCATAGTGGTCACATGTATGATACACCATATGAAATAATGTTGCTAAAGGTTTGTTAGAGATTTGAACACACAACTAACCTAACGTTCAAACAGAGTTATAATATACATAAAAACAAAAGATGTATTAACCAAGTTCTGGATGCTTGCACAGATCAGGTTAGCCAACTGAAGAAAATGTATCACACTAACTGTTCAAAATTCATGACTGTGAACTTTGTCATAGATACAGGACAGCTAAAAAAATTAATTATGTGGGCAAATCTCCTGACATGAACAGCAAAACAGAGAATTCTTTTGTATATAAATTGTATATATAATTTATTTTATTTCAGTTATTATATTTTAATTATATATGTTCGATTTAGATATTGTTATGTTAAAATATTCTTTATATTGTTGTATTATATTTTGTTCAATGTAAATAATTTAAGAATGTTAATTATAAAAGCACTTTAACGCAAATTTGGGGCGGGGCACACCCCACTCATAAAGATAAAGATATATATTTAAAAAAAAGTGTTATAATAATGCTAAATTGTTGTTAAATGTTCATTTGTTATTATATTTCATTTAATGTATGCTTATTGTTATGTTATGTATGTTATATTTGTTATAGTTCATTGTTCTAAACAATATTGTTAAATTTGTGGCATTTCTCAAAATATATGGAAACACATTGTTGATGTATTTAAGTTAAATAAGTTAAAATTATTTTCCATATATTTTGAAGAGGGCATTTGTAATGATATGTTTTAGTTAGAACTTTTTATATGAATATTGTTTTCGGATATGACTTGGAAGGCCATGTAGTGACATATTAAAAACAAATATATGTGTAATTTTGTGATTGGCCGTAGTAATAATTGTATTACGTAATGCGGTGACGTAGCAGTACATCGGCCAATCACAAAATTAATAGCGGAGTAACGATAGTTACGGAAAATCAATAATCTTGAGATAGATATGTTCTTCAGTCTTGTTTCATGACGAGGGAAAATGCCGCGGTGAATATAAAAGTTTTTTAACGGAAAGTGAATAACCTTCAAAAAGAGTTATTCGGGATTCGTAATAGTAACGAGTGAATTGTAATTCAGATTATACAAAAATTCATATAAAATTTTATCTCTGTCACTCTGATTAAGATGGATGGTTACAAACATGTCGCCCGAACGTGGGGCTGATCGAGTTGGAGAACCAACGTGCATCCTATCTGCTGCGAGTGGAGAAATAACGCCACAAACTTCAATACAAAGTGGAAAACAGATGAATTCAGATTAAGTGTGTAGGTCGTGTGATTTACAATACGACCTTTGCGTTACAATTTTATCTAAATTAAAATAGCGTGTGTGCAAAGCTGTATATAGTCAGGAATTTATTGATGGAAAACCATTCTATTAAAACCAATAAAGTTACTCAATTTTGTTTGAAGTTTTGAAGTTTTTCTTTTTTTTTTTGTGAAAGTTCTTCTGTTTCTTCAGATGTTATTTCTAAAGATTCCAGCCATTTTCTGGGAAGTGGAATAAGCTCATTGGTAGGTATACTTGGATATAAAGAAATGACGTCAAAGGAAACTAAAGCATCTGTAGAGTTGATCTTTGTGTCCTTCAGGAGATTTAACAATTCAAACGAGTTTTTGATACTTAAATTTTCAAATTTTGTGAAGGATCTGAAGATATGAACCAGCCATTCCGATAGTTGGTAAGTGGGTGCATCAATGTTATTAATTATTGGTCTGAGGGTAATTAGAGGTTTATGTATTTTGGGTAAATCATATATGTATGGTGCTTTTGGATTGTCTATTTTATTGTTCAATTTATCTCTTTTAGTCATGATTTTACTGTTTTTAATTGCTAATTCGTCAGATTCAATCACTACCAAAGAAAAACCAGGAATCTATGAGAGCAAATGTGAAACTTGCCCTAACATTTATATAGGAAAAACAAAAAGAAATATTAACATCAGAACTAAAGAACATCTAAGAAACATTAAAAATGGTGAAACAGAAAAATCAGCAGTGGCTTTTCATTTTCTGAATACTAGACATGACATCAACTTGGAAACATCTCTAATAAAATATGTTAATCACCCCATAGACCTTTCCGTATGGGAAAAAATCTTCATCAACAAAAATCGTCATAGAGTCATGAATTTTGAAACTCCACCACCGGACATCTCTGACAAGTACATCACGCCATCTATTGACAAAACAGAAAAAGAGGAAACCACTACAACCTGCACTAGTCATCAGCTGATGATAGGAGCGAGAGCTCTTGAAACATGTCCTGTGAATAAACAGTGTGAGTGAAGCAATGTGTCAATATCTTCTCGATTCACTTTTGTATTAATTTGTGCTTCACTGTCCCTACGCTTCTTCCAAGTTTATACTTTGAGTTACTCTATTTTGTTTGAAGGTTTTACGCTTTACCTCTCTTACATTTCGTGATCTCGAGTGTACCTTCGCACAATTGAGGCAGTGTTAATTGAAACCTGCAAGATATTTTTGAGACTTCTGGAACAGGGTAATTCTACAGCCATAAAGATAATATAAAGAAGAAACATAGCTTAGAATGAAGTGGGAAGGGTAAACTTAAGTCACTTTACATCAATTTCATAATTAACGTATGTATTGTTATTATGAAAAATATGGATGAAATGAGTTGTAAATTTGTCATGGAAAATGGAAGTATTTAGATTATGAAATAAACGTTTGTCATTTTTTAGTTAAAAGTTAATTTAATTACACAAATATATTATTCGATTGGATAAGCCACATCCAAGCAGAAGTGCATCGTGAAAGTTACAAGCTTCAAGGTTTACATTTCTAGGATTCACTGGAGAGGTAGCATGTTGAGTGTTGCATTGTATTCATTTCGGTTTGATTCACTTGCCTCTCTCTCACTCTCTGTGCACTGCTGACCCCAACATCCTGTGGTATATATACTCCTTTGTTTGTAATTTAACGTCCTCCAACGTTAAGTCATATCGAACGATGAATGGAATGGATGAAATAATGCTCATATGAGCCCGAGGCCCATAGAGCTCAGAGTTAACCAACATTCGTCTTTCAGGATAAGGGAAACCCCCGGAAAAGCCCTTAACCAGGTAACTCACCTTAACTAAAGATTCGAACTTGGGACCTCTTGAACGTGAGGCAGACACGCTACCATCTACGCTACCGAGGCGGGCACCTGTGGTTTAGTTACAACTTATCTTTTAATCGTCTTCAAATTTCGCTGGCAAATAGACCTACACAGAGCGTGCAGCTGCATATAGCACCAGAGAGAGTAAGCGTGTCTCGACTTTTTGTTTTTGTTTGTAATGGGAAAGCACCCTTATTCTGAAAACGTAGCCCTTCCTCTCCAGGTTTGAATGTGCTAATTGCGTGCATTAACACAGCAGGGCAAATATTACCGAAAAAATCGGCAGACCCAACAGTGAGCTGTGATATCATCTACCAGTTCCCCAAGTGTTTTCGGATGGCAGTTAGGTGTCTCAACAACCTCGCCTGAGGTCATAGTACTGATGCACCCAATATACCGAGTTCTAACGAATCAAATAAGCGCTGTTTAAGGTCGCTAGCAGGCTGCAAATCAATTCCCTTAGTTTTCTTCAAGTAGCATACACTAGTCTAAGTGTATCTGCCCTGAGTGAGCCTAGACCTACACGATCAGTTCCGACGCATTTTTCTGTGAGAAATTTGCAGCTCCAAGACAACTACGCCCTCGAAGCCACCGAGACCTTAGCTCGCTACTCACCGAAACTTCAGCTGACGTATAGAGGCGATCACGGTATCAGGTATAGGACTGCCTAGCCGCTTAAGAAGTAAAACAGCGGACACAACCTGGAGCTCGTTCTCGACCACTATTATAATATTGTGACTTTGTGGGTTCGTGAAAATCCAAAGTCGAGGCTTCAAATACAAAAACTGCACTTTATTTTCCTAGCAAATACATTCGTCACATCACAATTTGCTAGCTCACCTAAAAACTGTTTATTTTCTCTAAAACTACCTTCAACTGTCCGTCGCTACCGGTCTTCATTTTTCATCGGCTTCGCGATTCTACCGCCAGGGTGACACTGCTCCCTCCTCAAGGCTGGTCGTCCCGAACAGCGCCTTCGTAGCGGGCCAGGCGATCCAGGTGTACCACCAACATCTTTCCTCGGGGCAACTTCTGGATGCGCCGTCACTATTACTTCGCTCCTCGCGGGGACAACCACGTCTTCGCTCAAGACGACCCTGCCAATTCCAAGACGCTCTTCTGGTTGACGGAGTATAACCTCTTCTCCGTTGAGCCTCAGGACCTTCCTGCCGACGTCGACCGTCGCCTCGTGGCTCCTGAGGGCATCCAGTCCCAGAATCACCTCCTCAGCCACCTTCGCGACGAACACCCATCGACGCACGGCACTCCGTCCCAAGTTCAGCTCCAGCAGGGCGTCCTTCTGCACAGGCATGGTGTCGCCCGATGCCGTCACAAGCTGGTATGGTCGGCTCGGTTTCCTCGTCGGCAAACCCTTCGCCACGTCAGGTCTGATGATGGTCACAGCCACCCCGGTGTCCACCAGCACGCGGCACGGCTTTCCTCTTACCTAACCGTCCGCGATGAGGTTGTCATCCATCCGCCGGCTGACGGCGCGGATTGTCACTCGAGGGGATGGTGGTAATGGCACCGACGTGCCCCTCTCCACGCCGGGCCTTACTCGTTTTCCGGCTGCTCTTCCTGGTGTGGGCAGTCTCTCCGAAGGTGTCCGGGCTGTCCACACCCCCAACACAGGCCACTAGGTGTTCGCCGGCGTCCCTCAGCTGGTCTTCTGTCTCCGGCGTAGCGGACACTCCTCGTTCTCGACGTCGGGATAGATGCTACCTTGGCCGCCTCCATCCTTAATGCCGCTGTCAGCGCCTCGTGGATGTTTTTATAATCACCGAGCATTAGGCGCTGACGAATCTCCGTGTCCCGTACCCCGTCGACAAATTTGTAGGCTTCCCGGGATACGAACTCCAATGGCAGGTCAACCAAGGCCTTGCTAGCCAGCTGCTCGATCCCTATGGCGAACTCCTGCAGCGTCTCCCCCGGCTGCTGCGAATTTGCCTTTAGCTGGCTGCGGTATGCTGCGGCTAAGCGGTGGTTCCCGAAGCGATTCTCCAGGGCCTCCCAGATGTCCTTGGGCGCCGCCATCGTCTGCACCGCGTTTAGGATTTCCGCGGCCCGTCCCTGGAGGCTGTCTATTAACTGTGTGGCCTCCTCCTCCTCCGGTGACCATCTGTTGTGCCTGGCCACTGTGTCGAACTGGCGGCGGAAGACTTCAAACGTTGACGCGCCGTCATATTTCGGAGGTTTGACGCGCGCCGATGTTGTGTCGCGTCCCGGTGCGTCAGCCTTCAGATCCTTCAGTCTCCTGCCGACGACGTCCTCCATCATGGCGTTCAGGGACTTGACGCTGCTGTCGGCCTTTCCCTCCTGGTTGTTTATGCGGTTCGCGAGGTCTTCGACGTCTTCAACCATGGCGTTCAGGGACTTGGCGTTATTGTCGGCCTTTTCCTCTAGGTCATTGAAGCGGTTCGCCAGGTCCTCGACGCGCTCGTCCACTTGGCACATCCGCTTGCCCAGCTCCGTGACGTCATCCCTCACGCCGGCCAACTGTTCCTCAAATTTGGCGGCGAGGACCTCGTTCGCCTCCTTCATTTCCGTGGCCAGACTGTAGTTCGCTGCCTTCATATCTGTGGTCAATTCGGTCTTTATTTCTTTCAACACTGCGGCCAGCTTGTTATTTGCCGCTTCTGTTTTTGTTGTTAACTCGTTCATCTTCGCGGCCAAGTTGTTATTTGCCGCTTCCAACTTCGCTGTTAATTCGTTCATCTTCTGCAAAAGCATTTCCAATGCCGATTCCATGGCCATTATGTTCGGTGATGTTGTTGTCCCGCTTCCTGACACCTGTTGTGACTTTGTGTGTTCGTGAAAATCAAAAGTCGAGGCTTCAAATACAAAAACTGCACTTTATTTTCCTAGGAAATACATTCGTCACATCACAATTTACTAGCTTACCTAAAAACTGTTTATTTTCTCTAAAACTACCTTCAACTGTCCGTCGCTACCGGTCTTCATTTTTCATCGGCTTCGCAATTCTACCGCCAGGGTGACAATATATTGCTTTTCATTCAAAGTTAAGATTTTATATTAAAGAGACCTTAATTTTGCTTCTGATAAGCAAAACTGATTGTAGATTAGGGCCGGAAAGATGAGCACACGAAGTGTGAAATGCTTTACCCCTTGCTCTTTCCTTCTATCTGGCACTTAAACAAACAAGTGACGTTTTAGTTAATTGATGGAAATGAATCATTTCTTTACACTAGTCGTATATAGGCTAAGATATTTGATGGATAGAGTCAACATAAAACATTCAATGCCATGGCCGGGATTTGAACCACGGATCTCCTGGTTTCCGTCCAGTCGCTCTTAACGTTTGAGCTACCATGGTCAACGTACCGTCCTGACATTGAATTTTTCATGTTGACTCTATCCATCAAACAAGTGACGTGTGCCACAGCGGATGAAACGTCTTTTGTGACGTAACAAAATGTACACTTTAGAACTGAGGAGCTGGCTAGGAAAGCACAAAGAGAAGTTTACTAGAGAATATATGAGAGAAGGACGTAACGACACTGCCAGAGAGCTCATATGGCATTGTATGAGATCGTTGACTCACCTCTTTAATCACCTTAACCTTAACTTAAGTTCACGAAAGTAGTTCTATATAAATAACAGGTTTTAGAGTAGCTACAAAATAAGAATGGACATGGGTTGAGCCAGCACAGTTATCGTATTGTCTTGGAGTTGCCAGTTCCCCGGCTAGCGGGCGAGAGAGATGGAACGTACATCTGCCTTTGTCTCACCGAATCCACCTAGCAAGTATCATACAGATGCTGAGATGTACAGTGATGCAATGGTGACAGAGAAATTCGCTTAATATTTCAGCACGTGTGTTGGAACATGTACAATAATGATTGTCGAATAATCTGAACCTTAAAACCTTGAACTGGAGAACAGTTCATGACGTATCTATCGTTCATTTGCACACAAAACAAAATGATTCAAGTTAGATGCGTTCTATGATAGAAGATGTTTGCTACAGTGCAACAAAATAGTGACATTTCAACGATTTGTGAATACAGTTCCTATTTTAAAAATGCCATATTTGTATACTGTCTCTAACTGACTTTAAACCAATTTTTGTTTCATTAAAATACTTAATAAATATGGAAGATATGAATATGTATTTATGAAGCATTTTTACACCATGAATCTCGTGTACTAATGTTAAGCATTGTGAGCAGAAAGTTTAATCTTGCAGCAACAACATCGCTTCTTACAAGCAGAAATGTTCGACCACCATTGCTTCTCCTATATTTCATCCCAAGAGATTTCAGAATATTATTGCATAGATGATACAGAAACCGTATATTCTATTTTCCCTCTCATTAAATTGGTCAGGTTTTTGGCAATTGGATATTCACATTTGTCATATAAGTCATACATTATTCTACGTAAAACACACTTTTGAAAATTGTCTAAGTTGGTAGCACGTTTACTAGCTGCCCGATATTTCCCTGGAGATCTAAATATGAAAACTTTTCCTAATTTGTTAAACTGTTTGTCTTCTTTAACAATGTTCGTCACAGAATAAGCACCCAAGTGACAAGTTTGTAACACCAATTCTTAACTCTGAAGGAAATTTGTACTTTCGAAAATTCCTGTGATTTACATCTCTTTGAAAAAGTAATAGACATTAACAAGAATATTTGTAGCCTAATTATGTAAAATCTTTTGAGTTGTTTCGCAGTTACTACTAGGCTTGCTCAGCGGTATATTTACTAACTTTGAAAAGCATGTATGTTTCTTCTCTTTTCTTTTGTTTTTATTTTCCGACCTCCATCATTGTCATATCGCACGATGAATGAAATGGGAGAAGTGATGCTCAAATGAGTCCGGGGTCCATGGAGCTTCGAGTTACCCGACATTCATCTATCAGGATAATGGAAAACCCCGGAAAAACCTTATCCAGGTAAGTCACCCTAACCGAGTTTCGAACTCGGAACCTCACGCTACCAAGGCGGGCGCAAAGCACCTGTGCACTCTTAAAAGATCACCACTTTACTGAATGCAAGGTACAAAATACAACTGCAGCATAGCACGTGTGTGATTTTCTTCACTGACAATAGTTTTTTTTTTCACGTGTTTGTGCGCGATGGTTTCCAAGACTGTTGATTCCCGAACAAAAGGACATTCGCATGCAAGTCTGCATGCAGTTAAAGTTGATGTTAGAGGAGGATTTGGAGTTTCTTTCAAACGTAATCACTGCTGATGCAACTTGGCTACATCGTTTTGATCCTGAGAGCAAACAGCAAAGTTCAGTGTCGATATCTCCTTCAACACCAACCCCCCAAAAAGCAAAAGTGTTTGCTTCTGCTAGGAAAGTTATGGTCATCTGATTCTTTGATATTCGTGGAATGGTTTATCAGCATGTTGTACCTGCACACACATCAGTAACTGGACAATACTACAGGGATATCCTGAAACATTGCAAGTCCATATCAGGCGCAATAGGCCAAAATTTCCATGGAGCAGGCTGGATGCTGCACCACGATAATGCGCGGCTGCATATTGCCAATGTTGTTGTTGAATATCTTGCAAATATCAACGTGAAGTGCATCATTCACCCTCTCTATGGTCCTGATTTAGCCCCATATGACCTTTTTCTATTCGCTAAATTGAAGAAAATGCCTTCGTGGGAGGCATTAGCCATCATCAGAAGCAGTGGTAAAGACTGCGGAGGCAATTTTGAAGTATCTCTCAAATAATGGTTTCCAGCATGTCTTTGAAGACTGGCAGAAACGCTGGAACAAGTGCATCGCATGCAGGGGAGACTATTTTGAGAATGATCATCAAAATTATGAGGATGAGTAAAGGTACGTTGTCAAAAAAAATTGTGATCGTGTTTTATTGAACAGCCCTCCTATTAATGACCTGTTCCTGTGTGAAATATTTGTCTTCGTGGTATCAACGAAAGGAAAAAGCCACACCTATTTGACAATTTTTATTTTCCTCCCGTTTTCAGTAAATAGGCATTAATTTCCATTTCAGTACAAATGACAAAAGCACAACAGATGTAAATGTGTACACTTAAATTTTCACACATATGTCTCCGTAATAGAAAGGATTGTTGGAAAGAGAAGAAATTCAAAAGTTCATCACAGCAATCCTAATATCACTTAAAATGGTGTCACGGTGTGTCAGAAGGATACAAAGCAGAGAAAAAAAAATAAATTAAAAGCTAAATCTACAGAATCCTAGATTTTGTAATAAAAACCCTAAATGCCCGCCCCATTGTCGAATAAGCACAAATAATAAAGCACAGTTTCTTAGTAAGCGTTTCACGTTCTTTCGAACAGAATTACAGCGATTACGGCATCGTGAAAAGAATTCTCGTACCTACTATTATAAAGGCGTCTCTATAAATGTTTCAGAAACCATTAACATTTATTGGCCTTGTGATTTTAAGATTGGGTAAAACAACAGTCTCGTGTTAGTAGATTTATACACATGTAAAATAAATCTTACGGGAGTAAATTCCCACCTACCAGCGGTACTGATTGTGATCCGATATGATTGTTAACAATTGACACCATCAATAACTTAATTAATAATCCCTCCCTCAAGAATTACAATTAGCTCAAAAAATAAGTCTTTACTCCAGCACAGAAATATCATGCAACTGCATTGAAACTGCCAAAAGATAATGATCATTACAAAATTGTGAAATCCAGTACACTGAGATTGCAAAGCTATACCCATAAGTTTCAAATAAATAATATTATGATCAAGATGAAAAGCATTCGAAGGGCTTGTTTAAAGATTCAGACATCTTTTAAGCTATATCTTAATGCAAAGTTGTATCATATGATTATGAAACTTTTCACATTAATCAAATATTTGCTGTACATTGGAAAACTGAAAACAGTTAGTTTCCCTTCTTTCGGCTCTCCTCAACTTATTAATTTGTAAAATAAGATCTGAAGCCTTCCTGGTGACGAATGCACTCACTTTCTTCCCGGGCAGATAGCCAGGTGAAAACATGATTAGATATCAACGTTTCGGGAGTGTACATCTCTCCCATCATCAGGATAATTATAAAATGTTATAACCTCAAATGGCATACTGGATATAACACAACTATAAACAAGGCCGGCCCCGTAGCTCAGTCGGTAGAGCACCTGCCTGCTGTGCTAGGGGTCCCGGGTTCGATTCCCGGCGGTGGGGGTGGGGATTTTTCTCCGACCAAGATAATTCCCCATCTTCCCCAGAGTCTGGAAGTATGAATGAGAGTTTGAATGTGTGCGTGATCTAATGATTAAAAACCTAAAGAATTCGAGTTATATTCGAGTTATGTTCCAAAAGGAGAACGGCCGCCGATATGACCATTGGAGTTAAAGGCGGGATATAAATGGAACAAGTAAAAAAAAAAAAAATATATAAACAAAGACAAGACACTATCAAAATTCGCATAACTGAACAAAAGACTTTTCAGTAAATAATTTGTGTTCGGCATAATATTGCTACAGGGGCTGAAGTTTACAACGTTTTTGAAACTGGAATAATATAGTATTAATACAAACATGAATGATTAAACTCACCTGTTTCACACAAGGTTGACGAAAAATTACTTTCCTATCTGTGCTGACCGGCCGCGCCGTGGCTCAGTGGTTAGACCGCTTGGCTCTCACCAAGGCGGCCCGGGTTCGATCCCAGGCGACCGCAAAGTGAGATTTGTGGTGGACAACATGGCGCTTGGGCGGGTTTTCTCCGGGACCTCCGGTTTTCCCCGCCATCTCATTCCACCGGTGCCCCATCTTCATCTCATGTATCATCAGTGTCACCGCCTGCAGTGCCGTATGTAGTAAAAGTGAGCGTTAAACGCTACACATTTCATTTCATTGTCTGTGCTGAACGACGGATCACCATTCATCCACTGTTTAAGAAGTACACTTCTTTTGCTTCTCTCTTTTGTCATATTTGCATATGAAACTGATCTATGTGTGCACTTGAAACACTGCTTAGAGAATGGACTTTCCATTCCTCACATAAAGAGTGGTCATTTGTCAATATATTGAAATATCATTTAGCTGGTCTTTGCCACTTGTCCTTGAGCGAATTCTAAGATTTTACATGACGCCGCTAGCGCATTGTGACACGTCTAAAAGGCAGATACCTACCTGACTAACCCCTTTTGGTATATCCAATGTGCAGCAATAAGAAATTTCTCTTCTCCGAAAACTTTACGTTGAAACCAACAAATTAAAAAGCTGCTGTCGCAAATTATAACCAGAAGAAATTGGCTAAAAGGGCAATTTTAGACACTAATAAGCAGAACAGGCCCAAAGGTATGTAATATGCATTTATACGTAATAATATTTATACTAAGAATTTAGGATAATAATTGTAGGAAACGCACTTATAACTTAAAAGCCTACGTTTCATAACACACAAATAAAATAGGCAAATAGGGCAAAATCCGCTCTCTAGTTATAACACATGCTGGAAATGTTGACCTTATGTTCTCAAACAGGCAGCAAATCTCGTGTAAATATTCTCGCTCACTCTCCCGAGCTCAACAGCAAGGTATTCTTCATTGCTCTATGCTAGGCTCCTGCAATGTGCAAACATTGGAACGATACATATCTGTTGAACTGAAGCCTAATCGCTACATCCGTACAAATTTTTAAACCTTATTCGCCACATTTGTCTTCGCAGCGAGGGTGTCATTCGCTGTTCTCATTTCATTTAGCCCTTCTAGAATCTTTACCAATGCAGATTCCAGCGTTGTATCTCACTCCTGACACCAAATGTGACGGTGGGTTCGTAAAATTAAATGTCGAGTTTGCAGAAATGTGTTTCCATAAAAAGACACTTGTACAACCCTGATATAAGCAGAATGACTAAACACACATGAATGCAACCTTCAAGGGCGTCAGTCACATGTCCATAGAGAACTGCATTCACTCGCTAGCAACTCCGCTGTAGGACTGACTCGCAAGCCTCTTTGTGCTTCATATATACAGGATCCGCTGTTTCTCGAAGGTTGGCGAAGCCACACGATCTTTCGAGGCGGCAGGCGAATGAGAGGGAACTATCCAGACATCTCCTTGGCTCTCTCTCCTCCAACCATCTCTCCTCAGCAAGAGCTAAGCATTCATCACTTTGTGTGCGTTGCTTGGGTGCTATTTGTCTTTTTCAGTCCCCACTCGTCTCTCTCACGGCAGCAGCCAGCAGACCAGCAGAAGAATCAAGTCGTCCAGGTTTACCTGGACGGAATGGTTTCTTCTGTGTAGTGCAGAAGTTGTCTGTGTTTTGTCTCAAGCGTTTATGTCGGGGTATAGGTTTCTGTGATCTGTTGGGTTAAGCCGCTCAGGCTGCCGCCTGGGGTATGTATTCCCAAGGCCGTCTTCACCCGAACTCTCCGCTTGAAGAAGGTCGGAGTGAAGACAGCACGATCAGAGGGGATAGGAGACTGTGTGGGGGAATTATCTAGACCCATTTCTGGTTCTGGTGTTTACGGTGGGATGGAGAGGACCCCTTCTGGCTAATAGCCCATGGCGTCCTTGGGGAGCTTGTACCTCCTCCTCCGGAGAGGAGCTCTGTGGTCATACCGACCCAGAGTGTTGACCAGCTGGTTGGAATGGGTAGACAGTTTTTGATGGAGGGTTCGAAATCTCTCTCTTACCATATCCTCTATGTAAGGGATTTGGGAGTATTCATGTAGGATGTGAGTGGGGAATCTGCGCCCAGTACTGTAGATCATCTTTAATGCCCGATTCTGCACGATTTGCAGTCTGCGGATGGTAGTCGGAGCCGCCAATCCCCAGACCTCGCACCCATACAGAATCATGGGTGGAATAATCGCCCGGTACAGACGTAGTTTGAGGTGTGCAGGCATATTGGATCTGAAAATGGGGTACAACTGCCTGAGTGCAACATGGCCTAGTCTCGCCTTAGCCCTGACATGGGGAGGGAAGTTTAGCCCGCGGTCAAGCAGGACACTCAGGTATTTAGCCGATGTAACCCATGGGATTTGCCTCTGCCTCAGCCTCAGTGTTCCCGTCGGTCGCCAGCGTCGGACCTTAGCCAGTAGAAGAGCAGAGCTCTTCCCTGGACTAATTGCTATCCTCCACTTCTCACTCCAGCGGCCGATCGCTCGGAGCTGTCGTTGCAGAGGCGGGAAGCAGAACTTGACATTTTTATTACGTGCCGTAATGAGAACATCGTCCGCATACTGGCACGTAACTGTCTGTGGCTCTGTAGGGAAGTCAGACATGTAGGCCGCGAAGAGCAACGGTGATAATACACTACCCTCCGGGACTCCCGCAGCTATGGGTCTGACACTGGTAAGCTTTCCTTCCACTCTCACTCGGAACGTGCGATCCCGAAGGAAGCTGCTGATCAGAGCAAGATAGGGAGGAGGGATGTTAACTTCCTTGGCAGCAGCCAAACAATGCCTTGCGACCATATATGTAACTTGTGAAAGCCCTTACAATATGAATCTAATCCCACCAGATGTAGATTTTTATCTTTATAAAAAAGGGTGTCATTGACCCACAGATTTTTGCTTTTAACTGATGGATCTTGATTTCATTTAACTATATATGAGAGGAATCCAAACAGTCAATACTAGGCTTCAGAAAAAACCTGTGCTACTGGATGAAACGCATCATTAGGATAAAAAAATGGAGTGTAGTGTGCGATAAGTGCTAGAAGTATAACAGAATCCATATTCCTCGATGAAACAAATGCAGAGGAACATCAAAGTTTATTGTGAGGCCATTTTTCAATCACCGGACAGAAGAAGAGAAATCCTATGGGTGGTTTCAGCAAAATTCTGCAACAGCAAAGGCGGCTGCCGAATCATTAAATGCTGTAAGAGATATGTCTTTTGGAAGAACAAATGGAGTGTTGATATGGGCCCCTCATTCTCCTAACCTAACGACATTTGATTTTTATTTATAGCAGTGGCCACCATCACAATGCACAGTGTGCACAGTGGGTCGTGCAAGTTACCCGTTGCACGCCGGAATAGTGTACCGTGCACTCCGTAGCCTTCACAGCAGTGGCGGCATGCCGATCTTGCATATTAAATGTCCAATTGCCTGTGCAACAATAATAATCGAATTGTAATATGAAGGATATAATTGTTATGTAAATTGTTTTCAATGTTCCTTTCATTATCATTCAACTGTGTACCTTTATTTCAATAAAAACCAAACGAAGAATAAATTGATAGTTGAAACAAAATGAAAATAATTGACAATCTACTTACAACACAGCAGTATTAAATAACAGCTCGAAGAAAAGCAATAAGCACAACATATTACTCAGAAGTGGAACCTAGTTTTCTAGATTTTTGTTGCCTCTTTTGACACACTAGTTTTTCAAAATTAGGTATCAATGTTTGTGTAGCAGCTACTCTAGGTTGACATTTTAAGTTCTGATCCGACAGTTAAATTCTGCAGTGGTTTTTGTTTAATTTAATTAGCGAAATTTTTTTCTCGCATGTGTATGTGCGTGTACGTGTGCGTGTGAGCGTGTGTGTTTCAACCCCATTCAAAGACATCTCTGCCTAACACAACAGTGGTGCCGGCGTTGGCGGATGTCCGTAAATCCGGACAAAAGCCACGCCATACTTTTACAAGGCGCCACACCCCCGCAGATTGCCCCAACTTCAGCTACCGAGGTCGAAGGATAGAGTGGTCTAACTCTGTCCAGTACCTAGGAGTAAATTTGGACAGAGGGACATCAGGGACCTTTCGGCGAAGGTACAGGGAGCAATTGCTTCCCTGTACCCACTGCTGGGGTCGACCTCGATGCCAGTCCGCATGAAGTTGTACCTCTTCCGAGCGCTGGTAATCCCGGTGATGCTATATGCCTGCGAGATCTGGGGCATGGCAGCAGACAGCTGGATAGCATGGCTTCAACGTGTACAGAATAGAGGACTGCGGTCTATCTATTCTGTGGGACGTTATTTCCCTACCAGGTTGCTCCACGAAGCATCGGGTCTTCCATACGTGGAGGATGAAATTAGGCGCCGGGCTTCAAAATTATACGCAAGTTTACCATCACACAGAAGCGCCCTTGTGAGATCATTGGGAAATTATGGCCCCACTAGACGCCGATCTAGACTTCATCGAGTCCTCCGTATGGCATGCGGGCACCCTAGATAACCCAGGAGCTAATCCTATCAGCAGCTAAAGCTGAGCTCCTCATAATTCTTCCAAGCTGTTTGGCATCTAAA
The DNA here is from genome assembly GCA_030765055.1 of Mantis religiosa. Lineage (NCBI taxonomy): Eukaryota > Metazoa > Arthropoda > Insecta > Mantodea > Mantidae > Mantis > Mantis religiosa. The sequence continues at coordinate 30,496,970 of CM060952.1, read as the reverse complement.
TTTCTCCCCAACAAAAATTTAAAAAAATTAAACAAGAACAAAAATCGGGTGCTAGTACTGCATCCTCCCTATCAACCCGAAGGTACTTCGGTAACCTTTAAATTTACTCCCAATCAAAAACCTACATCACCTTCATCCGACAAACTCAATTCTAATTCTACCTGCGGTAAAACCCTAAGGGGTGGGCACGCAGCAAAAACCTTCTGGCTGTATACAGCCAGCCAGCACGAGCGAGTGCGTGTGTGGATCCGAACATACTCAGAAAACGAGCGGCATTTCCATGTAGTCGAGGAAATGCATTTCTTGGAAAACAGAGAATAGAAATCACTCAAACTAATTCTATTTTGGAATTTTTTTTCCATTTGACGATTGCATTGCAAATCGATAAGTTCAAGTTGCAATTCAGATGGACCATTATCAACATCTCTAGAGTAAGGCTCAGCAAATATTTGTAAAATTGGCTCTCCATGACCTGAACAAACTGCTGAACTGTTGAGAACTATGGGAAATGTACCAAGTTCGTTGAGGTCAACTGCCTTTCCCATAAGGATAGTTTCATTTTGAATGCTCTGATACTATCGCTTTCTATAAAAAATAATCTTCCCATGAATGCATAAATGTAAGAGTAGACGTCCTACGTGTCACATTACATTCTCCAACCGACATTATGTTTAAGAAAACAAACTGCAAGAGACGAGACAACACTGCTGTCTAATTCCACGTCTTGTCTCACACTGAAGTCGCACGACACTCGTGGCAGTGCTCAGTGCTACGTCATTTGCTCTAACACAAAATCGATTGGTGACCGCTGATTTATAGGATTCTTTAAAATACAAAGTGTATCATTTCAATCCTCATATACTACAGGAACCTAGGGAACAATTGTGTAAGGAATTACAAAAATATATGCTGTTGAACTTCGAAGAGTGAGCGGGAATATTTGCACGAAATATGCTGCATTTTTTAGTGCAGAAGGTATACTTTAAGGAAGGTTGCAAGTCCGCTTCTGCCGGTCTAAGTTTCCCGGCGACTGCTGGTCGTCTCGCGCAGTAGAGAGGGGCTGAGAGTGTGTTCAATTATAGTTTAACTGCCCGGTCATTGGTGTGGTGGGTTCTTGGCTATTAAGGCACAAGGACAAAGTAAGTCATCTATTTCTTTCCAAAGTGATATAGGTGAGACTCCTATATAAGATGCGGTGCTAAAAATTGTTGCTTTAGATGCTTAATTGTTTGTTAGCCGAAATGTATCTCCTGATGAACAATCGTGATAATTAAGACGTGCTATGCTTACAACAGCCAATTGATGTGTTACACCAATACTGCTTTCTCAACCTAATATGTCACAAATGCTTATTGTTTTATTTGCTTCAAGTTCAAGATAAGTTCTGACGTATATTGCCTTACTGTGTTATATGCATTATCACAATCTCGTCATTTTCCTATCGAAATCAAAGTAATATCAGTAATTCTTGCTTTATTGGCGTATATCGTGGCTTTAACTTAAGCAATCCACAAATATGTCAAAACATCTTCCTTTATTTAGGATATTATATCCTATTTTAATCGACAAGTGAGTTGCAAGTAACTAGGGCAAATTTTAACCTGCATTTGTGTGCTATGTACTTTCGAATGCCATACTACGTTAGCGTTCTCCCGATATTTACTTTTGTGATATCTGAATGGAGTAAAATATGTTGCAAGTAGTTTACTCTCGTAGGGAAGTAGTCGAGTGTTGACTAAACTAATAGTTTAGTCCAAGTTGAACTTACGTTAGACTGGTACAGACCACTCTAAAAGTATCGCACATGTCATGCATCTAGGAATAGTCAATAGCGAAGAAAGGCGTTTATGATCATCTATAGAGGTATATGCTTTTCAGGAAAATGGAATGGGAATTGCCCTTGATGTCCAGAATTAAAAGTAAATGTATCTAAAAATAAAAAGAAAAAATAGAAAAGTTGGCCTTAAGTGACTTATTAATGCGGTAACTTTTCTGGAAGAACAAAATTGGTAAGGGATTGAGTCTCGTTTATTGTGCTAATTCAGTGGCAGGTGTTGGCGTAATAGATGACCCAAAAAATGCTTATGTATAGCTAAACGTGGGAAGTACTTTTGCTCAGTGCCCCCGTGTAGTTATACAGTTACGGACATGTAAATTTTTGAAAAGTATCAGCGTCATCCCAAGCAAGCAGAGTAATGTGTAGCCAAAGCTACATCCTGCTCATTGTTTTCATCAACTGGAACATTCCAGAGTCAAGAGCATCGTGAATGAAAACATTGGAACCTTTAGTTCCCATAAATGCCATATGGGCATTTGGTCCATTCATCCAATAATAAGCAACTTTAGAGGAAAAAAATAAAGTTGTAAAATATGGGATATATAATTGGAACAAAATGAGATAGCTGTAAATAAGTTAAACAAAAATGAAGATTATCATATCGAAAAGATTGGGAAATTAAGACTCTGGAGTAACTTTATGCAGAATTAATTAAGTATTCGTAAAATAGGTTTACAATGAACTGTACTTCTTAGTGTCTCAGAGGTTTCTTTTTGTTTGTTTCATTTTTGTGAATCTTTTATCATAATAGTCTTGCTTCTACCGGACGTGGTTCTGTTTTGTATATTTACCGAATAAAAGAGAACCTCGAAGTCAGGATCAAAATATCTGAAAGTGGAATACCGAGAATCACAATAGTTGAAGATCTCCATAAATAAAAACCAAATTTATTTGTATTTTGAAAATATATGTTCTTAAACAGTATAGGTACAGGGAAGAGGAGGACATAAATTTCAGTGGGCTCTTTACCACCTTGTATGACGGATTAAGGCCAAGTGGCCGACAGGCAGGAAAGTGCTGCAAGGTATAGTTAAATGTTTACTTAGGGTGAAACTGCAGAGATCTAAGAAGGCCAATAGTATAATGAGGGTATATTGTAAGCAGAGAGAAATTTATCGGTTGGATGTTAGTACTTTTATTTCATTTTTGTGACCATGACCTCAATATCATTTTACTAATCTACCTTCATCTCAGGTTACCTACTAACTCAAGTACGTTATCGACCAACTTCTATCGTCATGGGTGCTCCACGGAGCTTGGTATATGCTGTCTTCCGGATTATAATGCACGCGCTCGCATTCGCTGTATGTTATGTAGCTAAATTAATATACTAACCAATGTGCTGATGCGGAACCCCATCATAGTCTCCTTTGAATCGAATTATTAGTTTACTAATATCATGGGAGAATAGGTAGCTTCTGAAGTTGATGTCACGGTCACAGCGGCTTTGGGGCCATATCCAGGGGTAAATCAAAACCTGTAAGTTTTCTCGTGTTGTTACTGTGTTATGTTTATTTATCTACTGTAGTTTAATATCATAGGGCAAAGATATTCATTGCAATGGTTACGCATGGAGGCCAGAAGATAAGTGGTTCAAATTCTGCAATGGCGTTTAGTTTTTCAGTTTGGTTTTACTTTTCTAAGCTTGGCTTGCAGTTAGTGTACAGCAACAATGAATTACCACTGATAGTGTTCCTTTGCCATTAGCTTTTATACAGAGGGACTCAAATTAGCACGAACTACCCTTAGGAAGTTATGTGGGATTGCAAACTGATCATTTTCAAGAGGCAACCTAAATCTGCAAAAATACGATCTGGGGGATGTATGTACAGGAACAGGGTTTCAGAATGCTTTGAATATAGTGATGGATATTTTGCAATAGAGCCTCCAGAAGTGATACCTTATAAAAATATTTAAATTTGTCTACCCCTTACTCGATCACAGAACCCACATTGTCGGTACTGAGCCTGATATACATGTACCAATAGGTACTGTTTGGTAGTAATGAAGGGTCTTTGAACAAGAGTGCCCTTTCTTTAAAGTTAAATAAAAACTTTCTATAAATGATAGGCTTACTTCTTTTTTATTTTGGAACATAATATCAATGCGTGTGGAACAGAACGCTACTTTTGTGTCCGCTGCAACTACGTTGGGTTATACTATACGGTTGACCCAATGTTTAATGACAGATAAACGTAAATTTGGTCCAACTTTACGAATAACACGCGTGGTGTTATTAAAATATCATTTACTGTTTCTGTCTTGTTGGCATAAATTCGAATCCCACAAGAAGTAATCCAACGGTGTTAAATCAAAGAATCTTGGGGGCCAGTTAATATTACCACCACAGGAAATGATGTAACATTTGAACTTTTCCTTCAAAGTATCAATTGCTTCAAAAGCGCTATGACATGTAGCACCATCTTGCTGGAAGCAGATATTTCTGCAATCCATACCATCCAATTGAAGCCTGAAATAGTCCTTTGTAACAGTCCAGTATCTTTCTTCATTGACAGAGCATCTCCATCTTTGCCTTAAATAATAAATTTTAGAGTTTTACGCGTTGGTTAATGCTGTAACGTTCCATGGCTATTTATCAATAACAACGGCAGCTATCACATTTTAGTTAAGATACTCTTATTTAATTGATGGAAACTAATCATTACTCCACACTAGCTGTACATAGGCTAAGATTTCTGATGGATAGAGTCAACATGAGGAATTCAATATCATGGCCGGGATTTGAACCACGGATCTCCTGGTTTCCGTCCATTCACTCTTAACCTTTGAGCTACAACGGCCAACGTGCCGTCCTGACGTTAAATTCTCCAGTTGACTAATATATTTCCCCGGTAGACCACTAGGGACTCACGCATCCGAGATACACCGTTTGTGGCCTGGAGAATTTATTGTCAGGACAGCACGTTGGCCATGGTAGCTCAAAGGTTAAGTGCGACTGGACGGAAACCAGGAGATCCGTGGTTCGAATTCCGGCCATAATATTGAATTTTTCATGTTGATCTATCCATTAGATACTCTTGTTGAAAGACGCCATATTTCCTAATGTTACATGGATTTTTGCAATGAAACCTTCCTATAACTTTAAAATGGTGTTATATACAAAATTCTTCATTGTACCGGGATCAAGTAATCGAGGGTGTACATTTTTGTGAGTTTGGCAGCCATTGAACTGGTAGACCTCTACCAATCCATTTGTTTTGGTTTGTCCTGTTTAGGTCGAATTAAAATCAAGGTGTGTTCGAGCTCCATCTTTTTGCAGCCACATTACCTTTCGAACGTGTAATGGGGGACAACCAATAGCTTAGTAAAGCATATTTTGTAAATATTAGATGCGTTGGTCGGCCAGCCAATTTGACAGCAGATACGGCACATACCATTCTAAAACATTGCGTTCACGAATAATGGTTTATATAGCTATAGCAAAAATGATCTGAACTGGACCCTCTGCATCTCAAAACCCTAATATTCTGGTTCCCTTTTAGAAAAGTATTTACTTCATGTCCCACACAGCATACTAAACGTTTTCTGTGTTGAATTTAGGCATCCCATATGTAATAATACATGCATTTATAGCAAGTTGTGTTAATTCATTTTCATCCACTGGTAATTCATTATAATGAGTGTTTTTTTCTTCATATACTGTAATACATATTTAGCGATAATGCAAGGATTCGTATTCTTTCAAGTCTTTCCTGCTAAGTAATTTACATAGGGGCCTGTTTATGGACATTCAAATCTGTTTTAATTCTGTAATAATTTCTGTTTCAATAATCGCATTATGGCATATAATTTGTCATTATTTGCGTGTTAACACTAGAAGGATCGCATCCGTCATTTTGACGAATGCCCTGCTTTGGAAGACTTATTTCTTGCTTGTTTCTTTTCTACACTTCCCATGTTCTACGACCTTTATTAAATACTTTTGAGAAACACGTCCACAAAGAATTAAGCATTTTGTATCTTTCTAAAACCTGGTACAAAAAACTCCTACTAGAAGGACCACCATCCGTCATTTTGGCGGGTACGGAAGTGTGAACAATAGCCTTCGGATCTTTCCACATCTGTTGTTGTTTTCTGATTGGTTTATGGCACTCCGCATACCTTTTGTCAGTGATTAAGAAAGCTTTATTGCACAAGTGGCGCAATTCGTGCTACCACTTATGAATGTACGAGGTGTTGGAGCAAAAATCTTTCCGTTGAAGTTGTTGTGATCGAATACTTGGGAACCACCATATTTCAGGAACACAATGAGCAGAAACAAATTCGCTGAAATGTTGTGGTTTTTGCGACTTAATGACAAGGATACACGTTCTCAAATACTAAGTACAGATTGCTTTGCAGCTGCTACTCATGTCTGCATTCGTTTTATTGCCAATTTCTTACAGTGTTACATTCCAAGTGAAAATATCACTGTCGATGAGCAAGTGTTTTCTTGCAAGGCTAGATGCTCTTTTATTCAATATATGAGCAATAAATCAGACAAATTTAGAATAGTTTTGGCTTGCAGTTGTTGCAAATTCAAAGTATCTGGTGAATGGTTTTCCTCACGTGGGCAAACACGATCAACGCCCCATAGGTGTTCCTCTTGCAGATCATGTTGTCAGGCATCTTATACAGTCCTTTGTTTTTTCAGGATCAAATATTACATGTGCCTTGGAGAAAGTTTAAAGCGTAAAAGTACGAGCACTCTGGGCACAGTAAAGAAATGTAGAAGGGAAATCCCTCAATCAGCAAAATCTGCTGCAGCACCTTTGCACGTAACTGTACTTTATAAGTCAGGTGACATAACTTTGACCTGCTATAAGGGAAAAAAGAACAAAAATGTGCTTCTTTTGAGTTCAATGCGTGACACAGTTACTATAAATAAACAACATCCTAAGAAGCTACCAGAATCAGTGGCGTACTACAATAACACCAAGTACGACGTTGACGCCGTTGATCAAATGGCTCGATTGTACACAGTGAAATATGGATGCAGAAGGTAGCCTATGCATGGTTTTTTTCCATGTGTTAGCCTTGGCAGCTATTAATGCGTTGGTATTCTGTAAGGAATATATATTATTCTATTCAGTTCATAAACAACTTAGCAGCAAGTGTGTTGCCATGTTTAGGCAACGCTGAATACACGTGTGTTAGGTGCTACGATGCTGCAGGTGGCTTTGAATGAGCGAAATCAGGTTTATAAGTGTTTTTTCTACTATAAACGTGGTATTCAAAATTTCATGTTTAAACACATATGTTTGCTAAGCGAAGTTGTCCATTTTACATTTGGTTATCCCATATATTTGGATTAATTTTTAGGCTTAAAATGTTCATTTTACCATGTAATTCTTCAGAAAAAACTAAAATTATATACTGGTAATGTGTATAAATAATATTAAATAAACTGGTATGCATTCAATTTTGTTTACCATTTTAAAAAGGGCAAATAAAGCTGCACTCGTCAAAATGACGGGTTGGTCGTTCTCGGTAAACCATACTCGCCGATCCTTATAATGTTAATGCTGGGCAAAAAGAGCTTTCATTGCTGCTACTCAATGCAGGAAATGTACCTATAAATATTTTATAGGTAGAAAAGAAACTTTGGAGAAGATGTTTCCTTAGTTTTGCAATTGAATAGATCTGAGGGTTAATTGGTTCAGAATTAACTCGAAAATAACAATGCGAATCTCTTAAAACTGTGTAGGTACTTAATCTTCACTTTTAAAGTGAAGTATATTTATTTTGTTTTACAGAAAATCAAATTCTTAATGGGGCTTCTGCTCTTACACTGGATATAAATCCTAAATGAGAGCTTGTATATTACTTCTAAATTAATATTTTGTAAAAATGAGCGATGTAATCAGAAATAATTATAATGGAAGTAAACCACTGTCACCGTGCGTGTGTTAAAAAATAGTGCAATATAAATATAAAAATGATATCCCGATTTTTTTTTTCTTCACTTGTCCCGGTGTTCCGAAATGTACGCTGAATGTCCCAGTTTTTAGAGGTTTGTTAGTACTGAATATCTTTCCATCCTAGATACACAGCCATCTCTAATTTTATTGCACTTGCATTCCACGCCATGGAGATTTTTTTTTCAATAATCAGGTAAATATCAAAACTGAAATATTTCGCTATTTGATTGTTACGTTGGTACCGAAGCATAAGTTTAGTATCGGCGGAAGTTGCGTTCTAGTTTCTACAGAGGACACGGATTGGCTTGTATCTCACTCTATGTGCGTGCTTCCAAAGTGAACACGTGGGTACTAAAGTAATTACAGTCTGATTTTTCAAAGAAGATACGTGAATGTCATCTGTTTCTCCACGTGCGCAGTGCAATAAATCCCCTTTCTTTATCCTTTCCACACTCGAAATACCAAGGTGGCCCGGGTTCGATCCCAGGCGACCGCAAAATGAGATTGGTGGTGGACAACACGGTGCTGTGGCGGGTTTTCTCCGGGATCTCCGGTGTCCCCCGCCATCTCATTCCACCGGTGCTCCATCTTCATCTCATATATCATCAGTGTCATCGCCTGCGGTGCCGTATGTAGTAAAAGTGGGCGTTAAACACTACACACACTCGAAATATAAACAGCGGTTCGAGTTGTCTCACCTCGACAAAAATATGCACAACTAATTTGTATTAGCCTACTTTAAAAATAGAAATAAGGTATTCACACATTACTGTGTTGTAGAGTCTTCACACGTGTGAATTATTTTAAATAATTGTTTGCACTATGTAACTAGTATTCCATACTCACCGCTGTTGTTGCGATGCATCGTAAGTTGACACACTCGCACTAGTACGCTATTTCCCCATAGAAAAATATAAAGACGATGCACGTTCTAAACTCTAACTATTATATTCAATTATATTTGTTAATATTTCAGCTAATATCTTAACTACTAAAATTTATATTCATATAAATACACATGTGGTAAAAATATAATGGAGTCTCGAGAGTTGAAAAAAAACTCGGTACAACCGCCCCGTTTTTTCAAACTTTCCTCGTTCCGTATAGATTAGTATAGCAATATATTATTAACGAATTTGTTAATTGACATGTTCGTATCAACGCCGCCGATATGCCGGAATTTTGACCCACAGGAATTCTCTTACGTGCAAGCATATCTACTGACATGTGACTGTCGCTTTTGGATAAAAGGAATAAGCTGTTCATTGATAAGGAACAAACTCTAGTCTTGCTGTTAGAAGAATTCTCTAAGAGAACAGAGAAATTCTCTAGCTTGGCTGTACAATGTAACAACCCGACCGTAAGCTGATCTTTGCCTTGGACCATGATTCCTGGATCCACCTCTAATTCTACCGCCACTACGTCTTGGTTCCATAAAAAACCCTATTTTAACTGTGTTTTAACAAAATAGGCTAGTAATACACAGCGCAACTAGGCAGGCGGCGTCGTGGCTCAGTGGTTAGACCGCTTGGCTCTCACCAAGGCGCTGGGGCGGGTTTTCTCCGGGAACTCCGGTTTTCCCCGCCATCTCATTCCACCAGTGCTCCATCTTCATCTCATGTATCATCAGTGTCACCACCTGCGGTGCTGTACGTAGTAAAAGCGGGCATTAAACACTACATACACATACACATACACTCAACTAGCCAAACTCTGTTTCCCTGCATGCAACTAGCGATAACTGAGCTGATGAATATGTGATTCACCCACTTCACCAGTGTAACAATGTGGCAACATTTGTTTACGTTACCATAGCAACGAGCTTCCTTTCTTACCCTTTGCGTCCCTTGCCTGATAACTTTCACGCATCTTCTTTTCTTCAGACCGTATTTGGTTGAATTTGTTTCTACTGTAACTGTGAGATAAATGAAGATGCCTATGCAAAAGTGTATTTTCGCGAAGCCGCTATCTACGATAGTGCTGCTAGTGTGCACAAAGAGTCGGAAAATAAAGATAGCGGAGATATAGGTCTTGCCGGCATAGATTAAGTTACGATTCTGGAAGGTGATAGAATATTCCGATTCTTTATTGTTCTGGAACAGTCTCGAATTTATCAATGAGGTATTTAAGAAGGCGACGACTGTCCAAGAGTCAGTTGTATGCAGAAAACAGCTCTAGAGTGTTGTAACGAGAACAGATGTTGTAGCAGGAGAGTTGTAAACAAATGTAATTAGAACGCTTTTTGTTATTGTTATGGACCTTGGTGTTGTAGATTGTGATATGTGATGTAATTCTACTGCTACGAAGTGTGTTTCTACGCAAATAAAGAACATTTCGAATTTCGGCAAATTGGACTTTTACTTCTACGAACTCACAAAGTCACAATTGGTGTCAGGAAGTGGGACAACTACCACATCACCGAGAAGATGGAAGAAATGAAGGCCGAATTAACAACGAAGACGGAAGCCTCAAATAGCAACTTGGCCGCAACGATGACCGCGAAGATGACCGACATCAGGAAGAGTAGCCGGAAGTACGTGTAAGGCCCGGCGGGGTGAGGAGCATGTCGGTGCCATCACCACCATCCCCTCGAGTGACACTGCGTGCCGTCAGCCGGAGTATGGATAACAGCCTCATCGCGGACGGTTGCGTGAGAGGGAAGCCGTGCCGCGTGCTCGTGGACATCGGGGCAGCCGTGACCATTATCAGACCTGACGTGGCCAAGGGTTTGCCGTCGAAGAAAACCGAGCCGACTATACCAGCTAGTAACGGCATCGGATGACACCTTGCCTGTGGAGAAGGAGGCCCTACTGAAGTTTACCTTGGGATGGAGTGCCGTGCGTCTGTGGGTGTTCGTCGCGAAGGTGGCTTAGGAGGTGATACTGGGATCGGAGGCCCTCAGGATCCACGAAGCGACGATCGACTTCGGCAAGAAGGTCTTGCGGCTCAATGGAGAAGAGGTCATACTCCGGCAACCCGAAGAACGCCTTGGCATCTGCAGGGTCATCTGGAAGGAAGACGTGGTTGTCCCTGCGAGGCGGTGGTGATGGTAGGGCTGGAAGGACAGCGAACGAAGAACATGATGCTGGAGCAGAAGACGCCTGCGCACGGACTATGGTAGCCAGATCAATGTTGCCGTGCCGAGAGGTGCCAGTGAGGCTGCTTAACCTAGCGGACACCGATCACGACGTCCAGGTCGGAACGGAGCTGGGGACGGTGCTAGCCCTTGGTCAGCATAACCGCAATCGACAAGATACAGGAGCCGGCGCCGAGGCAACACCTGGGGCCCCGGCGGAAGGCTTATTGAAGAGGGTGGCCGATCACCTGACCGCAGAACAGCTCAAGAAAGTTCTACAGCTGCTGAGACGACACCAGCGTGCCTTCAGCCAAGGCAGAGAAGAACTACTGCGTTAGCGGCGAAAGCTACTGGCGGTGGTAAAGGTCTTGGAATGGTCAGCCATTCCACTTGAGGACTGACCACTCCGCCCTAACCTGGCTACTGAGCTTTAGAAACCTGGAAAGCCGGAGAGCACGTTGTGTCCAGAGATTGCAGGAGTACGACTTCACCTCTGAACGTCGTAGAGGGAAGAGCCACGGTAACGCAGACCCCATGTCCCGAAGACCCTGCCCAGAGGAGTGCGGCCAATGCACAAAATTGGAAGAGAAGGAGCGTGCTGCAGCTCTCAGAGTGGGCAAGGCAGTGCCTACGAACGGCTGGGATAGCGCAGGGCTGAGGAGTCAGAGTATATTTAGTGATTCTCTTAAAGAGCAATTTCCAAATTTGAAAGAGATTATAATTGATAGTACTGGAACTGTATCTGACGTGCGGTATAATTCCTATCATGGAGGGAAATCTGATATCATGGATTATGTTCGATACAATAAAGTTGAGCTAATGGTACTGTGCCTTTATCTGCATTAGTTTTTTACTTACCCTATTTGTATATGTAACAGGTCTTTCGGCTTTCCGTTAACATAGTGTCAAGGTGTACCGGTTTTTTCTTTGGGATCCCTATGTTTATGAAACTATTCGTAAATCTCCTGGACCGCCATAAGCACTTTTAATGACATTGTGAAAGAAACCTTTTGTTACGGATTTAATGGCACCCAGAAATAACATGACTTTGAAGTTAGCTTCTCCTTTCTCAGTTATAAATTATGAAGCATTATTTATAAGCACCTCATTAAGATAAGTATAATCTAAATAATAATTTAGAAAGACGAGAGGGATATCTATATGTAAATGTAAAATTTGAATTCTAACATATGAGTTGATAAGTTTCACGGTACAAATATCTTCAGTACCTGCAAGAATGCTCTTTAGGTTTTCAAAAGACAATCCTAACGGTGCATAACGGGACCGAAGGTTTGGGGTAGTTCATTGGCACTAAACTCTTTACAAAAGGATGTAAGCAGTTAAAAAGGAAACTGGGAAACAATACGGTGGCACGGTGCCACTACTGCTGATCCCCTTCTACGACAGCATCCTGCAGAGCCCACGATCTCCGCCGCCGCAGGTACTGCGCCCTTGCAATGGCCTCGGCCATTTCACAGGACAGGCGCAGTGCCCTGCCTATCCACGCGGGAACTCACAGGACACAGCACCCTGGAGGGCAGCCGCCAACGAACCTACGGGATGGCAGCAAGCCATTGGTTGCCTCCGAGAGGATCTGCAGGGTGTCACCAGTATACTTCACACCCTCAAGGAGCTTCTGTCAACCACGCTCCACGCCGCAAACCACCGGCCTCCAGCGGAAGAGGTTCAGGACCTCCATTCAGAGGTGCTTAACCTAAACATACGCCTGGGCAACCTGGAGGAAGCCATCACCGCTGCAGCCCAACGACAAGACGCCAATCACGCCGCCCTCATTGACGTACAAGACCGACTGACTTCCATCCACGGACTCCTGACGAACAGAACTACCACACCAGACCGACTCTCCCCCACAGTTACACAGCTTCAACAGACAGCAGACAGCATAACAACCCAACTATAACAGACGAAACAACATGCCAACGGGCAACAAGCCATCCTAGTCTCACTCCAACGTAAGTTGCAACGCATCGAAGTTCAGCTCAACGAACGACCTCACGACAATTTGGACGCCAAACTTGCACAGCTCCCCCAACTCACCAACATGACCTCACTCCTCGACAAGATCATCTCCACCCAGATTGAACTCTCCACACGACTGACAGTACTGCAACCGCCGACTCCAACCTCAACTGACAGCGCACAAAAACTACACCACGGTCTTGAATCCTACCTTACAAGAGCCTGGAAACCGCCCCCTAGACATGACAATTAAAAGCGCCTTGACTGACAAACGAACCCCCCGGCTCAAGTAGCCGCCAAAGCCCCTACTATCCACGGGCCACGGTGAGGGCCTTCGGGTCATAGCCGTCGCCTGGCCTGCATTCCTCCGCCCGCAGCTGCTATGGGCAGCTCGCACCGCAACAGCACCTAGACCAACGGGGGTGCTCTTAGCGGAACCCCGACAGGCTGATATAAAGCCGCTAATCAAATAAACTAAGTACCCTATCAACACCTATAAAATAAATAAACATCCAAAAAAAAAACACGGTGGCCAGTATCAGTGCGAAATTCAAGGTGTGCGAACGTATAAGGAAATTCATGGTGGATCAGTAGTGAAAACATTTTATCGGGGACTCTATAATAACTGGTGTAAATTCCAATAAACAGTGATTAGTCTATCATTTATTGTTATTCTCTCTGGTCACACTACCCTGAGATCTCCATACCCAACATGCTCTACTTAAGCCATTGCAGATGAGCAGCCGTGGACACGACCTAAAAGGAATCCCAGCACTAATGAATCAACCACAAAAACAATCAATAAAATTTGCCAATTTCCCAAGGTTGCCGCTAAATTAACAAGCGACCGAGGAAGCGCTGCAATTACACAAGTTAATGTTAAAACAAGTTACATTGTTGGTAATATTTTACTGAACCATGCTTTGGTATCGTCGTTGCCAACTTCCGCTGCTGTTTTGCCATCAGCGTCGATGGCGGTACTGTCTGCACCCATTTGAGTCAGCAGTTCAAGAACTGGGATTCTATTGTTGAGAGCTGCTGCATGTAATGCAGTTCTGTTACCCCATTGTGGGGCACGTGCGTGTATGTTAGCACCCCTCTCAAGCAGCAACTTGCAGGCCTCCACTTTACCATTTTCGGCAGCCCATATAAGTGGTGTTTCTGTGTATGTAGCATCGTAACCCTCAATGTCGGCACCGGCGTCTAGAAGAACCTCTATCTCTGTGAGGTTGCCTGTACTGGCGGCTGTGAGCAGTACCTCCAACTTTGGCCTACCACGTAGAACGTGTGGTAGCTTCCTCAGATTTTCCTGTGAACACAACATTAATGGTTTACATAAAGTCTACGTAATAATTCCCTTGCCCTTATCATGCATGCATGCATATATTTTTAGAATTATTAATCTGAAATTTCTATTTTACTTGGGTTTGACACAGAGCTTCATGTCAGGGGACACAATATTTTCTGGAATGCTAATACGGCTTTCAAAGTTTCTTCTTCCTGCGATTAGTTCCTGACTTAAATTTGTTTCAAGAAAATATTATAACAAAATATAAACTTGGAGATACAAACTTCAGGGTAGTAAACTCTCTCAAAAGCATTAAAACAGGAACTAACCTGATAGAACAACCAAAACCAATGCATGCAGATGCTATGGACAGAAAAGAATGTAGATAACGTAACACTCTCTATCCAAATATTACAACAACAAACATAAGATCTGTAGAATAAATTCAGGCACTTTCTTTGATTATGAGAAGCGAAGTAGGAACAGCTATTTCATAAACGAGAACAAGCAAGTTACTGTCACCACCAATGATATAAAGTATTTAATTTTGTAATTCCGTAATATCAAATAATGAACATCCTGACAGGAATGTTTATTAAGATAGATGAAAAGTCTACCCAGAAAATAGAAATATATTACATAAATTCTTCACAAAAAATTAACGAGGAAAAAAGAGATAAAAACAAGATTTCATGGGTTTTTAGTGAATAGTACAGCAAACCATTGGTAGAAACATATAATAAAACTGATTTAATAGATCTGAATAAATATAGTGCGATTCATATAAACCTGAACCGTCAATAGACCATTATTTCCCTTTGAAAGCTTGTAGAATGCAGACATTTGTGTTAATGACCTCAGTCGCTCTGGGAGAATTGTCAAAACTGGATGGTCAACACTTATCTACAAATATAAAAATGTCTAACTTAAAACTTCACTTGTCTTATAAGTAAATGAGACCTTTCTCCTATAAACTGTCCGGGATCGCAATGTCATGTAAAACTTTTACATATCTTCCGCCGGAAACAAAAAAGCTGTCGTCATCGTTACGAACACTAGATGTTAATATGTTCTTGTTAGTACTACCAAAATCTGAAAATAAAACAAATTTATAAGAAGAATCGGCAGTATTTCAAAATTCATTACACGAGGTTTGTTTTTAAAACAAATATCTTTTCCCAAACCAGTAAACCTATCGGAACATTTAATTGTTTTAATAATTTAACTTATGGATTTATTTCATGGTTAAATGACCAAAAATGATCTGCTACGGCCGATTTATCGGTCTGTTTATACTTAATGTTACGAAAATATTCTTACGTTCTGGTTTCTAAATTACGCTTTGTCTTTCCAATATGAACTTTAACACAATAGAAACAATTAAACTGATAAATACCAGATCTCTTATTACTAGGATTTTTTTAGAGAAATACAATAAATTTTAATACTATATTTATTTTCAGGAGCTAAAGTTATAGCAAACTCTTTAAATTTTTATTTTGGAAAATGTTGATTTATCCAAGGATGGTAAGTAAATTTTTTAAAATTATAATAGTCTTTTATTTTTCTAAGGGTAGAAATTGTGATCCCGGACAGTTTACAGGAAAGATATCGCCATTTCTTATACAATAAGTGAAGTTTTAAGTTACAAATTGTTATATTTGTAGATTTTTGTTTGCTTCACTGTTAATAGCTTCGAATGTTACGTATTTATTGATCAAAACTTGTCAACAATTGTCAACACTAATTGGTTCCATTTTCTCTGATACGACTGTAGTTTATATGAGTATCTTCAAGATATTTGTGGAGCAGCTAGAGGATATCGAAGTGAGAGAAGGTTATTTCCAGCAAGATGGAGCAACGTGACATACATCTAATGGCATCATGGAACTTGTAACCAGTTTCTTTGATAATTGTATGATCTCAAAATATCCGTGGCCCCTCAGATCCCCTGACCTACCTCACCGGATTTATTCTTCTGGGAGGGTATCTAAAAATTAGAGTGTACAAGAATAGGCCAATGACAACTTATGTTCTCAAAAGAATCCATTCGAACCGAAATAAGTAACATTGGCGAAGATATTCTCCGTAAAACTTCAGAGAATATGGTGAGACGAGTGCAAACATGTATGCACATCCACATATGCTGAGGGAGGACACTTACACCATTTTCTCTGATACGAGTGCAAACATGTATAGATGCTGGTGGGGGGGGGGGGCACTTCCAACATTTTCTCTGATACGAGTGCAAACATGTATAGATGCTGGTGGGGGGCACTTCCAACATTTTCTCTGAGATGTAAATAATGCAGACGAGTGCAAACATGTATAGATGCTGGTGAGGCACACTTCCAACATTTTCTCTGGGATGTAAATAATGCAGACGAGTGCAAACATGTATAGATGCTGGTGAGGCACACTTCCAACATTTTCTCTGAGATGTAAATAATGCACACGAGTGCAAGCATGTATAGATGCTGGTGAGGCACACTTCCAACATTTTCTCTGAGATGTAAATAATGCAGACGAGTGCAAACATGTATAGATGCTGGTGAGGCACACTTCCAACATTTTCTCTGAGATGTAAATAATGCAGACGAGTGCAAGCATGTATAGATGCTGGTGAGGCACACTTCCAACATTTTCTCTGAGATGTAAATAATGCAGACGAGTGCAAGCATGTATAGATGCTGGTGGGGGGCACTTCCAACATTTTCTCTGAGATGTAAATAATGCACACGAGTGCAAGCATGTATAGATGCTGGTGAGGCACACTTCCAACATTTTCTCTGAGATGTAAATAATGCAGACGAGTGCAAGCATGTATAGATGCTGGTGAGGCACACTTCCAACATTTTCTCTGAGATGTAAATAATGCAGACGAGTGCAAGCATGTATAGATGCTGGTGGGGGGCACTTCCAACATTTTCTCTGAGATGTAAATAATGCAGACGAGTGCAAGCATGTATAGATGCTGGTGAGGGACACTTCCAACATTTTCTCTGAGATGTAAATAATGCAGACGAGTGCAAGCATGTATAGATGCTGGTGAGGGACACTTCCAACATTTTCTCTGAGATGTAAATAATGCAGACGAGTGCAAGCATGTATAGATGCTGGTGAGGCACACTTCCAACATTTTCTCTGAGATGTAAATAATGCAGACGAGTGCAAGCATATATAGATGCTGGTGGAGGACACTTACAGCATTTTCTCTGAGATGTAAATAATGCAGACGAGTGCAAGCATGTATAGATGCTGGTGAGGGACACTTACAGCATTTTCTCTGAGATGTAAATAATGCAGACGAGTGCAAGCATGTATAGATGCTGGTGAGGGACACTTACAGCATTTTCTCTGAGATGTAAATAATGCAGACGAGTGCAAGCATGTATAGATGCTAGTGGAGGACACTTACAGCATTTACTCTGAGATGTAAATAATGCAGACGAGTGCAAACATGTATAGATGCTGGTGGAGGACACTTACAGCATTTTCTCTGAGATGTAAATAATGCAGACGAGTGCAAACATGTATAGATGCTGGTGAGGGACACTTACAGCATTTTCTCTGAGATGTAAATAATGCAGACGAGTGCAAGCATGTATAGATGCTGGTGGGGGGCACTTACAGCATTTTCTCTGAGATGTAAATAATGCAGACGAGTGCAAACATGTATAGATGCTGGTGAGGCACACTTCCAACATTTTCTCTGAGATGTAAATAATGCAGACGAGTGCAAGCATGTATAGATGCTGGTGAGGCACACTTCCAACATTTTCTCTGAGATGTAAATAATGCAGACGAGTGCAAACATGTATAGATGCTGGTGAGGCACACTTCCAACATTTTCTCTGAGATGTAAATAATGCAGACGAGTGCAAACATGTATAGATGCTGGTGAGGGACACTTCCAACATTTTCTCTGAGATGTAAATAATGCAGACGAGTGCAAACATGTATAGATGCTGGTGAGGCACACTTCCAACATTTTCTCTGAGATGTAAATAATGCAGACGAGTGCAAACATGTATAGATGCTGGTGAGGCACACTTCCAACATTTTCCCTGAGATGTAAATAATGCAGACGAGTGCAAATATGTATAGATGCTGGTGAGGGACACTTCCAACATTTTCTCTGAGATGTAAATAATGCAGACGAGTGCAAACATGTATAGATGCTGGTGAGGCACACTTCCAACATTTTCTCTGAGATGTAAATAATGCAGACGAGTGCAAACATGTATAGATGCTGGTGAGGCACACTTCCAACATTTTCTCTGAGATGTAAATAATGCAGACGAGTGCAAATATGTATAGATGCTGGTGAGGCACACTTCCAACATTTTCTCTGAGATGTAAATAATGCAGACGAGTGAAAACATGTATAGATGCTGGTGAGGCACACTTCCAACATTTTCCCTGAGATGTAAATAATGTAGACGAGTGCAAACATGTATAGATGCTGGTGGGGGACACTTCCAACATTTTCTCTGAGATGTAAATAATGCAGACGAGTGCAAACATGTATAGATGCTGGTGGGGGACACTTACAGCATTTTCTCTGAGATATAAATAGTATAATGTAATCTCCCAATTGTGTATTATACTGTCCCAATTTCCACATGTGTTCTATTATTGGTTCAAAGGTTATGGCTAGTTGAAATAGTTCAAGTTTATACGGATCGCACTATGGATGCATAGAAGGACAGTCTGGCATCTAAATTAAAGGCGATGTTGGTAAATGTAAGCTACAGAGGAACTCAAACACGTTGTCTTTTTATGAATACAAATAACTGTAGTTAAGTAAATTTAAAGTGATTTAACATGTAGATTAGCATGTTATGTTATATAATTAATTTATCACGTCAACTATAATTAAAATAATAGTATTAAGCTCTGAAGAAAATCAAAGTGTTGTCAGGGAGAATTAGCACTACAAAATCTTTTCGCATGATGAATATAAAATCCCGCAACATTTTAATAAGAATTGCAGTGAATAGAAGAGGTAGATAAAAATTAATGTAACTGATGTGTTCTGGAAACAGAGAATTCACACATGGATTATTTGGGGTAAAATTATCATTCATCTATATTGAAAACAGTTGACAGGTGACCCCGATGTAGTGTGTTCTTTAATTGCTTCTAGGAAAAAGAACTGAGGACAACAAATCTAAGAGCGTGAAACGGAGGACAAACTGAGTAAACAGGTTTTTCGCCACCTTATGACGTAGCAACCACAGTATACCGGGTACTTCAACAACACGGTTACCTACTGCAGCTATGGACTACGTATATTCCATCCTATATGGCTCCCAGGAGCAAGACGATGCAGCTGCTAACGACCACGTTCAACCAAGACTTCTCAGCGCAAAGTGTTTAAAAGCAATAATTAAAAAGTACAGTCCTACAGAAGCTATGTAATATGTAATTGAGCAGTGTAGGTAAATAATACCTTTTAATGTACCATAAAAGAGGATAAAGCTAAGGATAGGAACCAGGGGACACTAATAGCATTCCTATGCAATATTAATACTAACTTTGCTAAATAAATGAGGTAATAGCAAAAGGAATTAAGTTTGAGGTCAGTCAAGGCAAGATAAGAAAAAACCAAAACACCTTACCTGAAGGAATAGAAGTTCATCAGGATAGACAGCTTAGAAGAAGACAGAAGAAAGTTGAAGTTAGGCTAGCAGAAACAAAAGTTATAAGAAAGTTTATATTATTGTAGCTTAACAAATGAGGTGCCAAAATGAAGCCCAATCTGAAATAAAAGAAGTAAAACATAATGAGAAAGACATACATCAGGGTTAGTGCAACTGAAATTGTAAAGTAAAAGCAAGCAGTAATGTAAATGAAACGTTGCATGCAGTTATAAAAGAATAAATAACATAAAATTAAATTGCAAACACAACAATGTGCGTTACAATACATATACAGAGTAAATTTGAGTGAACAGTTTGAAAATATTGATAATACAGTAGATATATATGAGTAAAGTATATAAAAAGTATAGTTGTGAATGCAGTTCAATCATAGAGTTTGAAACAGAAACATAATGCAAAGTAGAGTAACAGGGGATGAAATATAGAATGTGCAGTACTTACCAGAGGTGTCAGGGAAACAGATGACAGTCGTTCGTTACAAAGTCAGGTAACACAGATTCACAAATAGACACATCGATAAGTTTCGTTACGCACATCACGTGATGATCGAAGTACTAGCTCTTGCATTTGAGGACGAAGTGGGTGATAGCCTTAACGATTTTTAAAAGAAGTTGAAGAATTGGAAAAGTCCAAGGAAATGCATTGCTGAGTGGTGAAGTAAAACTGTCAAATAAAATAGTATCACAATCGTGAAACGTTGTCCACAGATGGTTATAACCCAGACGGCGCTGAGAGCGGATGATCCAGTAGTATTTTATGAGTCTTGTCAAGAAATGTAGTATGTCTGATCCGTCAATAAATGATCAAAACGTTTCCTCAGCATGATACGCCATATTAGTAATACGTACATTTGAATCAATGTAACAACCACAATACGCACAGACCGCATGAAGCCTGGCGACCAACGATAATCAAATTAAGGAGAACGCAATCAGTACCCAGAAAGGCAGCCAAATAATACGTTCGCTTAGGAGGGGGACGAAGAGCCAAATACCCGTGTTGGCTATCAATTTACGAGGGAGGGATTTAGCAGTATATGCCGCAGACGATCGGTGTAGGAAATTTAAGTAGAAACAAACCGTTGAACTCCAATGTCAGAAGGCATACCAACAAAATGACTTCCCACAGAATGAACTTGGAAACTTGAATGTCAGATTGTTTAAGAATCAAATGGAACTAACTGATGATCCCCAGTGAATATTAAACTTTGGCCGTCTATGCTAACATTGTCGCATTTTAAGGTAAACATGCACATTTTTATATAAAATAGGAGGTATAATATGCAATATTAGATATACAAGGGGCGTCCAAAACGTAAGTTCTGTTTCAATTTATCTCTGCTGCAGCGCTGCGATCGCAGTTCCGCACATGCGCGGTAGACGCCCTGTATCAAGGAGAAGAAACGTGTGCCATTTTGAGATCGCTGTAGCCACCTACGTTTTGTTGTGTTTGTTTACAATGTCGTTTGTGAAACCAAATCTGTGATTCGTTTTCTGAATGCTAGGGAAGTGAAACCAATTGAAATTTATCGGCAGATTTACGATGTTTACGGACAAAATGCGATTCTTACTGAGAAACACAAAACAAAACGGATGGGTAGTGCGCTTAAGTTTTTTACCCTACAGGGATTTGGCTGGGACGTGTTTGACCACCACCCGTACAGCCCTGACCTCGCTCCTAACGACTTTCATCTATTTTTGCATCTCAAATCTTTCCTTGGCGGTAAACACTTCAACAATGACGAAGACCTGAAAGAAAATGTTTCCAACTGGTTAAAGATGCAGGCGGCAAACTTCTATGAAGAAGGTATACAAAAACTTGTGTCTCGTTATGACATGCGTGCAAAATTTCAGCAGTGATGAGGAAAATTAGTTTAAGAGTTGTAGAATTTTGTGTAATAAATGATTTTCAGTATATGTACACAATTTAATTTTATTACCAAACAGAGCTTACTTTCTGGACGTACCTCGTATAATATAAAGCAGAGGCTATGACCCAAGGTTATTGGAATATTGGCGCTGGGTAGTGGAAACAATAAACAGATAAGCCGCACCCTCGTCCATCGTAAAAGGAACGAAAACTACTGTCAAATGTTAAAAAGTATTCTCGATGTTTCTCCTTCTCAAGCGTTCTAGGAAACTGTGTGGAAGTTTCCTAGGCTGTGCAGCTGAGCAATCTTGAAGATCATCAAGTCAGTGAGTACGAGAGAAAGAGACAGGGAACGTGCAAGTCTGCGAGCTGGTTGGCGTGTACGTTTCTATTGCCAAGCGCATTTGTGATGATCCTGGATGACGTATGTGATATTAATTCAACGAATTCGAGACTCCTTGTGTTCCACCATACCGTGTCTGGAAGAAGAGGCTGCGTTGTGCGTATTTCATTACGACGCAAAGAAACGAAAGTGATAAATTGAACAGTTTATATTGGTGACAAGGCAGCGTGAGTTAAGTGAAGCATAAGCAAAAGTTGAAATAACTAAGTAGTGAAGTAAGAAGGTGAAAATTAAGCCATGCGAGAGCTTGGACGAAGATAAGTGTTGTAAAATACATATTATAAATTACAATATAGATATAACAATATAAAGTATATAAAATACCACAAATTTCAGACTTAATAAAATATATAAAGCACAAAATAATAAAATAACTAGTATACATATACATGAATAAAGCTATAGAAATGAAAAACTGAAAGGTGAAGACAAGGGTGAGTGAAGGAGCTAGTATATAGTGGGGCATGTTTGTTATTGTGAAACTAAGCTTCTTTGACTCCCCACAGCTACTGTCATTTGTTCATAACCTGACGGACAGAGTAGCACTTTAAAAATATAATATGAGACGTAGCCTTGGTAACACCAGGGTCGGAAGATAAGCTTCGGGCCTCAAATAGACAAGACGT
The DNA here is from genome assembly GCA_030765055.1 of Mantis religiosa. Classification (NCBI taxonomy): domain Eukaryota; kingdom Metazoa; phylum Arthropoda; class Insecta; order Mantodea; family Mantidae; genus Mantis; species Mantis religiosa. The sequence continues at coordinate 30,474,304 of CM060952.1, read as the reverse complement.
CGCTGGGACAGTTTGACGGATAGCATCAGATAGTTCAACTCTAGGCTAACTTGTATCCATAGTTGCAGGTCAATAGCTTGTTTAATTTCTGAATGGCTTTATTTTATACAGTACAATCCACAAAAACGTAATCCATTTCAATAGGCCACAAGTTTTGAACCCATAAAAGGATGCAGGTGCAATTCTAGGAGAATATAATACAAAATTGGCAGATTACATTACACTATCTCAGAGAAAATGTTTGAAGTATCCTCCACCAGCATCTATAAACTCGTCTCACGATATTCTCTTAAGTTTTACGGAGATTATCCTCGCCAATGTTACTTATTTCGGTTCGAATAAATTCCTTGACATCAATTGTTCTTGTACACTTTATTTTTAGACACCCACACAAGAAAAAATCCGTTGAGTTTAGGTCGGGGATTTGGGGAGCCACAGACCTTTTGAGATTATTCGATTATCAAAGAAACTGGTTACAAGTGCCATACAAGGACGTCTTTAAAGGGGGGGGGGAGTCCAGGGGGTTAGGATCCCCCAAAAATAAATTATCATTTCAAACCTTTAACAAATATTTGAAATAAATCGCAAAAGTTTATTCAAGCTTCTCATCTTAACGTCTCTATTCACTGTCAGGCAGACATGAAGTTATTTAAGAGATAAACGAAAAGTTACTGCACAGCAGCTGTAGAACTCGTCAAAATACACAAATAATGTGAATTACAATAATGTATTTCAAAGTTAACCAATTCCGATAAATAATACTTTGTTTATTAGAATCCCCAGATACTTAAGGGTATCTATTTTTAAATTCCAAGTTTCTGTTCCCTTTTTCATTCAAGGAGAACTAATACTTCAAATGCATCAATCAGTGGCTCGCTTTTTAAATATCTGATTACTACTTATATCACTTTATCCCAGGTATAAGAACAAAAAATTTGCAAGACCTTTCTACAGAATTTATCCAAAGAAACAAGACAAAAACAAACCTTTCTAAGCACAATTTATAGAAGCTTGGGTGGAGAAAGTCATGTGAATGTAATATATTACATGTGTTTTTATTTTTTACTGAAATGATAAAAGCACATCCCTGATTTATTATTTATTAAAAGCAAATAACTCAACGTAGACTTTTTGGACACTCTCGGAAATTGACTTTTAAATACGTGCCTGGTTCCATAGTATCATAAGATGTATGGCACGTTGCCTATCTTGCTGGAAATAACCTTCTCTCAGTTTGATATCATCTCCGTAAAACTTCAGAGAATATGGTGAGACGAGTGCAAAGATGTATGAGAATTGAGGATTTGAAAAGCAAGCAGTGATTAAATACTCCCATTTGAAAGACATAACGCCTAAATAAGGCAAGGAGGAAATGGACAGTACAGTGAAAGACTCTGCCGCTTCATATACAATGATTAAAAGGTTGGTTGTAGAGTTTCAAATGGGACGGACGAGCACTAGTGATGAGCCTCGCTCTGGACGTCCTGTGGAAGTCACAACTACAGAGATCATTGAAAGACTCTGTCCCTTCATATACAATAATTAAAAGGCGGGTTGTAGAGTTTAAAATGGGACGTACGAGTACTAGTGATGAGCCTCGCTCTGGACGTTCTGTGGAAATCACAACTCCAGAGATTATTGAAAGACTCTGCCGCTTCATATACAATGATTAAAAGGCGGGCTGTAGAGTTTAAAATGGGACGTACGAGTACTAGTGATGAGCCTCGCTCTGGACGTCCTGTGGAAGTCACAACTACAGAGATCATTGAAAGACTCTGTCCCTTCATATACAATAATTAAAAGGCGGGTTGTAGAGTTTAAAATGGGACGTACGAGTACTAGTGATGAGCCTCGCTCTGGACGTTCTGTGGAAATCACAACTCCAGAGATTATTGAAAGACTCTGCCGCTTCATATACAATAATTAAAAGGCGGGCTGTAGAGTTTAAAATGGGACGTACGAGTACTAGTGATGAGCCTCGCTCTGGACGTCCTGTGGAAGTCACAACTACAGAGATCATTGAAAGACTCTGTCCCTTCATATACAATAATTAAAAGGCGGGTTGTAGAGTTTAAAATGGGACGTACGAGCACTAGTGATGAGTCTCGCTCTAGACGTTCTGTGGAAATCACAACTCCAGAGATTATTGAAAGACTCTGTCCCTTCATATACAATAATTAAAAGTTGGGTTGTAGAGTTTAAAATGGGACGTACGAGTACTAGTGATGAGCCTCGCTCTGGACGTCCTGTGGAAGTCACAACTACAGAGATCATTGAAAGACTCTGCCGCTTCATATACAATAATTAAAAGGTGGGTTGTAGAGTTTAAAATGGGACGTACGAGTACTAGTGATGAGTCTCGCTCTGGACGTCCTGTGGAAGTCACAACTACAGAGATCATTGAAAGACTCTGTCCCTTCATATACAATAATTAAAAGGTGGGTTGTAGAGTTTAAAATGGGACGTACGAGTACTAGTGATGAGCCCCGCTCTGTACGCCCTGAATAAGTTGCAACTTCAGAGATCATTGAACAAGTTAATCGTTTAGTTCGGGCAGGTGGTATTTTAAGTAATGTTTTGGGCTTTCACAAGGTATTTGGAATATGGGTACCACATTTATTTACACATGATCAAAAGTTGCAGAGAAAAGCTGTTTCTGTTAAAAATTTAGAGCTCTACCATAAAATCCTAGTGAATGTTTGAGACGGCTTATTACCTCGGATGAACCTTGGATACATCATTACAATTCGGAAAGTAAAGCACAGTCAGAACAGTAGACTGTGCCAGGTTAAACAACTCCAAAACTGGTGAAGTTAATTTTGTGAGCTAAGAAGGTTACGGCTAGTGTTTCCTGGGATGAACAAGGAATTATTTTTATTGATTATTTGCAAAAGGATAAACGTATTGCTGATGATCGCAATAAAAATTATTGCAACGTTTGAATGATGATTTGAAAAGAAAAAGGTCTCATTTACTGAAAAAATAAGCATTGTTTCCTCACGATAATGCTACAGCCTATCTTTCAGTTATTGTAATGGGAGAAATGTGCCAATTTAAATTTGAATCGCTTGAACATCCATCCAATTAGCTAGATCTAGCATCCAGTGGCTACTACCTGGAGGACGCAGATTTCACACACCAACGAGGTCACAGATGCAGTAAACAGCTACTTTCAGCAACATGATAAATCGTAGTACAGAGTGATGGTCTAATTAAATTGGAACCCTGATTTTTTTTTTTTTTTTTTTTTTTTTTTTTAAGACCCGGGATTGATCCGCCGACCCTGGTATATGTAACAGGCTACCTGCAGATTGATCTGTAAAATGTAATAGTTGTGTTTGAATCTAGAATGAATAGAGAATAGATCTACTTAAAAGAACATTCCACGTCTACTATAATCAATTATTCTTTTTTAATAAAAGGATCGGAAGACTAAATTTTACCTTTAATCAAGAAGAGGTAACTAGCAGAATGAGTTTGTACTTTACATTCCTACATTTCTACCATAACCTTAACATAACTTAAAACATGAAATATGTTAAGCATGGCTTAAATAACGTGTAATGTTACATACCACTACATTTTTGTGAATCATATACCTATAGCTGATTTTCTGCCATTTTGTTTCCCTGTGTTTGTACGAGAGCTGTTCAATAAAGAATGATCCACAACTTTTTTTGAAAATATACCTTCACTCAACTCATAATATTGATGGCCCTTCTCAAAATAGTCTCCCCTGAATGAGATGCACTTGTCCTAGCATTTCTGCCAATCTTCAAAGACATGCTGGAAACCAATATTAGAGAGGTTCTTCAAAACCGCCTCCGCAGCCTTCCACTGCTTCTGATGATGAATCATGCCTCCCATGAAGGCGTTAGGGAATAGAAAAAGGTCACATGGGACTAAGTCCGGACTATAGGGACGCTGAGGGATGCACTTGACGTTGATTTTTGCAAGTTATTCAGCAACAATATTGGCAATATGCGGCCGCGCATTATCGTGCTGTATCATCCAGCCTGCTTCACGGAAATTTGTTTTCAGGAAATCCCTGTAGTATTGGTCATTTACTGATGTGTGTGCAGGTACAACATGTTGATAAACCATTCCATGAATACCAAAAATGAGATGACCATAGCTTTCCCGGCAGAAGCAACCACCTATGCTTTTTGGAGGGTTGGTGATGAAGGAGATCTCTACACTGAGCTTTGCTGTTTGCTCTCAGGATCAAAATGATGTAGCCAAGTGTCATCAGCAGTTATTACGTTTGAAAGTAACTCCAGATCTTCCTCTAACATCAACTTTAATGCATGTTACCTCCATTGCAGTGGTCGACGATACTGAACACGTGTGAACTTGCCTGGTTCTCACAGGGGGGAACCAGCAGTACCAACAATGAAACTACTAAGTTGTGTTTGTTTCACATTAAGCTAATGGAATGTAATAAGATTGAATTTTAGTGCGAGAAATTATGACCGTAAAAAATTATGATCATTCTTTTGGAAAAGCCCTCGTAGTTGTGTTTTTTTCTACTCATAGAGGTAAAAACACTCATGCTGGTGTCAGGATTAGAATCCTCGTTTGCCATGCAGCGAAACACCCAAACCAAGCACACTAGCGATTATGCTATAACCAAGCAGCATACATAATACCCCAGCCAAGAGGCAGTTGTGGTAGCTGTGGCTGAAGATGCCAATAGTCTGACAATAGCAGTGGTACCAACCTAATCACTTTTGTGCTAATGGCGTTCTTTCCTCGCTCTATCCCAAATCCTTCGTTTGGTGCAAGAAGCATTTCGCGACACTGTGGTACCCAAACATTAGAGAGGTTTTGTTTTTGAGTTCAAAGAATGCTTCATAGTAGAGCGAACATAGGTGGAGGCAAACCTGCCTTCCTCTGTTTCGCAGAACATTACACGCAATTTATCTAATCCTTAATTACTAGTTATTTGCTACATAATTCCCTTATTTATTTAAAAAGTTCAATTTTGGTATAGGTGTTTGACCAAAGAAGAAGGGGAAATTATGGAATTATGTATGAGACAGCAAAAAGGATTAGCGAACTCAAATAGTTGGTGGGCAGAAATAGGAGAAATTATGGAAAAATAGGAATGGAAGATATATGGAGATTAGAGGAAAGGAATGCAAGCGATGTGGTAAATTGGTAAAATGCAGAATAGAAGATATAGAAAGACAGGAAATATGGGGAAGTCTAGAAAATATGAAATCATTACAGTTTTACAAGCAAATAAAAAGAAATTGGGGACTAGAAGCATATGTAGATTACTGTAATAGGCAAGAGAGTGAAGGGTTAGCTTGGATGAGAACAGGAGCGGTAGTTATAAGCGGGATAAGAAAAGGGGATTTGTGAATTGTGTGGGGGAAAAGAAAGCACAGAACACTATGTAACATAATGCGAGGAGGTTGCAGTGTGGAGAAAAGAGTTTGGGAGGAAAAAATGGAAGAAGGTAGAGAAGAGGATGTTAGCTACTAAAATGTTAACGGGCAGGGAGGAAAAGAAGGTAAGAAATATTGATGAGCTCTTGCAGAATGTAAAAGAAAAATGGGCCAGAAATGTAGATAATATAAGAAAAGAAGATTTGGGGGAGGAATGGGACTAATTAAGTAACAAGGAGCAAGTTAAGAGTTACCTGGCAGAGCAGACGACCAGGCTGTCATGTAAGCCAAAGTAGCAACAAGGTGAAGACAAATAAATGTAGCCTAAAGTTTTCAATTGTAAAATTTTGGAATATGCACAGTAAAAATAATTCATATCATATCAATAAAGCTATGAGTTATGAGATTTTAAGCGGGATATGCCAAGAGTAGAAAGAAACATGCATACCTTAGGTTTAATGATGTATGTATCCAAATTGTTGGTCATGTTCTGGTGATGCAACTCCAGTGCATCCTTCAAACAATCTATTTGTGCAGGGATATTTGTTGCCATGGTGGACTGAAGTGAAGCTCGTAAATTTCTTTCACTCTGAAGATCTGTTAGGAGAGTTTCTTTAATGTATGCACTCGTTTGGCGATTTTCATTAGTGGTTTCCTTTAGTTCCTGCAGAACAGTCAATATGTTTTGGTGTATTCCTGAGTTACGCTGTTCGCATGTTTGTTTTTCTTGCTCGAGTTTTTCCTGCAGCTGCTGTTTTTCTTTATTGCACTTTTCTTGATTATCGACAAAGGTGGCAATCAGTTCAGTTATATTTGAGAAACCTTTGTATACATTATGTTCCAGTGCAAACTGAAGAGATGAAGACCTGTTCCTCTCCATTTCTAAGTCCTGTTGCAACTTTTGATTTTCTAGCAAACATTTGGCTTCTTTCTCATTCTGCCTTGCATTCTCTTCTGCCATTTGCATACGTTCGCTTTCCTCTTTTCCTCGAGTTTTGTTTTTCTCTGCCTCCAGGGCAAGCTGAAGATTCTCCATTGTTGCGTTTCCTGCCATCCACGTCTGAATCAATTGTTCCCTATCTGCCTTCATCGAATCCTTTAGATTAAGGGTTTCTTCCACACTTATTTTATACTTTTCTTCACAAGAAGCAGCATTTTGACTAGCGTTTAGGAGGGCCTCCTGCAGATCTTTTATTTCCTCTTTGGCTGCCTGAAGCTGCCTCTCATTTACTTCAATTTTTTCCTCAGCGGTCTTAAGCTGCTGTTCACGTTGTTCAGCTAAACGCTGGAAATGATCTGCTTTTTTCATTGATTCACGTAGTTTCTCCTCAATCTCTCCTGATTGTTCTAATGAAGGCTGTACATTTGTTCTTCTGCGTTTAACCACATCATGGATCACTTTGGTGTCTTTCAGGGCCATATGAACACTTTGTTCAAGAAGTTTAAGTTCAGTTTTGAGTTTCGTCAGTACGCTATCCTTTTTATCTGATAGTTCCTTAAATATGTTTGCCTGCTGAGCTGTGGTGGCCAAATCCTGTTCTGCTTTCTTCAAGAGTCTTTGCACTTCCGCTGCCGTTTCCAAGGCGGCTTGCGTCTTAGCTTGAAAGACTCCCACCTGCTCATTCATTTGATGCTCAGTGGTGATTCTGCGCATCTGCTCTTTTCGGCAGCGGTCTTCGATGCGGCTAAGCTGAAATTTGTACATTTGATTTTCCGATTTAACGAAGTCCCTCTCATGCTGTAGTTGTGCAAATATCTGAAGTATAACCAGCTGTAACTGGGGCGTGTTGTGAACTGCTGCCTCATACATGGATGGTGAACTAGCCTGCACCATTGTTGTAGCTGTAACAAAAGAGTTTCACTTTAACGAACGCTTAATGGGAGTTAAAATAGATTTGTAAGCCATGGACTGGGAGGGTGGAAAACTTGTGAGCTTAGACCATCCAGCCATATTGAGAGAAACAAATGAGTAAATATATTTTGGCACCATGCCTAGAAATGGAGAAGAAACAGATTATGGAGTATATTTAGCTTCCATCAGCAGGGACTTGACCATAAACAGTCAAAACTTACCATACGTAGCTGCATAATTAATGGAAGTACTCTTAATAACAGAATTTATAGTATTGGCTTAAATATTCTTTAAGCATGTTTTGTATTTGAGCTTGTATTAAGATGATGCTTACGATATAAATATTCACTGATATATTAATTTAAATAAGCACATAATTTATATTGAATATAATATTAAATTTATATAAATGAAGATTTCGAAATAAAGAAAACTTAATTGAAATTATATACATAAGTACAGTGCGATCCATATATACCTAAACCATTTCAATACACCATAACTTTTGAACCAATAATAGGTCACACGTGCAACTTTGGGAGAATATAATACACAATTGGGAGATTACATTACACTATTTACATCTCAGAGAAAATGTTGGAACAGTCCTCCACCAGCATCTATACATGTTTGTACTCGTCTCACCATATTCTCTGACGTATTACGGATAGTATCCTCGCCAAATGTTACTTATTTCGGTTCGAATGGATTCCTTGAGAACATCAATTGCCCGTCGCTTATTCTTGTACACTCTATTTTTAGATACCCCACAAGAAAAAATCCGGAGAGGTTAGGTCAGGGAATCAGGAAGGCCACATACCTTTTTGAGATTATTCGATTATCAAACAAACTGGTTACAAGTTCCATGGTGTCTTTAGATGTATGGCATGTTGCTCCATCGTGCTGGAAGTAACCGTCTATCAATTCGATATCAAAGAAAATGGGACTAACGACTATAGAAACTGAAGTTTATATGGGTGTCTTCAAGAGATTTGTGGAGCAGCTGTATGATATCAAATTGAGAGAAGGTTATTCCCAGCAAGATAGAGCAACGTGCCATACATCTAACGACACCATGGAACTTGTAACCAGTTTCTCTGATAATAGAATAATCTCAAAAGGTCTGTGGGCCCCCCTCCCAGCTTCCCTGGCCTAATATCACCGGATGTTTTCTCGTAGGGGTATATAAAAATAGTGTACATGAATATGCAACGGACAATTGATGTCCTCAAGGAATCCATTCGAACCGAAATAAGTAACATTGGCGAGGATACTCTCCGTAAAACTTCAGAGAATATGGTGAGACGGATGCGAACATGTATAGATGCTGGTAGAGGACACTTCCAAATTTTCTCTGAGATATAAATAGTGTAATGTAATCTTCCAATTGTTTTTTATATTCTCCCAAAGTTGCACGTGTGTCCAATTATTGGTTTATAAGTTATGACGTTTCAAATGGTTCATAATACATAATAAAATAATAGTAATATGAAAAAAATAATAAAAATAAAACAGATAAATATATAAATGAACCAGTTTAGGAATAATGAGTGAAATAACAATAGGTAACTGCTAAATAATGACATACATATTGTATATGTTGATATTATGGCAACGACTAATAACTTGTTAAGGAAACAGAATAGAAAGGTTACTGATAAAAATATTGAGAGAGACAGAATGTGCAAGGTACCAAAGCTTGCTCTCTCTGTGTATCAGTGTAATAACTGGTCATCAGTTCCTTTTTGACCAGTTTCCAGCAACAGCAGTTTATGAGAAAATTGTTATATGTTTTGTTATAACTTCCGAAGTATTACCCAATTCAGAGGCATTTTTTTTTTTTTTTTTTTTTTTTTTATTTGTAAGAATTATCCAATGCTTGAACTTTTCTCGAACGAGAAGTCTTATGCTTAAGTAGTCCTACAAGTTGGTTTATTTATTTTTTGTGTTTTGGAAAATTTATTGGGTCTCAATGGTTTGGCGCCGTCGCTCAGTGGTTAGAAGCTTGGCTATCACCAAGGCGGCCCGGGTTCGATCCTAGGCAACCGCAAAGTGATGTTTGTGGTGGATAACACGGCGCTGGGGCGGGTTTTCTCCGGGAACTCCGGTTTCCCCCGCCAACTCATTACACCGGTGCTCCATCTTCACCTCATCTACTATTAGTGTCACCGCCTGCGGTGCCGTAAGTAGTAAAAGCGGGCGTTAAACACTACACATCTCAGTGTTTTGGCAGTGCTATTTACAGGATACCATGGATAGTGTTCCTATATTGCAAGCATTTATCAGTCTTCAGTTGTTAATAAACAATCACAAAATGGAGATAACAATGTTTGAACTTAGAGTTTTTTCTAAATCAGTACTAGAAACAAGATTACAAAGTCGCTGCCACAGCTCAAAGAATATGTGAAGTGTAAGGGGAAAGTGTCGTTAGTGAGCGTGTGGTTTAACGATGGTTCCAACGTTTCAACAATGGAGACAAAACTACTAAAGATTCATCACGTTCAGGGAGATCTAAAGTACGGAATATTGTGAATACACGCCAAGTTTTGCGAGAAAATATGAAAAAAAAAAATCTTGTATGCCTTCAAAAGAACTTAATGCATCAAAAGATACCCTACATCGCCACATTAAGACATTTGGAACATCATAGGGAAGCTGTAGATCTGAAACTCATGAAGTGACACCACAACAGGCTTAACGTAGGGTGCATATCTATCGTCACCTTATCCGTAATCCCATGGATGCCTCAAGGATATCTACGAAGTTAATCCACACAATGTGAAGACTGACCTCCCCTCTGATGACCAAGGAGTTACTGAGCTGTCCCGAAAGGGTATCCAGCGCCTCCGCGGGGCTTTACTTAGGGCAAGACATAGAGACTAACAAGCTCCCCCATCTGGTCCTGTGGTCTCAAGACGGGCTGGAAGTGGATACGCCACTAATGCTCGCCAATCCCAAAGGGGAAGGCTACCGATATAACCTCGGTAGGGCCGCCTGGTGATCTAGCACACCTTCTAATAGCTATGTAGGCTAGTATGCAGGAATATATGGCTTCCCTCAACGCCGTCCGGAGACGTACCCGATCTCTCATGGGTATCGGGAACACACTAGCCCCTCGAGTCCAACCCAATCCGAAAGACTCCCATTCAGGGAGGGGCTCGAATTTTCTGCACGAGATTCCTCTAGTAACGTCAGAGGTACCACGAGTGCTAGAGGTCCGCAGTGCTCGCACCACGGCAGCTGAAGAGGACGGATCCCCTGCCCTACGAAGATCCCATGGATGATACATTTGTTACGAGAATTGTCACTTGTGATGAAAACGGTGTGTGCTACCGAAGCTCTGATGCCTCGAAACAGTGCATTGATACCTGCTGACCTGCCAAAGTTATCGTTAAATAAAAATTGGTCCCACAGTAATGTTCTGTGGATTAGATTAGATTAGTTTAAATTGATTTGCGTTCAGTAGGTTCACTAGTAACCAGAAAAGGCTATGAACATTGAACATGTCAAGAGGTATAAGTTTAATGGCATATATATATATATATATATATATATATATATATATATATATATATATATATATGTACAAAAGTTAACATAAGACACATATAGTATACAGGCAATATGAACAACAATAAGGAAAAACAAAGCAGGGATAATTATTAATGATACAAAATGAAACACTTTTTAAACCAGTTTTCACTTGGCTTATGCCAGTACGTCTCAACCTTTTTGCAATGGATACCATTCTTGTTATTTATTAAATACATATACATTACAAATAAACTTTTAACATGCACCAAATATTTATTAGTAATGATTTGTCATTGGAACAGTTAGATACTACTTATAGAGCTACAGAGGCATTATCAGGATAATTTGTCATTCAGATAATCTTGTACAGAATAAAGAGATTTTGAGCAAAGGTACTCTCTTAACAGCTTTTTTAAAAGCATCGAAATTATCAACTTTTTCGTTAAGAACATTAGGAAGTGCGGCAAATATTTTGATAGTTTCATAATGCACACCTTTCTGGAAGCAAGAAAGTTTAGCACTGGGATAATGTATATTATACTTTTGTCTAGTGTTTATTTTGTGAATTACATTATTTGTTGCAAATAAGGTACGATTGCCTACAAATAATTTTAGGATCAAGAATATATATGCAAGGAAGCGTTAATATCTTCAATCTTGAAAAAAGATCTTTACAGGAGCATCTGTTGCGGGTGTTAGTAATCATTCTTATAACCCTCTTTTGTATAAGAAATATTTTTTTTTACTTTCTACTTTGTTGCCCCAAAATAATATTCCATATTCCATAATAGAGTTAAAGTATGCATAATATACTAATTTAAGTGTGTCAATAGAACTCATATTAACCAGCTCTCGGATAGCATAACAGGCAGAGCTGAGTTTAGGTAAGATATAATTTATGTGAGCATTCCAATCTAAACATCTGTCCTCTTAAGGGCCCAGGCTGGTAGAATTTTGAAGTTGTGATTAACTGGGATTTTGCTCCAAACAGACGGGCGCTTGATGCGGATCTAACAACTGGAGTGAGTATATGAAATTTTGAGACGGAGATGCCAAGCGTTAGCTAACCAAAATAAAGTTCTACTGCAAGAGTTGCAATCTTTTGAGACCAATGATCCATTTTCTACGTGGAAGAAGTTTTGGCAACTCTGAAGTAGTGCAACTGGGTGTCACCGAATTCTTCATATTAAAAATCAGAGACTGGTACCATCGTGGGACAATGAACCTTGCTGAACGATAGATCAAAACATTATAATCTAATAGTCTATAGTTTAAAATTAGTTTGTTACTGGTCAGAACACATCTCTCATAGTTGTTTTTCCTAAAACATGACACTACTTATGAGGCAGTATTTATAATACTTGTATGCGTTCGTCATTCAAAGCGAACGAAATTTCAAAGCCGACCAGATTCTTGAATAGTTGACTATCGCTTAAAGCCTAGTTCATTCACAAATTCGTAGTAATTGACACGAATTACTCGTGTATTAAAATAAATCTATATACCTAGCTGTTCTGTTAGTTCATACTGTACCTGACATTTTGTCATTCTCAAGGAGTACTCTCTGCCATAAGGATTGTCATACATGGATGATTCGAGGTCACACAAGAAATGAAGGTTAAGAGAAAGGAGTTCTGTCGGGACATTAATATATTGACTACTCTTATACATGACCCCATATTATTTGTAAACAGGAATAATGTAAAATGGAAACAAACACAATAGAAGATGCAATATGCTATGGACAAATAATAGGACACACCTGTACCATTCGGCCGCACCGTGGCTCAGTGGTTAGACCGCTTGGCTCTCAACAAGGCGGCCCGGGTTCGATCCCAGGCGACCGCAAAGTGAGATTCGTGGTGGACAACACGGCGCTGGGGCGGGTTTTTTCCGGGACCTCCGGTTTCCCCCTCATCTCATTCCACCGGTGCTCCATCTTCATCTCATGTATCATTAGTGTCACCGCCTGCGGTGCCGTATATAGTAAAAGCGGGCGGTAAACACTACACACATTTCATTTCACGTACACCTTTGGGAGAATGTTACACGATTTACATCTCAGATAAAGTTTTGGGAGCGTCCTACACCAGCACCTATACATGTTTGCCCTCGACACACCATATTCTCTGATGTTTTACAGAGATGATATCGCATTGAGAGAAGGTTATCTCCAGCAAGATGGAGAAACCTTCCATACATCTAATGACACCATAGAACCTGTAACCAGTTTCTATAATAATCGAATAATCTCTATGTTTGTGGCTCCCCAGATCCCCTGACCTAACATCACCGGATTTTTTTATTGTGGGGGGATCTAAAAACAGAGTGTACAAAAATAGACCACGGACAATTGATGTTCCTAAAGAATCCATTCGAACCGAAATAAGTAACATTGGCGAGACTACTCTCCGTAAAACCTCAGAGAATATGGTGAGATGAGTGCAAACATGTATAGATGCTGGTGGAGGACACTTCCAACATTTTCTCTGAGATGTAAATGATGATAATAGTTGTCACTACAGGCCATGTAGGCCCTTGTCCTGCCTAACCACTCTCTTCCATTCTACTCGGTCCTCTGCTTTTCTTCTCCAGCCTTTCTTCTATCCAACTTTTCCTGGGTCTTCCCTCTCCTTCTGTCATCCAGCTTTCCTATGAATATCTTCTTAATAACACTGGTTTCCGGAATTCTCTGCCCATGGCCAATCCACCTTATTCTTCCTTGTTTGATTTTCACTACTATATTTGTTTGTCCAAACAGTCACTGTAACTCCAAGTTAGTCCATATTCTCCATCCGTCCAAGTCCCTTATCACTCCATATATATTTCTCAAAATCTTCCTCACCAAGTCGGCCCGGGTTCGATCCCAGGTGACCGCAAAGTGAGATTTGTGATGGACAACACGGCAATGGGGCGGGTTTTCTCCGGCACTTCCGGTTTCCCCAACCATCTTATTCCACTGGTGCTCCATCTTCATCTCACGTATCATTAGTGTCACCGCCTGCGGTGCCATATGTAGTAAAAGCGGGCGTTAAACACTACACATCACATTATCAAAATTTTCCTTTCCCGCCGTAATTACCACTGTGCTTCTCTGATTGTCAACACCCAGGTTTCTGAACCATACATTTTCATTGATCTCAGTACTGTTGTATATATTTTAGTTTTACTATTCCTACTGGCGTTCCTTGATCTCAACATATCCTGCAAGGCATAGATACACAATCTGAGATGTAAATATTGTAATGTAATCTCCCAATTGTGTATTATATTGTTCCCAAAACTGTATGTGTGTCCTATTTTTGGTTCAAAAGTTATGACCTATTTGAATTGGAACAGGATTTTATGGATCACACTGTAGTAAGGGTGGCTGGCTCGTATAATCCATGTGCGTGTGGTTTTCTAAATAGCTGAAGATTAACTGAACTTTCTTTCCAATTAAGAATTTACGTCTAGGCTTTAACAATGTAAATACTACATCCAGAGCTTTAAGATAAGGCTTCATCTGAATTATTTATCTCCAAGTGTAAATAAAGTGTCATGCATTTACATCGTTTTCCAATATAAGGAATAAGAGATGTACGAGGACTGTTCAATGAAGAATGATCATAATTTTTCGCAATAAAATTCAAACATATTATATTCTGTTAGCTTAATGTGAAACAAACACGTCGTAGTAGTTTCATTGTTGTTACTCCTGGTTCCCGCCTGTGAGAACTCGGCTAGTTCAGACATGTTCAGTATCGCCTACCGCTGCAATGGAGGTAACACGTGAGAAACAATATACGGCTCTGAAATTCTACTTTCGTCTCAACAGATCTAAAGTTGAGGCCTATACAATGTTACAGGAGGCCTATGGAGAGTCTGTTCTTCCCTGCAGCACAACTCGAAGGTGGTTTAAATGTTTAAAGGGTGCAGATAATCAATTTCAGAAGAAGGTGGACTTGGTGCTCCAATTACTACTCTTACGAAAGAGGAAATCAACACTGCTGCTGCCATTGTGAGATAGGATCGACGAATTACCTTAAGATCACTTTCTGAAATACTGAACATTTCATTGGGTGCCACCCACACGTTGGTGACAGAAACATTACACATGAGACGTTTTTGTGCGCGATGGGTTCCAAGACTATTGATTACCGAACAAAAGGACATTCGCAGGCAGGTCTGCATGCAGTTTAAGTTGATGTTAGAGGAAGATCCGGAGTTTCTTTCAAACGTAATCACTGCTGATGAAACTTGGCTACAATATTTTCATCACGAAAGCAAACAGCAAAGCTTAGTCTGCAAATCTCCTTTATCACCAACCCCCAAAAAGCAAAAGTGTTTGCTTCATCTGGGAAAGTTATGTTCATCTCACTCTTTGATATTCATGGAATGGTTTATCAGCATGCTGTACCTGCACACACAGTAATTGGATGTCCTGAAAACTTTGCAAGTCTATATTAGGCGCAAAGAACCACATCTCTGTGAAGCAGGCTAGATGCTGCACCACGATAATGCGCGGCCGCATATTGCCAATGTTGTTGCTGAATATCTTGCAAAAATCAACGTGAATTGCATCCCCTACTCTCCCCATAGTACGGATTTAGCCCCATGTGACAATTTTCTATTCCCTAACTTGAAGAAAAGCCTTCTTGGGAGGCATTATCCATCAACAGAAGCAGCGGTGAAGGCTGCGGAGGCGATTTTGAAGGATATCTTCAAAATGGTTACCAGTATGTCGTTGAAGACTCGCAGAAACGCTCGGAGAAGTGCATCGTATTCAGGAGAGACTATTTTGAGAAGGACCATCACAATTATAAACATGCATAGAGGTACGTGGTCAAAAAAAAAAAAAAATGATCATTCTTTATTGGACAGGCTTTGTAATTTAGAATAACCTTTTAGGATCTGCTAGTTATTTATCAGGCCACACATAACATAAAATTTCGAGAAATAATATCGTTTTCATGGTATTTGATGCAATCTTTTATACATATATTTCTCAATATTGTTGACGTTTTAAGTTAAGCTTTGCATGGTTCTGTAAATTAAGGTAACGATCTTCCAGAGTCAATAAATAAGGTTCATAAATGAACTCTCGTTCTTTCAGATTGAATTGAAGACAATTGACATAAGCGAGAAGGCGTATCGGAAGGAATGCGAAACAACGGAGGTGTCATTTTATGTAAAGACTATTCAGATGTAGTCACGACAACGTGTCACATGTTGTCAGTTGCGTTTGAAAATTGTAACAAGGAGAAAGAGGAGGGATTCCGAATACCTTTGTGTCAGGCGACAAAAGTGAAGGCTCCAATGGTAATTTACATTTCTGTAAGAGTATTTGACACCTTTCATATGTCCTGCGCCGTGGCGTATTGGGCTGGAGCGCTATGCTTCTGGGCCCGGATGCTCCCGGGAATGATCCCAACCCTAAAGAGTGAGGATTTTAAGTCCCGGGTATAGCTTCGGTGCTCACTCAGTGAGGAAATTGGGGAGCTACGCAAGGTGCGAACCCAGGTCTAAAAAGTTAACTTTCCGGCTGGAGGTGCCAGAATCTCCCCGTATCGGTTGGATGATCACCCACCTCTGTCTAGCGTATGTGGGCGTGAGGTCGGTAGTTGGGTTGCCAGGCTTAGGCTCGCTTCATATCAGGCGCTTAGCTCTATGTTGTTTCGTCACTTACTATTAATATTTCTCAGTGACGGTCAATGCGCCTCAACGCTTTGCCATGCATAGTGTCCTTCAACAAGAGTGTCCTATCTTTGAACTTAAACAAAGCACGTCCTATAAATAATAGGGAGATATATTTTTATTTTGGAACATAGTTTCATTACTTGTGTAAGAGAACATTAGTTAAGTGACCGCTGTGACTTGGGTTGAGCTCATACTGTTGACCCAATTTTCAGTGGCAGAAAAACCTAAATTAGGTCCAAGTTCACGAATAATATGCGCGATGATTTTCATAAGATCATTTACTGTTTCCGGCTTGTTGACATAAACACGAGATCACCCCACAAGACGTAATCCAGCAACGTTAAATCGCATGATCTCGGGTGCCAGTTAACATCCCCAGGACTCCCGTAGGAGATAGGATCCCTCCCCTTCAACTGCTGTGGTGCGAGCGCTGCGGAACCCGAGCACTCGCGGTACCTCTGACGTTACCAGAGGAACTTCGGGCACAGCTTTCGAGCACCTCCCAAAAGGGAGTTGCTCGGATTGGGTTGAACTCGAGGAGGCAGTGTGTTCCCGTCACCCGCGGGACATCGAGTACCTCCGGCCAGGTCTCGGCCGTACGAAGGAAGGAGAACAATGCCTAAGATGTCCCGGGTACTAGTCTCCAGAGCTAGTAGGCGTGCTAGATCACCAGGCGGCACCACCGGTAGTCTTCCCTGCGGCATTAACGCGCGTAAGTAGCGTATCCACTTCCATCACATCTTGACGTTGTTGATGGGGGTGCTTTTTAGACTCCAGGTATTGCCCTATGGAAAGATCCCCGGAGTTTTCCATCGCTCCCGGGTTGAAAGAGGCCGGGGTCTTCGGACTTCCGGGTAGACCTCTGTGAATCAAATAAAGGCCACCACGTCCGCCTCGGTAGCGTGGTGGTAGAGTCTCTGCCTCACGTTCAAGAGGTCCCGAGTTCGAATCTCGGTCAGGGTGAGCTACCTGGATAAGATTTTTTCCGGGGTTTTCACTTATCCTGAAAGACAAATTTCGGGTAACTCAAAGCTCTATGGACCCTGGGCTCATTTGAGCATCATTTCACCCATTCCATTCATCGTCCGATATGACTTAAAGTTGGAGGACGTAAATTGCAGAAAAATAATAATAAAATAAAATAATAAATTAAAAAAATAAAGCGCGCCACGACAAATGAAACCTCTGAACCTCTCCTTCAAAAGGTCGATTTTTTTAGAACAGTATTACATTTGGCACCATCTTGCTTGAATCAGATGTTTCTGAGATCCATACCATCGAACTGAGGCCAAAAATAGTTCCTTATAAGAGCCCGCTATCACACAATATACGGAAGGATGGGCGATCAGATGACCCATTTTGATAGTAAATTTTCAAAGTTTTTAAGCTTGCTGAATGCTGTAAAGTTTCATGGCTGTAACCATATAAGAAAGTTACTGCTGTAACTAGTTAACAACTTGATAGATAGGGACTCTTGTTCAAAGACCCTATAGTATAACCCGACTAAAAAGTGTGACCTTGAACGGGTCATTCACCGCAATGAAAGAACACAACGCTTATAAACAATCTACCAGCGCGTTACAAATGGAATATATGTTTTAAATCAACTAGCAATATCTGTTTCTATATATACATTGTTTTATAGACATCCAGACGGTTTTCATCCAGCAAAGATAAACTTGCATGTTTAATTGGGGTCATTACTGTGATTTACGTTGTAGATGACAGAATACTGTATATCACATGAGAATTAAATATATTTATAGCTTCAAATCACTATATTTTAAAGTGCTGTGTTATACATTACTATTTTAACTGCGTGGTAAACAGTAAAACAGATAGCAGCCCAGCTAAAACGAAAAGATTTAAATAAAGTTTTATGTAAAAGCCTTGGTAATTATAAGTCCTTTGTGAGCTGAGGTAATTGTGGTTTAGGAGGGAATCCCTTTGTGAGCTAATTTCAACCTTCTGCTTTGTAATATTTTACCATAGAACGCCATTTCTGGCAAGTCCTTAGCTAAAGTGATGAGAAAGTAGTTTTGCCTCGTTTGCTACGTATTTAAAATAAGTAGACGAAATCTACTGCAAATATGTTTTGAAAATCCTTGAATAACAGAAAGTCCTTCCGGAGAATACCGCATTTGTGTGTTTATATGTGCTCACTCAAAACTAGCCTTTAACATGGAACATTCTTTCAAAAGTTTCATTTTACGAAAAACAACTTTTCATGTAATAACTACATATTTATTACACTTTCAAGAAAATTAAATGTATATGTTAAATTTTCCTGAAATAGACGCCGGCGTTGTATACGTTCGAAATGATTTTCACCCAACTCGTAAAGTGGTAAACCTGAAAAAATAAAGAGAATTTTACTGCAGAAATTTGAAGTTATCTGTAAAGCATACTCTTTATAGATCTAACTGTTGAAATAACAGTCAACTTATAGCCTTCTATTTTAAAATACTATTTAATTTCAAATAGCAGGATTGTTCTGTCTTGGACATACAAAGGGCATGGATTTCTAAACTACCACACTGGGACCCGATCTTAAAGGTTTACCTAACTTTTATCTCACTGTATTTTAATACACACTCACCGCAGAAGATCTAGCTATATACTCAAGAATAATGTTTTGTAATAATAATGAGTCGAGCAGGTCATGTGAATGCAGCATTTAAGGTATTTTTTCCTCATAATTTGTAAGTAAACGTATCTTTGCAGCAGCCTTGGGAAAGCACTGTGCACTGTACCTGCAATAGATAATTGAAACAAAGGTATCGAACTTTATGGAATATTAAATACAGGTGTAAATCGTGCAATGGTTCCAGAAGACTAACTTTGAGCCATATAACAGTAAGCAAGACCAGGTCTATCCTTGTTGCTCTTTTGTCACCTTCGAAATTATCTCTCTGGTTACTTGATGCAATGTACCGTGTGAATCTTCTGTCACTCCGTCCTCACCGTAGGGGAGGGGATGCGTCCCCTTCCGCTGCTGCGGTGCGAGCGCTGCGGACCCTTAGCATTCGTGGTACCTTTGACGTCACCAGAGGAACCTAGGGCGGAATTCCTGAGCCCCTCCCTGAAACGGAGTTGTTCGGATTCGGTCGGACTAGAGGGGGCAGTGTATTCCCGACACCCGCGGTAGATGGGTACCTCTAGTCAGGCTTCAGCCGCCCGGAGGGCATAGAGGGTTGCCTAAATAGTCGCGGGTACTAGCCTTCAGAGCTAGTTGAAGGTGTGTTAGATCACCAGGCGGTCCCACCGATGTTTTCGGTAGTCTTCCCTTCGGGGCTGACGCGCGCAAGTAGCATATCCACTTCCAACTGTCGTGAATGAAGGGGGGGGGGGGCTTTTAGACTCAATGCATTGCCCCAAAGAAAGAGCCTCGGAGCTATTCATCGCTCCCGGGTAAGTAGAGGCCGGAGACATGGAACTTTCGGTTAGACCTTGGTTGAACGTTTGTCACTCCGCTCTGCCGTAGGGGAAGGGATCCGTCACCTTCAATTGCTGTGGTGCTGCCGCTGCGGCCCCTAGTACTCGTAGTACTTCTGATGTTACCAGAGGGCCGAACTTTCCAACTCCACCCAAATGGGAGTTCTTCGGATTGGGTTGGACTCGAGGGGGCAGTGTGCTGCCGATATCTATGTCAGATTGGGTACCTCCGGCCAGGCTTCGACTACCCGGAGGGGCCAGAGGGTGACCTAAAAGCTACCGGGCACTGGCACTGCAGAGCCAGTAGAAAGTGTGCCAGATCACCAGGTGGCCCCACCGAGGTTATTCGGTAGTCTTCCCTGTAGGGTTGAAGGCGTAAGTGACGTATCTACTTCCACCCGTCTTGAGATGTTTTTTTTTTTTAATAACACAGATATTGCCCTAATGGAAACTCCCGGGAGATAAAGGCAGTGCGAAGACAAAACCTTGCTGAAGCGGTGGGGTGGGGGAGGAGAAGGACTTCTAGAGAGTTCGTCTATTGTTTAGCGCCGCCTTGATTGAGAACATTCCGGATAGTGAGTAAGCTATAAAAAGAGAGCCGCCTCCCACACACAGAGTCAGTCGGTAATAGGACGCGTGCGAGTGAACAGCTGTGTGAACTTTATTGCGGTCGATGACTTTGCAAGTTGTATGTGCATGTGACGTAATTGTGTTTCTACGGAAATAAAGTGCAATTTTTAGTGTTTTTAACCTGGACTTTTAATTTCACGAATCTACAAATTCACAATATATATGATGAACGTTGTAATTGGGCTTATAGGCCTGTTATGTTCATAATGAATGATTGATGATTAATTACGGATGGTCGATACCAAATATTCTCGATACCGATACAGGATATTTTCCTCGACACTTCATTCCGTCACTTCTACTTCTAGTTTGAATTTAAAATATTAAGTGGTCTCATAGTTCGTCACTTTTTTATTTGGTGTTTTGGAAACTATATTCGGTTTCTTTAGTTTAGAAATGCTATTTCCAGGATGCCATGGCTAGTGCTGAGTACATTATGAACATGTGTCAGTCTTCAGTTGTTAATAAACAATCACAAAATGGAGATAACAAAGTTTGAACTTAGAGTTCTTCTAAAACTACTAGAAACAAGATTATAAAATCGCTGCCGCAGTGCGAAGAATATGTGAAGTGGAAGGAGGTGTCGTTGGTGAGCGTGTGGCACAGCGATGGTTCCAACGTTTCAACAATGGAGACGAAAACGGTAAATAATTTACCACGTTCTGGAAGATTTCAAGTATGAAATATTGAGCACGCAAACCAAGTTTTGCGAGAAAATTCTCATCAAGTATGCATGGAACTTCAACAGGACCTTGATTCTTTATATGAATGGAGCGAAACAAACTTCCATTTAATATTAGTGTGTAACAATGTCCTTGACTAGAAGTGACACCGCTCGTTGAAGAAGTTGAAAATAAAGATCTAGGAGTACATTTTACAACAAATCTTAGATTCTATAGACACATTGACTCGGTCGTATCAAAATCGCTAACATGCCTTGGCTTTATTATTCGAAATTCCTATTCATTTAAAGAAAGGAAGGAAAAAAAAACATTAATTCAACTTTATAACTCATTTGCGAGACAAAATCTCGAATATGCGTCTATTATTTGGAGTCCTAAGATGATAATGCATGTCAACGCAATAGAAAAAGTAGTCAATAATTTCTAAAGTACATACTATTTAAAAGAACCGGATATTAACTTACACAAATTATGAAACTTTTCTGGAATTATTTAAATTTGAAACTTTGAAGTTTAGAAGAGACATTGTGGGGTTAATATTTCTGCACAAAATATTGCATTCGATTATTGATGATATTAATATTACAACAAATATTTTATGTACGAAATAAAATAAGCAGATACATGAGGCTTTTTCACCTCGAAAGGAAATACAGAAATCCACAAAAATTCACCATTACACAGAATTATGTATTTATGTAATAAACTTCATCGTTTTGATGTAGATATTTTCAACATGTCCGAAACGCAATTAAAAATGCTATAAATACTAACTAATCATTCGCAGATAAGTAAATTACAAAAATATTGACAATAGTAGTATCGTTACTGTAATTAGGAACAGTAAAATAATTACTTACCATGCCACCTTCACTTTTGTTCTCTCTTTTTATTCTCTTTATTCATTGTTTTTCTTGTGTTTTATTTAAATATGTGTATTATTATATGTAAACACCTATGTATGATGA
Organism: Mantis religiosa; assembly: GCA_030765055.1. Taxonomy (NCBI): domain Eukaryota; kingdom Metazoa; phylum Arthropoda; class Insecta; order Mantodea; family Mantidae; genus Mantis; species Mantis religiosa. Next base: position 30,452,130 of record CM060952.1, on the reverse strand, counting down.
ACATTGTAATTGTGCTTACAAGTCTGTTGTGTTCATAAGAATAAAAAAAAAAAAAACTTTTAATGCCAAAGCATGGAACAGGCTTAGTAAAACAGAAGTACCCATATGGCTTCAGAAGAACTTGGTGCACCAAAAAATACCATACATCGCCACATTAAGACATTTGGAAAATCATACAGAAACTGTAGATCTGTACCTCAACAGACTGAACGTAGAGTGGACATATTGTGACGACCTGTTCTTACTTTGTGAATAATTAAGGTCCACGTGATCAAGTCGAACACTCGGGAGCAAACTACATGCTTTAGCGAGAGGATGGGATCTCTTCTATAATGGTTCATTGGTAAAAAGGTAGGGTAAAGCTAATTAAAAGTGGAATTCACTTAATAAGAATATTTACTACAACAGATTTACAGAGGCGGCCATAACGGCCGTTCACCTGCCCAAAAGTGGAGCTGCCTACAGATACATGTTGTTCAATCAGCTCGCAGTTACAGAAAGAGAGAGCCTCTTGCTTAAAGATTATTCATCTAGTCATAAAGGAGGGGAGGAAGTGACGTCACCTACCACTTGATTTAGAGAGTAAATTAAAACAGTCTTTGACATCATATCGTCAACTTATCCGTAATCCCATGCTGATAGATTTGTCAGGAAAATGGTCACTTTTAGGGAAAAAATGTTTATATTAACGAAACTCTGATACCTCGAAACATTGGCTTGATCTTCGACAACCTACCAAAGTAATCGTTAAAAGAATACAGTGCGGTCCCAAAGTAATGTTGTGAAACTGGAGGAAATTTGAAGGGGTAATTCAGTGGACGTTTCTTCCTAACTGGCGAGCGATTGATGCGGATTTTTACTCTCCACGTCTGGAAAGAGTTCATCAAACTTCGAGACTAAGATACCCAGCAACAGAAATAGAGTTGTATTGCAACACCCCATACTACGCGAACAAATGTGGAAAAACGTCAGGAAGTTGGAGAAAACGAACTGCTACCGCACCCAGTATACAGCCCCAATCTCGCACCATCGGGATACATGAACCATTTTCTACGTAGAGGACATTTTGACAATATTGAAGTGGGTGTTAACGAATTCTTCCCATCGAAAAACAAAGGCTCGTACCTTTGTGGGATAATAAAGCTCGTTGAACGATGGTTCAGTACCATACAATAAAATGATCCACAATTTTACAATTAACTACTTGCTTCCCAGAACACATTTCAAATAATTATTTTTTAACAAGCAACATTCTTTATGAGACAGTATCTATGGAATGTTGGGAGAAATGTATAATGTCGATGAAATTAATTACGTGCACATGCTTAATTATTAGACAAAATTTGAAAGCATTCATATACTAATATTTAAACTTCACATCAGACATTTAAAAGCAAAATACTTTTCTGGAATATTAAACTTTTATAACATTTCGTTTAAAATATACTAGCACTCCCACACTTTTGGGGTGAAATCTAATTCTTTCTCGGTCACATATGACTACTGCTGAAGCCTTTCAGAAAAAACTGTAGCAGGTGGAATATACAAATATTTAGCTGGTAATTTCTTTTAGTTTTAGAAACTTTTAATTGGTTTTCCAGTAATGCCGCGCACTAGAAGGAGATGGCAAATAGACGTTGAGATATGCAGCGACTTTTTTCTTGGGAACTGATAACAGGCAGAGTATTTGAAACACGACTATTTTCTTGCATAATATTGGTCTACAGGTACCACATTCTTGGTAGTTTCTCGGTCTCTGAAGTGCTCTACTTGCGCTAATAATATTTTGCGATTTTAAAATGCGAGGGCTGTTCAATAAAGAATGATCACAACTTTTTATGACAACGTACCTTCACTCATCTTCATAATATTTATGGTCCTTCTCAAAATAGTCTGCCCTGAATGTGGTGTACGCGTCCCAGCGTTTCTGCCAGTCTTCAAAGACATGCTGGAAAACACATTTTGAGAGATGCTTCAAAATCGCCTCCCCAGCCTTCACCACTGCTTCTGATAATGGACAATGCCTCCCACGAAGGCGTTTCTTCAAGTTAGAGAACAGAAAAATGTCACATGGGGCTAAATCCGGACTATAGGGAGGGAGAGCGATGCACTTCACGTTCATTTTTGCAAGATATTCAGCAACAACATTGGCAATAAGCGGCCGCGCTTTATCGTGGTGCAGCATTCAGCCTGCTTCACGGAAAAGTGGTCTTTTGCGCCTGATATAGACTTGCAATGTTTTCAGGACATCCCTGTAGCATTGTCCAGTTACTGATACGTGTGCAGGTATAACATGCTGATAAACCATTGCACGAATATCAAAGAATTAGTTGACCATAGCTTTCCTAGCAGGCGCAACCACTTTTGCTTTTTAGGGTGTTGGTGATGAAGGAAATTTCGACACTGAGGACACTTCGACAATTTCGACACTTGCTCTCAGGATCAAAATGATGTAACCAAGTTTCATCATCAGTGACTATGTTTGAAAGAAACTCCGGATCTTCCTCTAACATCAACTTTAACTGCATGCAGACCTACATGCGAATGTTCTTTCCTTCGGGAATCAAGTCTTGGAACCCATCGCGCACAAGCACGTCTCAAATGTAATGTTTCTGTCACCAACGTGTGGGTGGCAGCCAATGAAATGTTCAGTATTTCAAAAAGTGATCTTCACATAATTCGTCGATCCTCTCTCACAATGACACCAGCAGTGTTGATGTTTTCTTCCAAAAGAGCAGTAAGTGGGGCACTGTCCACCTTCCTTTAAAATTGATTGTCTCCTTTCTTTAGACATTGTAAACCACTTAGGAGCTGTGCTGTGGGAAGAACATACTCTCCATATGCCTCCTGTAACATTGTATAGGCTTCAACTGAAGATCTGTTGAGACGAAAGCAGAATTTCTTAGCGCATATTGTTCCTCGCGTGTTATCTCTATTGCAGCGGTAGGCGATACTGAACATGTCTGAAAATGCCTGGTTCTCACAGGGGAACCAGGAGTACCAACAATGAAACTAATACGACGCGTTTGTTTCACATTAAGCTGACAGAATATAATAAGATTGAATTTTAGTGCGAAAATCTATGACCTTAAAAATTATGACCACTCTTTATTGAACAGACCTCGTAAAATAAAAATTGCAGAATCACCTCATTATCGAAAAAGTGCCGGGCGAATTTTTTTAAGTATCATTAGACTTTCTTTTTTTGTGTGTTATTTACGTCCACCAACGTTTGGTCATATCGGGCGATAAATGAATTGGGTGAAATGATCAAATGAGTCCGGGGTCCATGGAGTTTAAAGTCATCCGACATTCTTCTATAAGGATTAGGGAAACCCCCGGGTAAACCTTAACCAGGTAACTCACCCTAATCGGGATTCGAACTCGGGACCTCTTGAACGTGAGGCAGACACGCTATCATCTATGCTACCACGGCGGGCTACCGTTTGACATCCATACCATGCAGGTATCTAGAGTATCGAGGTATCACAGGAATCGATACCATCCCAAAGCAAATAGCCTGCACATGTGCAATTTAATCAAACGTATTAACCGCCTTTGAGGAAGAAAAAAGAATTTGAGGCAGTTTTGAGTGGAAATTATAAAAAAATTTGAAAGATGTTTTACTTAAATACAGGCTTTGTATATCTTTCATTGGTTTTGCAGTTATAACTTACGCAGACATAGACATAAAGGCAGATTTATATATTGGTTTAAGGGTTGCTCTAATATGCATTTGCGGTAAAATATCAATATGAAGTTTAGAATGGAAGGACATATTTTCTTTTCTTAGGATAGGCCGTCACTGGCGAAAGGAAAGTGATGAAACAGAAAACCTATTGCTCTCATCTAAGATACATTTAACACAATGTTAGTGCTAATAAGTTTTACGCAATGCCTTTCAATATGGCTCCATGCTGAGAAAAAACTGTCATACCTTTAAGGAGGTTGCCGCATGCACAGTCTAACAAGAAACTGACATACCCTTTTGTTGATGGTGCTGCTGACGGTCCGAGGATGTTAACTGTTGGCATACACAAGTTTGAGTTGTGCTACGGATTATCCGACCAGGGTGACAGACACGACCATGACCTCCCCGAGATAAGCGTCATCAATATATCTGACCTCTTTTCAAGTTTGTATTCATTATATAGGAATACGAAGAATTTTTGTTGTTTGTATTCATTTGATAGCTTCATGCTCTCTTTTATCTTGGACTAGCGTATTAGAGGATACTTGGCTTGGGACTTCGTAAAGTGAAAAAGCAATCAAGAGCAATGTTGCCAACATTGAAACAGCAGGATATCTTAAATCGTAAGTTCAAAAGTTGAAAAAGTGTCCTATTGTTACAAAATCGTACACTTCTGTTTCTCGTTGAGTTGACCATCAGTGAAAATTGGGTAACATGTATAATACAAATCTGCAATTTAGGCTGCTTAACATACAATTCTCGCCCTCTTTCATTTCTTCTATATTTATTTATAATCACTTTAATTTTGGTTAATATCAAAATGGATATATTTTAATTTGGACAAGTAACCTTTTGGATCTTGTCGCTATACCTCACCGGCTACATTCAAGTATCCACAGATGGCTTAGGATTAGGTAGTGTACTCCTGCTTCTATATGTGACAGAAAGCTTGATCTGTTTTCACAAAGACCTTAGTGCTGTGCAAATGTAACTGTGGACTACACGCAAGGTGGAATGTCCTGTATCTTCTTGCTTTATTTACCTGTAGATAAAACAGCGACACCCTGAGAAAACGTAGACATTTGGTCGGCACGCGAGATTTGAATCCGTAAATTGCAAAGTGTAAGGCACAAACGTTACTCCTCAGTATCACTAATTCTTTAGGAATGTATATATTAGCGAAAATGAGTGACTTTGCTGAAGATTTACATTACTCTGAACCGAAGGCTTTGTTACTCATTTGAGGCTTATCCATCTTATTTAATTATTTATTCAAAATTTCGAAAAGATTGTTTTTTTTTTTTGTAAAAATTTGCTGCACACATGCTAAATACTTTCTATATTATGTATCTTAGTACTATTTGGTGGCAAAAATAGATGCGCAGAATTTCGGGATTGTTGCGATGAGCTTTCCATTTGCAAAGTTTTAGATACCTTCAGGACCTCAAATTCAAAATCTAAACTATAACAATAAATCTTCAAAATGATTTCCCAAATTTTAACGAATGCTCGTCTCTCTAGCACAGGTAGTAGCTTGTCTGTCTCATTTTGAAGAGCCTCGAGTTCACATCTCGATCAAGATTAGTTCTTTGGATAAGCTTTTTTCGGGACTTTCCCTTATTCTGCAAGTTAAATGTTGAGTAACTCTCATTTAGGCATCTTTCGAAGCATTTAAATGATTTTCCGTTTTGAGATAACAATGGAGGACGTCAATTAAAATACTCTAACTGTACTCTTTTGAAGAGTAGCACGTGGTAAAAAGTTAAAAAAACTTGGGGGAAACATTTTATGAAAGATTCACAGATCAAAGATGTACTATAATTACATATATTCACATTTTCTTGAGAGTATAAAGGAAAATAAAGCCATCTGAGATTTTTAAACGGCACCGTGTGATAATTTTGACATTTGGATAGGTAGAATCGAACTGAAATACTGCCCGCCTCGGTAGCGTGGTGGCAGCGCGCCTGCCTCACGTTCAAGTGGTCCCTATTTCGAATCTTGGTCAGGATGAGTTAACTGGATAAGGCCGTTTCCGGGGTTTTCCGTTGTTCTAAAAGACGAATATCGGGTGGCTCTAAGCTCTATGGACCCTAGGCTCATGTGAGCATGATTTCACACATTTCATTCATCGACCGATATGACTTAACGTTGGAGGACGTACATTAACAAAAAAAAAAAAAAAAAAAAAAAAAAAAAAAAAAGACACCACCTGAAGTATTCAATACTAGCCGGTACTTGAACTGTGGTCTGCATTTGGCTGTTATTAATCATTGAACTACCATGTCAAAATGCCAGTATGACATTAAATTCCCCAACTGACTTGGATAGAGAGTTCCCCTGACAGGCCAGGACGACGAACACACTCCCCTGTAGCGGGAAGGCAACGAGCCCAGCAGCCGAGTCCTAATGGTCCAAAGCAAACGATCCGAGCCCCAAATGTCCCTGGCTGGTGGTCCCAAAATGGTCCCAGCAGAGGAGAGGAGGCCGGCAACCGACCTACCGGAGGAGGAAGTACTATTCCTCAGAGCATATCATCCTTTCATGCACCGGGGAGACACCCGCCGACACTTCTACCCCGAAAGACACCACCAAATGAGAGATGATGTGAAATGATAATGGAGATGACATCGAGCGACAGGAAATTCAGGGAATGTAATTAACCTGCCGAGCATTCGCCTAGAGACCCGGGAAAATGCGCGACAAAGCCCATGGGCCAGGTAGGTCGGCCACGGGAATCGAACCCGGGCTTCCCAAATGCGGGCCACAGATGAAACCGCCTGAGCCTCCCGCTCGGTAGTTCTCATATACAGTGAGACTGTGCTGTAAGTCCCAGCCTTCATAGGTTAACAGCTTTTATGTAAATTAATCGAATTGTTTAATTCTTCTTACACACTAGCCTTGTCAAGGTTTGTATAGGTAGAGTCAGACTGAAAAGTTCAGTGCTATAACCGGGATTTGAACCATAGATCTCCCGTGCATCGACGGTTGCTCTATTGATTGAGTTACCATGGCCAACATGCCAGCATGACATTAAATTCTCTAACTCGTATTGTTCCCAGTAAACCACTAGGAGTTCTCATGTTAATGGGATACATATCTTTTGAGGCTCTGAGCTCTTAAATCTGTCTACTAAATCTAGACAAGCGTGTAAATGAAAAGTAACACTGAGTCACCGTTTTAATAGTAAATGCAATTCCTTTAATAACGAATGTCATTGACTATGTTTCGCAGCCTGCGGTAAAATGGAGAGATAACGGCAAGGGGATTCCCCAAGACCATAAAAATAATAAGATCAAAGTGCAAGGGGATGACCTTTGATAATGAGTTTTCCTCAAGTTATTAATAGACTTCTTCCGCGATTTCCTGTTTGTCTTTCTTTTATCCTTTAATTGTTACATAAATCCGTCACATGTGGAGAACTTAACCATGTTTCACGAAGATTTAGAATTAAAAAACAGCACATAAAAACTGCGACATTACAAACTATGTGCTGTCATAGTCATTTTGTGTGTCTATTTTTTTATTCGATACCCCTTCTGTTTTATATGTTTCAGCCTTTATTTACTTATACACTGTCGTTAGTTAAACATTTTACACTCGCAGTAAGCATAGTTTAATTGCATTAAAATCTAAGAATTAGTTATTTTCTTTAGCTTTGAAAATGGTATACAGAAGTTTTTATTAAATCTTACAGTGTGGGACCGTAAATTACATGTCAGTTCGTACATATATTCTTTTTTTCAATCCTTAAAAAATCAACAATACATAGATTAAACGGGAAGTAGTGTAGGACGTACAATTTTCACTTTCTCTACAAAATATATAAGTATAAAGTTATTACTTTCCAGCTTAATGCTGAACTTTCACAAAAATGTACGTTTTCAGGTTTCATGGATAAGAAAAACGATTAGAAAAACGATTAGAAAACGAAAAAAAAATTTAGTTACTGTATTACTTCTGTCGAGCAGTTCAAGTGATTCATTGCGCCGAAAATTTTATAGGAAATATATAATTTGAGAATTCTGTAATTATTTAAAAAGTCATGTTTAGGAAAAGGTGTATAGTGAGACAGAGGGAGTGAGAGAGATAGATTAGTGCAGTTCAAAAACGAAATGTCGTTACCACAGATGTTCACTAGATTCTCAAGAAGCCCTTCCACCCGTCCCATGAATAATTCGTCACAAGTTCTAGCTCTCTCAAAAATGCTGTAAAGACTTCGATTTAAGTATCATACGTGTAACAAATTTCTTCCTGTTTTTCAAAACTGAAGTATTTATATTGAAATTTAGTAAATCTCGTTTGAAGTCCTCTAAATTCTGGTTTATTTCTAAATAACCGATAAACGAAAGTAATATAAGAAATCTGATATACCCAAAATATGTAAATCCTGTTGAAGTACACAATTTAAGTCAAATGCATTGTTTTGTAGAGTGCCAAGTGCAATATACTCTTTGTTATGTGTTTTAATTTATTAGTACTTACAGTTTTTCCAAATTTAAAATTGTAAATCAATCCTTTTATCTGGGAAATGCAAAGAGAAGAAATAACAAATCGGTCACACAGAGACCAGCTGTTTAAAGACTGGAATATTGCTTCAAGTCTACCAAGACAGTTTCGTCTGTGGTCCAGGTGATCCAGGTTCAATTCATGTGGACGACCTACGGGACTCACGAGGTATTTCGGAAGTTTTCTTGGATCGCCAGCTTGGCAAGGTTAATTACTCTCCGTTCCATTGCATTCTTTCAGGGTAGAAAAGTCGGAGGGTGCCTCGACGTTGCATGTCAGGATGATATGCTCCTGGTAAACACTTACTCCACCCGTAGCATGGGCTCCTCTGGGCCTTTTCAGAACCACCGTGGTTGAGATGTTGCTTCTAATATCCTGCTGGGGAACTTCCAGATGGTAAAGTGTGCGGATACTGCCCTCTGCACTGTGGTGACTCTTAGGGACGGCCCCCCTATGCCTCTTCCCACCACATACTTCCTACCGGGCTGCCCCACTTGGACCATAGGCATAATAGATCTTGTCTGGTGGCAATGCTAATCCCCTCCTTAGGTTAATCCAGTCCAATCGCTTTGAGTCTACTGAATTCCCATATTCACTTTACACCTACAAGAACATTATGAATAACATTCCCGTAGGGGAGGGGATCCGTCCCCTTCAGCTGCCATGGTGCGAGCGCTGCGGACCCTGAACACTCGTGGTACCTCTGACGTTACCAGATGATCCACGGGCCGAACTGCGGAGCCCTTCCGAATGGGAGCTGTTTGGATTGGGTTGCATTCAAGGGGGCAGTGTGTTCCCACCCCCCTTGGGAGATCGGGTACCTACAGGCAGGCCTGTGGGGTTGCCTGCAGGGTTACCTAAAAGGTCCCGGCCTGCAGAGCTAGTAGAAGGTGTGCTAGATCACCAGGCGGCCCCACCGAGGTTTTCGGTAGTCCTCCCTGCAGGTTTGACGCGTTTAAGTGGCGTATCCACTTCCGTCCTATCTTGACGTTGTTGTCGATGTGGGGGGGCGCTTTTTAGATTCCAGGTATTGCCCTATGGAAAGAACCACGGAGTTCTCCATGGTATCCCGGATGATAGAGACCGGAGTCTTCGGACTCTTGGGTAGACCTCGCCCTTACATTATCAATAACATAAGATCTCCAATAGATTAAAATGAGGTAAAAGGAGGTAGATGTGTCTGTCAGAATAGCTTTTTATGAAAGTAGAAAAAGTTATGCAAGTGCCACTCATTAGATCTATGAGGGAAGACTGGAAATGAAATGTGTAGTGTTTAACGCCCGCTTTTACTACATACGGCACCGCAGGCGGTGACACTGATGATGCATGAGATGAAGATGGAGCACCGGTGGAATGAGATGGCGGGGTAAACCGGAGGTCCCGGAGAAAACCCGCCCCAACGCCGTGTTGTCCACCACAAATCTCACTTTGCGGTCGCCTGGGATCGAACCCGGGCCGCCTTGGTGAGAGCCAAGCGGTCTAACCACTGAGCCACGGCGTGGCCGTCAGGGTGTACAAAGGGTGAAACTCAGATAAAAAGTTGTTGAACATCAAACCTGTATTACATTCAATATCTTCCAAACTTGTGAAAGACCGACCAGGATGGCTCAGGTAGGTTTCGTTCGTGGCTCTCTTTCGGGAGGCCCAGGTTGGATTCTGGTGGCCGACCTACCTGGCCCATAGGGTTTTGGAGAGGGGAGCTTCCCGGGTCACTAGGTGACTGCTGGGTAGGTAAATGGCATCTCCCGAATTTCCCCTCCCTCTCCATTTGATTACCATTATCATTTCATATCATCCCTCATCTGGTGCTCTCTTTCAGGATAGAGGTGTCGGTGGGAGTATCGGCTGTGCATGGCAGGATGGTATGCTCTGAGAGAGCCACTTCCTTCTCCAGTAGGCGGGTTGCCGGTCTTCGACCCGACTGCTGGGACTGTCTTCGAAACTCAATACTGGGGAATGCCCGCTGTCCTGGTGTGCTGGGGGAGGTTTCCATCTAAGTAAAGTGTAGGGACCCTGCCCTCTGCACTGTAGCGGCTACTTGGAACAACTGCCCTCAGACTCCTCTGGCCTTACCCTTCATCCCGGGGAGGCCCCACTTTGGGGCTTAAGGTCCAATAGATTGAATCCTCTCCGAGAAAGGGGTGGGAGAAACCTTGTGAAACGAAGATTTTGAAGTATATCTACTCAGAAGTATGGTATGTACATAAAAAATTTTCAGTGTTTTCGATTCTTTTAAAAACTGCGAGTAACTAGATAGGAAAAATATTTTCATAATGTTTAAATTGTATATTTGGGCGAATAGAGTGTTTGTAGCATGCATGCTTCAGAAAAAAGATTCATAAAGTTCTCCTATTCTATAATATATATCTGGAGTTAAAATTGAATAAAATAACTTCAATATAAAATAGGCGTCAGGATAAGCTTGCTGCCCGTGATGTTCGGAAACTCGAGTTCGATTCTCAATAGCGTCAAGGGAATTTTTATCCCCCCTGAAAGGCAGGTATGTGGAATATTCTGCTTTACGGTGTTATTTCGCATTCCTGTAACGGCGTCGACACGGCCTACACATCTGAAACTGCCTCTGTCCTGGATGTCCTGTGTTGACAGACGTAGAGGAATACTGGGAATGTGTCTTTCAATTGGATTATACTGAGATTGAGTGAAATGTTTCTACCTTCATGTTTTGCAATTACTATCGTACCCAAGTTGAAAATTTAATTTTTTAAATCTAAGGAAATACTTCACATTTTTCTACTATTTCTTTCTTTAAAAAAATGAAAATTTTCTTGGAATGAGACACTATACAAATCTCAACATTGATATGTTAACTTATAAGATATAAGTTATTATAAGTTCACTACCAGAGTGGATAAACAATTAATTTCCATTAATTGACCTAATTGTTGTTAACTATAAAGCCCGGGCCTTAAAGTACTTACATGTTGTAAGTCGCCCTTAAGGTAGTTGTCTCATGTGTTTATGAGAATTCCTAAGTGGTTTACCGAAAAAAAAAACCTGAGTCAGTTGGAGAATTTAATGTCATGTCGGAACGGTGGCCATAATAGCTCAATGGTTAGAGCGGCTGGACGGAGACCAGAAGATCCGTGGTTCAAATTCCGGCTATGGCATTGAATTTTTCAGTCTGACCCTATCTTTCCATATTTTAGCCTACACACGGCCAGTTTGAAAGAACAATTAATTGACCTAATAGTGGTTAACTATTTAGGCCGGGCCTTAAAGTACTTATATGTTGTAAGTCGCCATTAAAGTAGTTGTCTCATGTGTATATGAGAACTCCTAAGTGGTTTACCGGGAGAAACACAAGTCAGTTGGAGAATTTAATGTCATGTCGGCACGTTGGCCATAGTAGTTCAAGGGTTAGAGCGGCTGGACGGCAGCCAGAAGATTCGTGGTTCAAATCCCGGCATTGGCATTGAATTTTTCGGTCTGACTCTATCTTTCCATGCTTTAGCCTACACACGGCCAGTGTAAAGAGCAATTAATTACCATCAATTCACCTAATAATGGTTAACTATAAAGCCTGGGCCTTAAAGTACTTACACGTAAGTCGTCATTAAGGTAGTTGTCTCATGTGTTTGTGAGAACTCCTAAGTGGTTTACCGGGAAAAACACGAGTCAGTTGGAGAATTTAATGGCACGTTGGCCATAGTTGCTCAAAGGTTAGAGCGGCTGGATGGCAACCAAAAGATCCATGGTTCAAATCCCGGCTATGGCATTGCATTCTTCAGTCTGACTCTATCTTTCCATACTTTAGCCTACACACGGCCAGTGTGAAAGAACAATTAATTTCCATTAATTGACCTAATAGTGGTTAACTATTTAGCCCGGGCCTTAAAGTACCTACATGATGTGAGTATCATGTGTTTATGAGAACTCCTAAGTGGTTTACCGGAGAAAAATACGAGTCAGTTGGAGAACTTAATATCATATCGGCACGTTGGCCATAGTAGCTCAAGGGTTAGAGTGGCTGGACGGCAACTAGAAGATCCGTGGTTCAAATCCCGGCTATGACATTGAACTTTTTAGTCTGACTCTATCTTTACAGTTGTTTATTTGTTTTTTTCTTTCATTCGCAGGGATGCTGATACTCAGTATTTTACTTTGGTGTTATTTCAGGTTTTGGACAGATTGGGGAAAACTCGCCGCCGGTGTTATGGCTGAAAAGAAATTGGAATATTCGAGACACCGACCCGGTGGGCGAAGTGGTAGATACGGTGCAGGCTCACGACAACGAGAATGATCCTCTGGTGTTTGGTCTTGAGACCATCAACTTCAACGGGAAGGCACGTCCGTTACCGTTCGTCATCAATGAGAAGACTGGAGTGGTCAGAATCAACGAATCTCTCATCAAAAGGGTGAGTGCCAATACTTAACATAGCTAGGTAGGGGTTCCAGAGTCAAACAATGGTGCCTGCTTTTCCTTATCTTTCATACAACAATGTAACTTATAGCCATTATGTGTTGGCTCAATTTTTCTCTTTGCTTTGTTTTGCTTTAAATGGAAGCTTCCCTCGCCAAATAAAGTGTTTGGATGTGCGCGTGTGATATTAGATTGGGAATAACATAGTATGGTGTGGGAAGACCTTTTCTATGCTTTACGGTTTACCCATAAACGAAACATTCACCTGGAATGAAAAGGACTTACGAACCCATTCCCAGAAAATTAATGAAAATGTCTTAATATTTGGTGATTTAATGAAAATATAGTGAGTTATTTTTGAAAAATAGATCAATGTAGCATGACAGTTCTAAATCAGGTAAGTACCAAATTCGTGTTTTTGAGCTATTGAAGAAAACGTGATTAACCTTTCAATGATATTCATTTCACTACAAAAAATCACAAACGTACTACATGATAAATAAAACGCAAAGCAGTACTTTAGAGAAGCTTGCTATGTCGACTATGAAAGAAAAGTATTATTTTAAGTTTAGAAAAATTTAAATCACCTATGTGCCACATATTATCCACTCAAAACCATAGGCCACGCCGTGGCTCAGTGGTTAGACAGCTTGGCTCTCACCAAGGCGGCCCGGGTTCGATCCCAGGCGACGGCAAAGTGAGATTTGTGGTGGACAACACGGCGTTGGGGCGGGTTTTCTCCGGGACCTCCGGTTTCCCCCGCCATCTCATTCCACCGGTGCTCCATCTTCATCTCATGCATCATCAGTGTCACCGCCTGCGGTGCCGTATGTAGTAAAAGCGGGCGTTAAACAATACACATTTCATTTCACTCAAAACCATCTAACGAAAATACTAAATATAGTATTAGAGTTACCCAACATTCGTCTTTTAGGGTAAGGGAAAACCCCGTTAAAAACCTTATCCAGGTAACTCACCCTGACCGAGATTCGAACTCGGGACCTCTAGAATGTCAAGCAGACAGGCTGCCAAGGCGAGCACTAACGTTTTATGTACGGATTCAAGTTTTGTAGTCGAAAAGTAACTGAGATACAAGCAGCTAAACTAGAATTGTCAAAAGCTTGGGTGATATAATACAACGTCCAACAAGAGAAGTACAAACGCATGGTTAGAGTTAAATATAAAAAAAAACTGTAAATAGCATTTAAGATTGATGAACCACTTTAGAACACTTAAAACGGTTTCGCAATAACTGTAATCTAAGATGGAAACGGGATAGCACGTCCGTATATGAGATTTTCTTCACTGATAGGACGGAAGGTTCAGTGATGAACTAAACTACGTAGATAATGAACTATCACCTCGTGGCCTTTATTTAGATACACGCTAGATGGTGTTTGTCCTCATCATTAGTGGACAAAACAACATCGTAAGGCGATTATTTGGAACTCGGTTGTGAATAACGAGGCACTGGCATGCGAAACTAGCGTGTTTAGGTGATCAGGGCATTTCATGCTATTGGGTAATTATTGGTTGGTAGCATTAAATGAACTGTGTGCAATAGCCTCATTTTCCACATTACCTATTTCATTTTGCGGTCACAGAAATGTTTTCATCCATGATACGTTTTTTATTCTGCTTAAACGTGTGGCATACTTGGAAGTAATCAACCGTGTGTTTATGAACACATGAATAATAGATCGTCATATTCATTTAACCAACAACAAAGTGCACTGGATGGTTTCGTGCAGACGTTCGACACTTGCATACAGGAAGTCCTGGGTTTTATACAATGTTTGGCTTTTGGATGTTTTTTTTTTTTTTTCCTTTCCATCACTTCCGTTTCTTTGTGTGCTGTACTTCGCGGTGTTTGATGATTGTTCAAAAAGAAAACACTTTCCATGTAGACAAAAGCGCCACTTGGGTGACACCAGTCTAAACTTTTGGGCATGGGCCAATAAATTCCATGCAAAATCTAGTAGCTTGAAATCGTATGAAGGTAGGATAAAATTTAAAAGCAATCTGTTTTTCTTTCATGATAAACTCTGTAAATGTCAGTGTATTGACTAAATAATCGTTACAAAAATGTTTTGACACTCCCTAATTAAAAGACATTTGTAGAGGAAGGTGTGCGTGTGCGCATGTGTGAATTAAAGAAAAAAAAATAGGAAATTAAAAATGAAACTGGTATTTAACGTTCCACCCATCCCTAATAAACAATATATATGCAGGATGTTACAAAAAGGTACGGCCAAACTTTCAAGAAACATTCCTCACACACAAAGAAAGAAAATATGTTATGTGGACATGCGACCGGAAACGCTTAGCTTCCATGTTAGAGCTCATTTTAGTATTTCTCTATATATGTAAAATGAAATCATTAGTGCACACAATTGTCAAAATACCCCATTGTTTCGTTTGTATTTACTGTACTTCCTCGGTTCACCGCCAGTTGGCCCAATTGAAGGAAGGTAATGTTGTCTACAATGTTTGTGTTGACATGCGACTCATTGCTCTACAGTACTAGCATCACGCACATCAGTACGTAGCATCAACTGGTTGGTGTTCATCACGAACGTTATTTTACAATAAGTGCAATGTTTATAAATGCGGAGTTGGCGTATTAGCACGGGACAATAGCCGTGGCGCGGTACGTTTGTATCGAGACAGATTTCTAGAACGAAGGTGTCCCGACAGGAAGACGTTCGAAGCAATTGATCGGCGTCTTGGGGAGCATGGAACATCCCAGCCTATGACTCGCGACTGGGGAAGACCTAGAACGTCGAGGACACCAGCAATGGACGACGCAATTCTTCGTGCAGTTGACGATAACCCTGAAGTCAGCGTCAGAGAAGTTGCTGCTCTACAAGGTAACGTCGACCACGTCACTGTATGGAGAGTGCTACGGGAGAACCAGTTGTTTCCGTACCATGTACAGCGTGTGCAGGCACTATCAGCAGCTGATTGGCCTCCACGGGTACACTTCTGCGAATGGTTCCTCCAACAATGTGCCAATCCTCATTTCAGTGCAAATGTTCTCTTTACGGATGAGGCTTCATTCCAACGTGATCAAATTGTAAATTTTCACAATCAACATGTGTGGGCTGACGAGAATCCGCAAGCAATTGTGCAATCACGTTATCAACACAGATTTTCTGTAAACGTTTGGGCAGGAATTGTTGGTGATGTCCTGATTGGGCCTCATGTTCTTCCATCTACGCTCAATGGAGCACGTAATCATGATTTCATACGGGATACTCTACCTGTGCTGCTAGAAGATGTGCCTTTACAAGTACGACACAATATGTGGTTCATGTACGATGGCGCTCCTGCACATTTCAGTCGAACAACAGATTCGGTGACCAATGGATGGGTAGAGGCGGACCAATTCCATGGTCTGCACGCTCTCCTGACCTCAACCCTCTTGACTTTTATTTATGGGGGATTTGAAAGCTCTTGTCAACGCAACCCCGGTGCCAAATGTAGAGACTCTTAGTGCTCGTATTGTGGACGGCTGTGATACAATATGCCATTCTCCAGGGCTGCATCAGCGCATCAGGGATTCCATGCGACGGAGGATGGATGCATTTATCCTCGATAACGGAGGACATTTTGAACATTTCCTGTAACAAAGTGTTTGAAGTCACGCTGGTACGTTCTGTTGCTGTGAATTTCTATTCCATGATTAATGTGATTTGAAGAGAAGTAGTAAAATGAGCTCTAACTGGGAAATCAAGCGTTTCCGGACACATGTCCACATATTTTCTTTCTTTGTGTGTGAGGAATGTTTCCTGAAAGTTTGGCCGTACATTTTTGTAACAACCTCTATATGTATTTGGTATTGTGCTGCTCGAACCATTACCATAGATTTATCTTTGTTAACAGAAACCTCTCAGATAACGCGCTGCTTATTCTTGTAAGAGTGAAAGGTGATCTGCCGCCGCCTCCCGACCCTGTGCTAAACTCCAATGAACGCATCACTTCAGCCAATGGAATTCGCACGAATCACAAGTGACAAATGCATCTTCACTCTACGTGGAGTAATCAGTGCGTTATCTGAGAGATATCTACGAGGGTGGATCAAAAAGTAATGCCTCCTATTTTGTTTCCTTAAATAAGCAAGTTATGTGAAATCTTTGAATTGGTGCAATTCCTTAAACCTTCTTCTCCAATCCCCTGCAGTAGTAACTTCCAAAGTCAACAGGTGGCAGCATTGCATCCTCTTCAAAAATCGCTAACATTGACATTCGTCTTAGACAGCGTTCTGTGATTGAATTTTTGACTGCGGAAGGTGAAACGCCAATTCGCATTCACTAAATGCTAAAAAATGTGTATGGTGATGCCACGGTGGAGGTCAGCCTTGTCAGACGATGGGTTCCTCGCTGTAACAAAGGTGAAGGGCAAACACCATTGGCAGATGAAAAGCGAAGTGGCAGGCCGGTAACTGCAGTGACTCCATGCATCATTCAGCGAGTCGACGACATCATTCGTGGTGATCGCCGGGTAACAACAGGTGAATTGTGTCGCATTGCGTCCCTCAATAAAGGCAGTGTGATGACGATTATTCAACAAACTGGGTTAGTCAAACGTTTGTTCGCGTTGGGTACCAAGAATGTTAACCACCCAAAACAAAGAAACAAGGAAAACAATAGCCTCCGCACACTTGCAGTGCTTCAATTTGGAGGGAGAGGAGTTTCTGGAAAAAATTATTACTGGAGACGAAACGTGGGTTCATTTTTTGAACCTGAATCAAAGAGGCAGTCAATAGAATGGCATCACACAACGTCACCGAAGAAAAAAAAATTGAAAACTCAGCGATTGGCAGGGAAAGTTATGGCAACAGTGGTTTACGATGCAGAAGGTGTGCATATGATCGATTTTTTGGAGCAGGGATGCACAATAAATTCTGTCCAATATGTTAGAACTCTCAAAAAGCTGAAAGCACCTCTTCGCCGAGTTCGCCTAAGAAAATCTATGGCGGATGTTCTTTTTTTGCATGACAATGCAGGACCACACATCTGCCGTTCAACCACTGCAGAAATTGAGCCTTACCTCATCCCCCATACAGCCCTGACCTAGCACCATCAGACTTCCATATGTTCGACCCACTAAAGGGAGCTCATCTTGGGATTCATTTTGAAGATGAGGAGGCTGTGAAAACGTCCGTGCGTCAACGGCTTAGTAAGCAAGACCGTGTGTTTTACCACTCTGGAATACTTGCCCTAGTTAAAAGGTGGACCAAAACTGTGGAAAAGGACGGAGATTACATTGAATTGTGACAAATTAATCGCCAATGTTGTAGTTTTCAAGCTATGAAAATTGGATTCAATTTTCTTGACAATTAAAGTAGAAAAATATAGGAGGCATTACTTTTTGACCCACCTTCGTATTACCAAAAGATAAATCCATGGTAACCAGTCGAGCAGCACGACTATAACTTCGACATTCTTAAAACCACTCTAACTTTGTATCAAAGCACTGTAAACTTAAAATATTTTAATGGAAGTGAAATGTATATGTCAAAATTCTAGGAATAGAGTCAGAAGTCCTTCTAGTTTTAGAAAACTATTGCATAAGTTGGTAAAGTGTAAGAGATTTTCTACACAAAAATTGCTGATCTCATTAAAGCAGTCATTTGTTTAAAACAGTATAAATTATAATTGCCTTGAGTTTTGAAATATTCTTGTATCTAGTTGGATCTTTATTTGTTTATATCTTTATATCTGTGCTTCTAAAGAAAACAATATCTCCAAGTTATTAGTGATCAGGAATGTATGGTTTAAGACTACTGCGTTTCTTTATTCTCTTATACCTATAAGAAAATTTACAAAATCTAAAGTTTAAAATATTTATCTTGATTATTATGAATTATAGAAAATTTCACGTTTGTCCTTTGTGAAGGAATGAAACGTACAAAATCGATTTAGAATCCTTTTGGTGATAGTTCTTGATTCGGTTTCTTAGGTTTTAGGTCTATACCTGGAGCAGACCATGTCCTCAAACTCATGTGTGTCCAGTTCTACACACTTTCACTAATAGTACTGGTGATCCATTCGGTTTACGTGATTAAAATAAAAATACAAGTCAGATGTTAAAGCCTGAAACGTCCTTAAATGTAAAATTTATACTATAATCTATACTTTAGCTGATTGTCCTACAGGTTTACACCAAAGTACCCCAAAACCTAGGAACTGGCTGTCTTCACAGGACAAAGAGTATGTAATAAGATAGGCCACATTTAAAGACTAAAATTTGATATTAAATTGGGTATATAATAAGTATTTGATTTTGAATGGCAATACACCTACGCAAATCAAAGATGAGTTGGATTCTGTGTATGGGGACTCTGCACCATCAACTACCACAGTGAAATTTTGGGCAGCTCAACTTAATATTAAGAGCATACTTATTTTTAATGGTCCATATGAAGAATTCTTCTTATAGATTATCTACAGAATTACCCTTTGTTTATACCAACATAGATTACATACTCAACAGTCTGTAACTGTTTGCATCTCAAAGCTTTTGTGAGGTTTAAATAGACGTAAACTGTTATCTTAGCTGTAGGTTTACTGAATTCAGTGAACCTTTTCAGTTTACTGAACGTCCACAACAAATTTTATTGGATCTGCAAGATTTCAAGAAGTTTCTCCGGCGACTTCAACTTCGTGACAGTCCAGATAAATATGTAAAAACAGACTTTCCGTTCTAGCCTTCCCTTTCCTACCGAGTAGAATCAATAACGAAATGCAGCGGTAGATATAAAGTTGCATATTATCTTGTGTAACAGCACAATATTGCCACTGCTGACATGTTCTAGAACATAATTTACTTGGCTCTTAAAAATGTTTTTGAAAACAATTTGTGGTATATTTAAATATTTTATCACCTATAACTTTCTTTCATCTCCATTGTAAACCTTACAAAAATAACCATTTTGGTAACTTGTTATTTGAGCACGCAGTATTTTATTTGTAGGAAAAAATAAAATACATATTCGAATTTCGCTTTGTTTAAAGAAAAACGATGCGAAAAATAAACGTTTTGCTGGAGAACAGAAAACAAGTCCAGAGCTGCCTCTACAGTCCGAGATTTGCTTTATTAAAATTCTGTTAGTTGGAGATAAACTTGGTTAACTAAATATTTACAATTACCCACGACATACGTTTCCCACACATCACCTACCTATCTTGTACGTTGCATTGTAGTCTACAAGAGTACAACAGTCAGTTGAGGGTCCGCCTCGGTAGCGTAGATGGTAGCTTGTCTGCCTCACGTTCATGAGGTCCCGAGTTCGAATCTCCGCAGGGTGAGTTACCTGGATCTAGAGAAATGGGTCGCTTTGTACGCACATTACCTGCTTTTATTACTGTTGTAAAATATGGTATAAATCTTAGCCGTGCCACCGCAGGGGATATCCTCACAGAAAATACTGATTAGTCCAGTGAACAGGAAGAACAATTCACGCAGTCGGTTAACATACGGTTTCGATCAATAGTAGTGGCAACTTTCTCTCTCCATACTGTTGCATCCCTGATGCACTCAGTCCGCTATCGAATGGACCATCAAGGCAGATTGAATGAATTCCCTAGAGAGGGTCGAAATGACCGGTGGATAAAACTCTCTCACATTTCCACATTATGTCTGTTCTATGGGGTTTGTTGTCGGTGTACGCGTTTATGTTCCTAAACATAAGCTTGGTCAGGAAATCGTTCCGAAATCATAGCGAGTGGATCTCGAATGTCTACGCAGATCAATTAGCAGCAAAAGCAAACATAAATGTTTCACTTGAATTATTCTAAAAACCTTGTTTTTAATGGTAACCCAGCTTTGAAAATAATTACTGTGCAGCTATAAAAATGATGATGATGATGATGATGATGATGATGATGCTGATAATCTGCACTGCTTGCCTTCTTGTGGATGATTTACAAGTGAGTGCCTGGTGTCAAATGGCTGTCAGGAACAAAATAAGGATGTGGAATGTGAAATAAGGGTGAAATAGATAAAAATATAAACGAAATATAGCACGTGGTGAAAAGAATGGTAGGGGAAACTGGAGGTTTTTTGTTGTTGTAATATATGTCCTCCAACGTCAAGTCATCGAACGATGAATGGAATGAGCGATATGCTCAAATCAGCCCGAGATCCATTGAGCTTAGAGTTACCCGACATTTATCTTTAAGGATAAGGATAAAACGAAGAAAAGCCAATCCAGGTAACTCACTCTCACCGATATTCGAACTCGGGACCTCTTGCACATGCGCAGACACGATACCATCTACGCCACTGGGTGGACCGGAGAACGTTTGAATTCTAATAATGGACATTATGACTTCAACCGTTAAAAAGAATTAAAAAGGAAGTGTTTTACTCTCTGTTACTAGAAGTCTTACGTTTAACAAGTAAAATTGCCTTTAAGTGCAACAGTAGGGGAAAATGTGGCTACAATGGGATTCCAAGTCCAAGTCCAAGTCGAATACTGACAGGCTGTTTACAGCCAGAAGGTTTTTGCTGCGTACCCACCCAGGTTTTGGGTCTGACTGCAGCTTGATAAATTAGATGGTTACAGGATGATGTAGGATTATTTTATTGAGGAAGGTTTTGAGATAGCTTTTTGCTCCTCTTTAATTTTGTACAGGATGCCAAACCGCTTTTTTTACACCCTGGTGTTTTATTTTACTATAAAGTGGGGTAAATTTTGTAGCCAAACAGCTCATTTGGAGATTTGTTACCTCGGGTGCCCGCATGTCATACGGGGTACCCGTTAAAGCCTAAAGCGGCGTCTCGTAGCGTCATAGTCTCCTAGAGACCGAACCAGGGCGCTTCTGTGAGCTGGAATTTGAGCGTAGAATTTTGTCGACCAGCGCCTAATTTCGTCCTCCACGTATGGGAGAAGACAAGCTTCGTGAAGCAACCTCACAGGGAAAGAACGGCCCACAGAATAGATGGATCGGAGTCCTCTATTCTGTGAACGCTGAAGGTATGCTATCCAGCTGCCTGCAGCCATGCCCCAAATTTCACAGGCGTACAACATGAGTGGGATTATCAGCGCCCGAAAGAGTTGTAGCTTTAAGCGGACTGGCATGGAGCCCGAAACCAGCATTGGGTACAGAGAGGCAATTCCCTGTGCCGATAGTTCCCTGATGTGTCCGTGGAAAGCTAGGCCTCTATCAAGTTGAACGTCCAGGTACCTAATGGAATTAGTCCACTCTATCCTTCGGCCTCTAAAGTGGAAGTTGGGGCAGTCAGTGGGGGTGTGGTGCTTTGAAAGAAGACAATGAGGTTCGAGTGTGACTGTAAAGTAATACAGTACACTGATACAACTTACTAATACTTATCCCTCAATCTACTTGATGCTAATGAAATAAACATTACTGTATTGCTAATTTTCCCTTAGGTGCAAGGGGAATATGAGAATATTGTAAACTTTAAGTGATAGTTAATTCTTGTAAGAACTGTTCGGTTTGGGTTGGCTTGAAATTCATACTCCTTACTCTCTTTGCTAGGTAACAGCTGAAAAAGCGAATAATTGCTTCCCATTTGAAAAAAAGCATAAATGTTACAAAATTTAAAAAAAAAACAGAATAAATCTCCGAAATGGTTCACTGCATTAAAAGAATCAATAATTGACATGAATTCTGAGTTCTAACGAGTTGAACCTTTTTGTGTGCTGCTCTCTGAGAGTTTGCGTCCAAAATGAAGAGAATTTCGGAAAAAAATTCCAGAAAAAACTAAGATATATGTTAAATTTGTCATGAAAACATCTTAGACCATGATAATAAAATCCTTTAGAGCCATTCTTTGAGAAAACGAACATTTTGAAAAATGTTCTACGTAAAGAATGTTTGAGAGGTGAATTAGATTGAAAATGTTCGTTAAGTATCTTTGCAAGACGCTGGACTTAAATATTAACTTTGGTGTTTAATGGACTTTTAGCTCTTGATTTACGTCCTCTCTTTTACACACAAACACATACGTGTATATTTTTCTGAAGTGGTTAGTTTGTGTTTTGTTTTCCCTTTCTTTTCTTCCCATTCAGCAGAAAAATGGGAACCACGAGGTCTGCTATTTCGCACGACGTATAACGACTAATAAAGCCACTAATATGATTGCAACAGCACATTAAAGATAAAGACTGATAGCAAAGTTACATTAAAGTGTATATTAATTCCGTAATAAAATTGTTCTTAAATTTGCATTAACCTTGGTATAGGGCACGTTACTGAATTACGAACTATGCTGGTGTGCCGTATCAGAAATTAAAAATAATGTTAATTTAACAACTAGGTAAAAACACATTTTATAATAATATAAACATATATATCTTGAACTTCCTTAGAATACATTGTGAAGTCTTCTTTATTATCAACTTCATTTGAATCATTTATATCTCCCTGAGGGCTAAACAATATATTACTATTAAAGAAATATATTAGGGTTACTTCTTTTGTTTTTAATTTATTTATGCTCAATACTTTCCTCCAATGAGTAGCGGTTATTCCCTTATTTCTTTAACTTTCTGAACTATGTACTTACACAGGAGAGAAAGTTTTCTCTTCGAGGTATTTCTATACCTCCTGAATACAAAAAGAGCATTTATATATTTTATATTTTTCTATGTTCCATTTTTTTCTATTTCTATATTTCTGTTATTCCTGTACGGTCTACTTGTGTTTCAGTGCCTCCGTATCTTTGTGACGAGTATACTTAAAAAAGAACAAAAACGCACAACAGAAAATGTTGAAAAAGAAAATCACAGAGAGTTGTACTTGAAATTTAAGTCTAGAATTTCCTAACGAGACGATCTCAACAGCCCGTAACTTTTGAACCAATAGCAGGACACAGTGCAACTTTGGGAGAATACAATACACAATTGGGAGATTGCATTACACTATTTACATCTCAGAGAAAATGTTGGAAGTGTCCTCCACCAGCATCTATGGATCGTTGGTCCACATAACTTTGATACGACTGTAGATACTAAAGTTCATTTGGGTATCTTCAATGCATTTGTGGAGCAGCTGGATGATATCGAATTGAGAGAAGGTTTTAGTTAATTGATGGAAATTAATCATTTCTCCAGCAAGATGTAGCAACGTGCCGTGCATCCAATGACACCATGGAACTTGTAACCAGTTTCTTTGATAAACCTCCAGATTCCCTGACCTAAGAGCACCGGTGGAGGACACTTCCAACATTTTCTCTGAGATGTAAGTGGTGTAATGTAATCTTCCAATTGTATATTATATTCTCCCAAAGTTTCACGTGTGTCCTACTATTTATTCAAGAATTATGACCTATAGAAATGGTTCACGTTTATAAGGATCGCAATATATAAAGCACTCCAGGTTAAACTATCCTTTATCTGGACATTTATTCAGTATTTTATTTTCTCAAACATGGCTCTAATATTTTGATTAATTAAAATATGTTTAGATATTTTATTTACAAGTTAAATAAATAACTTTATATTTCTGGAATTTGATTCTGAGTTCTTTTCATTCTTTCTTTTGGATCCCTGTTGAACGTAAGGGATAATAAACAGAAAATGTGGATGTCCATAAAACCTGCCATTTATGTAATACTTTATATAGTTAAACATTTGATATACTGTTATTATTGGTTTGAATTTTAAACTACGTATCGATTTATGAAATTGGAAAATTGTATTCATTATTAATTTTTGGTTATGCAAAGAGAACACAATTTGACGTTAGCTCTTAAAACCTTGACAAATGTAGTTGCCACTGTTCAGTTTTCTTCAGATATGTCTTATAAAACTATTTCTGCAAATGTCTGTTTCAGTTAACTTATATTTGATAGCAGAATAAGCGTATTGAAGGACCAGTGAGGATATAACTAATTATATTTGTGAAGTGAAGTGAAATCAAATAGGGAACTGACCAAGACAGCACGTATTTACCTAATAAATGACTCCATACTTGAACAAAACTCACCTGCAGTGTACTCCAGGCGGAGGATGGTAAGCAAGTCATTTTGATATCCTCCGTTTGGACACAAGTAAGCTCGAGAAGCGACCGGAACGCCCTCACAGCTACCAAAACAAATTACTGATGAGGAAGCGCTAATCTTCCGTGTAACAAATTGACAGTCTGAGGGAAAACAAACATTGGTTATATTTGGTTATAGTTTGTCCTTCTGGTTATTTTGTTTACTTAATATTAGCTATAAACGCTTAGGAAGGCGAAGTTTTATAATTCGACAAAGCAGATTAAGTCCTCATAATGCAGTAGAAGCCCGAAATAACGCAATAGTTGTGGAATATCCTTTACACCCGCGTTATAACACTTTATAATTATTACATTTCTACGGAGATGCAACACTAGAAGGGACGAAAATCAATCCCACGCAGTTGGAGGAGGAAAATATGCATGCAATAATAAATTGCACAATATAGATAGTATTAAACTCTGGTATATAAGATAAATACATCCCAATACTTTTAAATATTACAAGTTATGCTGGGAGGTATATTCCATCCCGAAACTGGTCTTTATTTATACTCCGCTGTACATATCTTACACCAACATAATTTTGCCTTGGGTTAAATAAATTAATTAAGGTTTACTTGACTCACTGAAGAGCTACGTTTTTTCACCGCGTATTCCGGCAAGGCGTAGGAAATGATTGCTGTTTGATTCATTTTGCCTCGTCATCCAAAGAATCTCATAGTTAATTGGGTTATCACTTCACTGACATTCAGAATGTTTTCTTCTGCCTCCACATCATTTTCGCCACTATCATCATCATCATCATCATCATCATCATCATCATCATCATCATCATCATCATCATCATCATCATCATCATCTTGTTCTTCAGTAATTCTTGTTTTGGTCACCATTAAGCGAATTGTTGCGTCAGCTTCATATTGTCACCCAAACATCGGAATTCCCGATAGGACCAGCTGGCAGGTAGGGCCAGACGGGAAGCATTCACACCACGCCTACCCATTTACCTGTGTAGCCTAACGAAGGGGATGGTTAGAAGGGCGGCACGAACCCTGTACCGTCTCTTTCCCCTGCCCCCTGACGTCTGGAACCTTCGGGATGATTCACTGAGCCGCGATATTTCCAGACACAGCGCTCTGCGTATATAAGGGACTCAGTGGACGGATCAGTTCAGTTCTTGGCGAGCAGCTGTGAGGAGCGCCGTGCTAGTGAACGCACTGGAAGACTGTGTACGTGTATCAGGATTTGTACGTAATTGTGAGTGTAGAGTGAACATGTGACAGACGAACTGGTGAATTGTAATTGTGTACGCTATGTAGTTGTGTAATCGGCAAGTTATTCAACTGTAATTCGATGGAAATAAAGAAGATTTTGAGTTTGTGCAATTGGACTTTTAATTTCACGAACCCACAAAGTCACAATATGGTACTCAAATAACTAACTTACCCATTCTCTCCCCAAATGTAGGGCGTGATTTCATTCAGCATCGAATATAGCCGTTTGGTAGTTTATAACCTTACTGGTCCGAAATACGCTGTTATGGCTTCAAAATTTCCTTAGGTATAATTTTATGCAACATTAAATATTACATTATTTTGTGATTTGACAACGCAGGAACCACTCGTATGCGAACCTCAAAAGTTGTTATTAGGACGTACCAGCCACGAAAACAAAAGCATTTCACCTTGCTCTTCATCAGTTACGCTAGTCTCACTTACAGGTAATGGGGCAAAGGGCAGTTACCCGTGAAAAAGTCAATAATGACTCGGACAGTTCCAAGATTGCTCCTTTTGCTATGACCTAAATTTACAGTACTTTCAAGCAGTTACTCTAAAATCAACAGCTTCCTTTTAAGTTACAAAGGCTTTATTTAGTATTATTAAACACAGTGAAATAAAATTATTCTCCCTTGTTGCATGGGTGTGTGTTTGTTGCCCGTGAGTTCGACTCCATTGTGTGGCAGGAGTTTGACTCCTTGGGACGTCAGCCTCGCCAGTGATAATTTGAAACTATCGATGTCCTCGGCTGCTCTCGGAGTTATCCTAACATTCAAGAATATAAGATCTGTAGCAAGGATCTGTTGATTCAGGCCGTTTTGCATGGATCAATTAGGGTACTCGAAAAGAAACACAGTTCATTCTCCTGTGACGATCGGTTGTATTTCAATTACTCTCAAAATACATGTTAATTAGACGAACTCTGAATGGTTGGCTTCGCGCTGTCGTGGTTGTACTCACGTGTATATAACACGACTCACCGGATTGGCACCCAGCTACTAACTACCTTTAATTGAACGCGATATCTTTAGTTTACTCGTCCGTTCAGTTTGGCCAACAGTAGCCAAATAACCTTAATGAACGCGATTTCTGTCCGCGTGCTTTCGCACGACGGTTTAGCTTGGCCCTCGGCCGCCAACTGACTTTAATGAACACGATTTCTGTCCGGTGCTTTCGCACGAATGTTTAACTTGGCCCTCAGCCGCTAACTGACTTTAATGAACGCGGTTTCTGTCCGCGTGCTTTCGCACGACGGTTTAGACTGCTTTAATGAACACGATTTCTGTCCGGTGCTTTCGCACGAATGTTTAACTTGGCCCTCAGCCGCTAACTGACTTTAATGAGCGCGATTTCTGTCCGCGTGCTTTCGCACGACGGTTTAGACTGCTTTAATGAACACGATTTCTGTCCGGTGCTTTCGCACGAATGTTTAACTTGGCCCTCAGCCGCTAACTGACTTTAATGAACGCGGTTTCTGTCCGCGTGCTTTCGCACGACGGTTTAGACTGCTTTAATGAACGCGATCTCTGTCCGCGTGCTTTCGCACGACGGTTTAGACTGCTTTAATGAACACGATTTCTGTCCGGTGCTTTCGCACGAATGTTTAACTTGGCCCTCAGCCGCTAACTGACTTTAATGAACGCGGTTTCTGTCCGCGTGCTTTCGCACGACGGTTTAGACTGCTTTAATGAACGCGATCTCTGTCCGCGTGCTTTCGCACGACGGTTTAGACTGCTTTAATGAACGCGATTTCTGTCCGGTGCTTTCGCACGAATGTTTAACTTGGCCCTCAGCCGCTAACTGACTTTAATGAACACGATTTCTGTCCGCGTGCTTTCGCACGACGGTTTAGACTGCTTTAATGAACGCGATTTCTGTCCGCGTGCTTTCGCACGACGGTTTAGACTGCTTTAATGAACACGATTTCTGTCCGCGTGCTTTCGCACGACGGTTTAGACTGCTTTAATGAACACGATCTCTGTCCGCGTGCTTTCGCACGACGGTTTAGACTGCTTTAATGAACACGATTTCTGTCCGGTGCTTTCGCACGAATGTTTAACTTGGCCCTCAGCCGCTAACTGACTTTAATGAACGCGGTTTCTGTCCGCGTGCTTTCGCACGACGGTTTAGACTGCTTTAATGAACGCGATCTCTGTCCGGGTGCTGTCGCACGAATGTTTAACTTGGCCCTCAGCCGCTAACTGACTTTAATGAACGCGATTTCTGTCCGCGTGCTTTCGCACGACGGTTTAGACTGCTTTAATGAACACGATTTCTGTCCGGTGCTTTCGCACGAATGTTTAACTTGGCCCTCAGCCGCTAACTGACTTTAATGAACGCGATTTCTGTCCGCGTGCTTTCGCACGACGGTTTAGACTGCTTTAATGAACACGATTTCTGTCCGGTGCTTTCGCACGAATGTTTAACTTGGCCCTCAGCCGCTAACTGACTTTAATGAACGCGGTTTCTGTCCGCGTGCTTTCGCACGACGGTTTAGACTGCTTTAATGAACACGATTTCTGTCCGGTGCTTTCGCACGAATGTTTAACTTGGCCCTCAGCCGCTAACTGACTTTAATGAACACGATTTCTGTCCGCGTGCTTTCGCACGACGGTTTAGACTGCTTTAATGAACACGATTTCTGTCCGGTGCTTTCGCACGAATGTTTAACTTGGCCCTCAGCCGCTAACTGACTTTAATGAACGCGATTTCTGTCCGCGTGCTTTCGCACGACGGTTTAGACTGCTTTAATGAACACGATTTCTGTCCGGGTGCTGTCGCACGAATGTTTAACTTGGCCCTCAGCCGCTAACTGACTTTAATGAACGCGATTTCTGTCCGCGTGCTTTCGCACGACGGTTTAGACTGCTTTAATGAACACGATTTCTGTCCGGTGCTTTCGCACGAATGTTTAACTTGGCCCTCAGCCGCTAACTGACTTTAATGAACGCGATTTCTGTCCGCGTGCTTTCGCACGACGGTTTAGACTGCTTTAATGAACACGATTTCTGTCCGGTGCTTTCGCACGAATGTTTAACTTGGCCCTCAGCCGCTAACTGACTTTAATGAACGCGATTTCTGTCCGCGTGCTTTCGCACGACGGTTTAGACTGCTTTAATGAACGCGATCTCTGTCCGGGTGCTGTCGCACGACGGTCTAGCTCCACCCTCAGCCGCCGACTGCCTTAGACATATATTTGTTTCCAGATAGGTCATACGGCACTTCGCTTCCCCCTTCAGTTCATTATTTTTAATTAGTTGGTCGGTAGAACGCATATGGAGTCCCATTTATGAGAATCTCACTTTAGACCACCTAAGATGTCCCCTTCCTGTCAAACCTATGCTTGAAAATAAACACCGGGTGTGATCCTTAACATTTATGCTTGCGGCCGGCGTTCCTAGGGGAGAAAATATCCTACCGCTCAGAGTTCGCAACAAACTTGACAATGCACACAATATGTTTGTTTCAATACATGTGTATATTCCTTTAACATTCAATTAATCTTCCATATATTTCTTAACAGTTAATTAATCAACTCGAGGAAGGGAGTACCGTTTCATCCTTTGGATAAGGCATTTAGTTTTGGTCCATTTTATCTACAATTCTTTGAGATTGTTCTCTGTTCTTCTTATCATTTAATGCTTCCATCCCCAGTCTCACTAACACTAACTTACCTCTAAAATATTTAAGTTGCATATGCCCACCAGCTTATTTGCCATCATGGACTGCTATAACGGAATACTGAAACACGTTAAACACTCATAAACAAATAACAAATAGAATGGCTTCTATATTGCGGTTTCATAAGCCAAAGAAATTCTTAATTGAAGCATATATATACATATATATATCAGAAGCTCTGTTAGGGAATATTTTTATCGCAACTGTCCCAATGGAGACATACAATAAATAACTACAAAGCATTGTGAAAGTGGAAACGGGTGACATTAGAAATAATGACCTATATTACCTAAATCAGAGCTTTCAGGTTTTATGAGATTAAATTAATGACGCTTCTGCTTTTATTTGAGTCAAATTTCAGCTCCAATTATCATGGAGAGTGGAGAAAGGGTAAATATGTATAAAATGGCCCAAATTTGCATCGCTGTTATAGGCTTCCCTGTACCCAGATCAAAATCATTTCATCACCCCCAACATATACACACACACTATTCCAATCTTATGTTAAATTTCAACCCTAAGAACTTTTTTACGATATATTTTTATTTTATATTTTAATAAAGGGGTCTAAAGACATTTTCCGGGAAATGTGGATGTCACATATTTTGTTTCAGTTATATTAACTTTTGTGTAGATAACTTTGAACGTGTAAGGAATTCTCAAAAAAGTTAATCAAACTAACATTTGGGTGTAATATGTAATTTCCGATTCTTTAAGCCCGCCTGGGTAGCGTGGTGGTAGCATGTCTGCCTCACGTTCAAGAGGTCCCGAGTTCGAATCTAGGTCAGGGTGAGTTACCTGGATAAGAGTTTTCCGAGGTTTTCTCTTATCCTGAAAGATAAATGTCGAATAACTCTAAGCTCTATGGACCCTGGTCTCATTTGAGTAGATATCATTTCACCCATCCATTCATCGTCCGATATGGCTTAACTTTGGAGGACTAAATAAAATAAAATTATATATATAAAGATCCGCTTCTTTAATCGAGCTACATATAGGTCCGAAATAAATAGGCAATCTGTGGTGTAAACTGAATTTTATGTGCCCTTTCTGTAATTCCTACAAATCTCTAAACTTAGTGATGGTCAAAACGTTTAATATTTTAACATTTGTTTTGAGTTCAGCCTCGAAAGAAAAAATCAATATTATTTATTTGTTTTATGATGTTGTATAGAAGCCCCGGCTTTATACTTAAGACCACTATTGGGTACAATTAATGGAAATTAATTGTTCTTTCACACTAGCCGTGTGTAGGACGCACTATGAAATGGTAGAGCCAGACTGAAATATTCAATGCCATAGCCGGGATTTGAAACACGGCTCTTCTGGTCTCCGTCCAGCCACTCTAAACCATTGAGCTACTACGGCCGAAATGCCGACATGACATTAAATTCTCCAACTGACTTTCGTTTTTCCCGTTAAACCACTTAGGAGTTCTCATAAACACAAGAACAGCTAGACACAATCATTTACGGCTATGGTATTGAATTGTTCAGTCTGGCTCTACCCTTTCATAGTGGGTCCTACACACGGCTAGTGTGAAAGAACAACTAATTTCCATTAATTGTACTTAATAGTGGTCCGAACTATAAAGCCCGGGCCTTAAGTACTTACAGCATAGTAAGACGCCATTAAGGTAGTTGTCTCATGTGTTCATGAGAAACCCTAGTGGTCTACCGGGAAACATACGAGTCAGTTGGAGAATTTAATGTCATGTTGGCACGTTGGCCATAGTAACTCAAATGTTTAGAGCGGCTGGACGGAGACCAGAAGATCCGTATTCCAAATCCCGGCTATGGCATTGAAATTTTCAGTCTGGCTCTACCCTTTCACAAAAGAATTAGTTTATGTTTTGAATTTTTTTAGTCTCTTAAGTTCATTTTTCTTGCTGATGGTTTTTAAAGGCAAGGCTGCTAGGAAACATTCCAGGGAATAAAATATTGAATACAAGGAGTTTGCATTAAAGAAGCATACAGTACACATAATCGCTTCGATTTTACTCCCTTTTTAGTGCGAACTATTAGCATTGTGTTGTTTGTTCCGTCATTACACCGAACGATATTGATCTCTAGGGCAATGTGTAACATAGCAGTATAGATATTGTGCTCCATACAACTCCATTTGGACTGCTTTTGTTTTTATGTCAAATGTCCAGTCGAATTTTGACAATAGCTAGCAGGAAAACACTAGCTGAGGGTTTTGCAGGTCCTGTGATTTTAATTTCCTAAAGGCTATCTATTTTATATATACACGTAAACTCAATAAAGAGGAATAATCTCATTACCATATGCAATTTAAAACCGTGCATAGAGGCGTCAGATCCACCAGGGACATGCATTTCATAGCTGTGCATGCAGTTTAGTTGTATTACTTTTCAATAATTAATAAGTGAAAAGATTATAATGAAGGTAAACAAACGGTTAATTACATTTGGCACCGTTGTATTCTTCTCTTAGACTGGACTATTGTGTAAATAGCTTTGCTTGTCACGGACTGGATTATATAATAGTGTTACTGTATTTATAACAAACAAGTTTTTGCTACACTCTTAATGCTTTGTGCAAGAAAATTGGATATCACGTACACAGCTATTAACGATTTTGCGTTTAAATTTTCTGTGATGGATGTATTATGTTGTCATAGTTTAATTAAAGCCCAACAAATATTTCGTACCCCCTAGAGCATACAACAAAACTAAAATCTTCGCATAAGTTACAGGCATAAGGAGCCGGAAAATACTGCAGACTCCAACCAATCCTAAGCTTGTCCCTCCTACCAGCGCTGCCGAATGTGGTACACGCACCTCGTGTGCTTGAACTGAGAACATTATATTAATTACGCTGGAATAAATTTTTGAAAAATAATAATGCCAATCTTATAATAAGAAAGTATTTAATTTCTGACCATGACCGTACAAAAATCATGTCTCAACGATACATATACCGCGAGCGTTGCACCTTTCATCTTCACATGGATATGGCTACCCAGCATCCATCCATTCAACACAGATAAGCCTGAAAAACAGTACCATTCTTTCCATATAACATTTATCTCAGACATAAATAAAATAATACACCTACTATTAAAGCAGAAGTCACACAGTTGGAAACAGAGTTAATTTTCAGAGTAGAGGTGTCGGTTTGATAAAGTGAATGACATCGTTAAGTCGTGTGTTGAACTCGAGCTGAAATTTTGTTAATATTGTGACATTGTTCGTTAAATTAAAAGTCCAATTGCACAAACTCAAAATGATCTTTATTTCCACCGAATTACAGTTGGAACACTTACCGATTACATACAATTACGTAGCGCACACAATTACAATTCACCAGTTCGTCTGTCACAGGTCCACTCCACAATCACAATTACGTACATATCCTCTGATACACGTACACAGGCTTCCAGTCCGTTCGCTAGCACGGCGCTCCTCACGGCTGCTCAGCTTCGAGGTACATATTCACGCATTCGGATCACAAATCCCGGAGAAGATATGTCTATAATAATAATTTAATGTAATATTAGCACTATTTCAGCTCGAATTCGACTCACGACTTAATGACGGCGTTCACTGTAACAAAATAACAAACTCTAGTGTGAAAACGAACTGAACATTAACTCGGTCGGTTTCAAACTGCATGCAGTAGGAGAACTGTTCATTTATGTATGAGATAAGTGTTGTCAGGACATAATGTTGTTCTTTTTCTGGCTTATCTGTGTTGAATAGATGGATGTTGGGTAACCGTTGTTGTCATATGAAAGTTAAAACGTATATCACTTGCATTCTAAGTATTGTAGAGATAGGATTTTTCTACAGTCATGATCAGAAAACAAATTTTCTTCTTATTATGATACCGGCATCTGTCAGTTTCAAATGTTAATATCCGAGCATAAATCAACATCAACATCATCGTCATCGTCATTGTCATCATCATCGTCATCATCATCGTCGTCGTCATCGTCATCGTCATTATCATCGTCATCATCCATCAACATCATCATCATCCATCAACATCATCATCACCATCATCATCCATCAACATCATCATCCATCAACATCATCATCATCATCAACAACATCATCATCAACATCAACATCATCATTCTCATCTTTCCACGGTTTATGCTATCAAGGCTCGTTCCGGTCTCATACATTTTAAATTACAAGTATTGTGTCCAACTTCAACTTTGTCTTGGTCTTCCAATATCTCATCTAACGGTCTGTAATCTAAAACTAATTTTAGAATGCAGCTATCATTCACTCTGTCGACATGCTCCTTACAGATATTTCTATATTGTTTTATTCCATCTGTTAGCTTAAAAATATGCAGTTCATTTCGAATGTCCTCACTTCTTGCCTGTCTAGAAGATTACCCTGCTAAATTTCTTAAAACTTCATTTTCGCTCTGTCAGTCATTTCTTTTAAGTCCAACATTCACTACCATTAATATAGGAACTGGCATTACTTTATAAAACTTTAATGTAGTCTCTTCTCGTACTTCTTAAGGTTCTTCTTATGGAGTCATATATATCATTAAATTTGTCGATTATATTTAAAATATCACTATTTTTAAAATAAGAGAAATTACAAACAAGATAATTACAGCAGTTGACTTGTTCAATTGGGTTTCTTCTAATAATATTTTGGCTCTTATGGTATTACATCCCTTGAAGGCTATAGCCTTAGATTTGTTTATATAGCGTAATTAATAGATAATGTTCTTAGTTCAGGCGCGTGAGATGCGTTTACCACACTCCACAGCGATGGTAGGAGGCGCAAACATAGTATTCGCTGTAGTCTGCAGTACTGCCCGCCTTCATATGTCACGAAGATTATTGATGCGTAATTTTTACTGAATCCTCACGGCTGTTCATCACAGTAGCAGCAACAAAGGTTAGGTTTTGGTTTGTTTGTAATTTACGTCCTCCAACGTTAAGTCACATCGGACGATGAATGGAATGGGTGAAATGATGCTCAAATGAGCCCACGTTCCATAGAGCTTAGAGTTAACCCACATTCGTCTTTAAGGATACGGGAAAACCCTAGAAAAACCTTATCCAAATAACTTACCCTGACCAAGATTCGAACTTGGGACCTCTTGAACGTCAGGCATACTTGCTACCGTCTACGCTACCGAGGAGGGAAAGGCTATGGTTGTAGGTTATAGGGTGACCAAGTAGGAGACCACTTCGTGAACAGCTGTATGGTGGCTAATACCCTCAGCAGGAAGGGATGAAGTGAAAAAGCTATAGATAGTAAGTTAACGTGGTAAAAGATGGTAAATTAAAACTAAAATAAAAGAAATCTCAGCTGGAAGATCCGTTACATTATTGGGACACTCTAAAGATTCTCACTAAGCAACTCCAGGGTAGTTCTCTGTACATTTAGCAAGCAGTCGCGCCATCTGTCTGGCACCACTTTACACCACAAAACCTATAAACATGCCTAAAAGATGAGCTGAAACAGAATGTAACAGCAATAATGGAAAGGAAGTCGTGATGGAGAAACCTCCTCTGCATTCGAATGTCAACAAGTGACAATCACGGGAAACCTGCGGTTACAGTGAACGCTCATTTATAATGGAACTCCAGACCACCCGAATGCGATCTATCTCTCTTGGTGGAGTAACAGCTCTGGTTTATTAGGATCATAGCTAGGGAGGGTCCCCGATACGTGTGCTACCTTGATACTCACGATATTGCACGATATTTGCATGATACATTTTCGATAATTTGGTGTTGATTCTATAATTTTCAGCTCATTTAAAGTCACGAAATATTATTCCTGCAAGTAGATAATTGGAAAGCCCGAAACATTATCTGGAATGTGGTCCTGCACATAAAATTGTGTAAGAAAATAGTAGCGTGCCAGATTCAGTGCTAGATAACAGTTTTCAAGAAGAAATCACTGCATGTCTCAACTACGATTTGTCATCTGCTCTTTCTGGAAAACAAGTTCAAAATTTTCAGAACTTATAGAAAAGTTGCCACTAAATATTTGTGTGCTCCAGCTGCAACAGATAAATGTTAAAGAAGTGGTTCTGTCAGCAATCTACAGTCCCAATATGGGCATGGAGTGAGTGAGTGTGTGGTGTTTTAGGGCCCGTCGACGAGGTAATATGGGCCCGATGGGCATGGATTTATGTGTATAGCGTATATGGTGAAACTAAATAAAAGAGATAGTTAAATAAACAGAAACAATAAAAACGGTTAAATAAGGAAAAGGAAAATGTACATCTATATATTTATTAAAAGTACCTGCTATGCTGACTGTATGCATGTATCAATCTGCCATATACTCTCTTGGAGCAGGTGTATATTATACTTTGCAATTATATATTTGCTTGCTTTTTTTTTCAGGGAGGTGAACAGTTTCTGCTGTACGTAACTGCATTCGACGGGGACCTAGTGGCCAAGAGTGAAGTCTGGGTAAAGATAATAAACTCTTCGGATCCTGGAAGTCAGAAACCGGGTCCTCCTTCTCCAGGAACTCCTGGCTTCATATCTCAGTTCCAGCCACAGTTCCCAGTGAACGCTCCGGGCAGCAATGTGAATAATGGCTTCAACTACCCTTTACCGGGCTTTACACGTAGGCCAAAACCCCCATCACTGCCTCCACTACCTCCGTCAATTCCTCCCACCAATGAAACAAAAAACGTCTCCAATAAAAATGGGGCGGAATACTACAGCATAGGTAAGATTATTTGCTTAGTCTATTTTTGTATTAGTGTGTTTTGAGTTTACTTATATTAGCTTTTGCTAGAATAAATTAGAATGTTTAAGGATTTCTCAAAAATGTTAATCAAATTAACCCTATTTACAAATACTATTCTCATTTAAGGGCGCAACTATTTCTATATTTTACGAAGAAAGAAATTCAGTGATTTTAAAAGATATTTACATTAGAAACGCTTCTTTATCTCTTCATCTACAAAATGTTATAATTATTACAATTAGACAGTTGAGACAAATGACAAGGAATTGGTCCATTGTATGTTTTTAATGAGATATATTTTTGCGATAGTAAAATATTGTCAATATCTCACAGTCGTAGTCTTACAAACTCTCCAAATAAAAATAAAAAGATTTCTGAGGACATGCCTTGAAAATTGTGCATTTTACTGGACATAAAATTATCTCAAACAGTTTTATTCAAAATTGTTAGTTATTTTGTATAACTTCAATATTTCTAAATTTATTTTTATATAAATAAATGCTCCTGAAATTTGTAGGATTGAAATTCGAATTTTAAAGTAAAGGGGAAATTAAAATTTTTAAGGCTGTAAAATGAATAAATTTACATCCCATTCCAAAACTAACACGTACATATTCTTTCTAGGACCCTCAGGAATACCCAGTTCTGCCACTCCTACAAGCACCACAGGCACAACAAGCCACAGTAGTAGCACTACCACTACTACCACTACTACCACCACCACCACGACAACCACTCAACCACCAACTCAGCGAAACGTGACGACAGTGGTAACGCCCGCCAATACTACAAGTGACCTGGCCTTTACCCTGGTCCCCGTTGTTATCCTGTGTGGTCTGTTCCTAATGAGCGGTGCAATCGCCTGGATGTTCCGCAAAAAGCTGTGTCGCCGGGCCAAGAGCAACAAGGACGATATGGTACGTACATCCAAATTGAGTACAGAGTGTTACGGAATTATGAAACTACCTTGTGTGTAGGATAACATTGGGAAAGTAATCAATAGCATAGCGCGGAATTTCCAATTTACGACCATTGTTCTTAGCAGCTGAGCTACCTTGGCAACATGTTGCCCCGACAGTAAATTCCCTGACTTGCATCTACTTCCTCCGGTAAAACAGAATATCAGCTTAAATTACTCACGTGAGATAACTAGGACCCAGGCATAAGTTAAAAAATTGTGAAGTTAGCTGTGCACGAGGTATAGATCATCAATCATCAACTCGTGCTGTTGGCTACGCCAACTAGAAACGAAATACTTGTACAAGTGCAGCAGAAATAAAACATTCTCCAGAAAAATATAGGATGTCCCACTGTGCGCAAAATTCGGGTTCAACTACAAGGCTCTAGAGAAAATTGTAATGCACTAAAGAAAACAGAAGCACCTCCTTTGGGCTTAAGTTTGTCCCAATCACATCATGCGATGTCGAGAGAAGCTTTTCCCAATACAGAGCATGTCTGGAGAAAAACAGAAGATAGTTTTCGATTGAACCCTTTAAAATGTACATTGTTACACAAATACACTTAACTTAAAAAGTTGATAATTCCTTCTTCTTTGTAAAGATCGATTTCGAAGGCATGGCCTTCGTCTTCAGTTTTTTAATCAAACTCCGTTGTTAAGGAAATCTCAGTTACCATGTAGTTTTCTTTTATTATGTTACGTTTCCAACATTACCAACATCTGAATACGAAACAAACCTAAAAACAGAATCAATTGCCCGTATGTCAAAATTCATTACGTGATGCTTATTTTTTAAATAAATATTTTCTCCCACACTATTAACTCTATGGAACCATTAGTAGTTTTAAAGATTTACCTTCAGGATTTATGTCATGGTTAAATAATCAAAAATGATCTGCTACGGCCGATTGATCAATTCCTTTATATTAAATGTTACGAAAATGTTCATTCTTTGTGGTTTCCAAACTACGTTTCGTCTTTCCAATATAAACTTAATTACAATCAAAACAATTAAATTAATAAATACCAGATTTTTTATTATTAAGAATTTATATTTTTTAGAAAATTGTAATAAATTTTAATACTATATTTATTTTATATTTATTTCATTTA
Organism: Mantis religiosa; assembly: GCA_030765055.1. Taxonomy (NCBI): domain Eukaryota; kingdom Metazoa; phylum Arthropoda; class Insecta; order Mantodea; family Mantidae; genus Mantis; species Mantis religiosa. The sequence goes on along the minus strand of CM060952.1, from coordinate 30,413,833 downwards.
TAATAAAATATTGTAACAATTTTCTAAAAAAGATAAAATTCCTAATAATAAAAAATGTGGTATTTCTCAATTTAATTGTTTGGATTGTGATCAAGTTTATATTGCAAAGACGAAATGTAGTTTGGAAACAACAAAGAGAGAACATTTTCGTAACATTTAATATAAACAAATTGATAAATCGGCCGTAGCAGATCATTTTTATCATTTAACCATGAAATAAATCCCGAAGTTAAATTATTAAAACAATTAAATGGTCCCATAGAGTTAATAGTGTGGGAGAAAATATTTATTTTAAAAAATAAACATCACGTAATGAATTTTGACATACGGGCAATTGATTCTGTTTTTAGGTTTGTTCCGTATTCAGATGTTGGTAATGTTGGAAACGTAACATAATAAAAGAAAACTACATGGTAACTGAGATTTCCTTAACAACGGAGTTTGATTAAAAAACTGAAGACGAAGGCGATGCCTTCGAAATCGATCTTTACAAAGAAGAAGGAATTATCAACTTCTTAAGTTAAGAGCAGACTCTGTTACAAATATTTTTATTTGTGTAATATGTTGTGGCCTTTTCCTCCCCCGCTGCGTCTGCTGATGCTCAGTCTCGGGTATCAGCCACTCTGGATGTGACCTTAGCAGCCTGGATCCCAGTGGTCTGGTCGCCTAGTAGATTGCTCTATGAGTTGACTATTCTTTGCCCTGGCTAGTCATTAGAGCTGAGACCACGCTATCTACAGGGTATGCGTGAGATAGGTTGACGAAATAAAAACAACACAGTTCATCGTATCAGCTTTACTATTCAGTTTGTTTCGTCCTCACTGTTCACCAGGAGTTGCCGCCGCGTTCAGATCGAATTACTCTAGATTTCCACTATCGCGTTAAAACTATACTGCATTGCTGAAATCTATCGCGATGGAGTAAATTACTAACACGGTTTTGAAAGTATACTTCGCCGCTTAATTAACTGCTGGGAGATCCTGTTCACTTAATAAGACTCTCACCACTGATTATACTTATCGGCGCAATCCGACGTTTGTGTCCCCGGCAAGCAAAACACGTCTACACGGTATCACGTCTCAGACCAGAAGGCCGACGCTAAAACCTAATATTCCTTACCAAAACAGATATAGCCTCGCCTCCAGCTAGATTTCTCTGAAAAACTCTAGTTAGCGAGCTACAACCACGCGGACATTTCCCCGAAATACTGGTTTTGGCCAGGTTTGGACCGGTCTACTAATTACCCAGGTAACGACCCAACCCGTGACAACAGCCTTTCGATGGAACATTTTGATCCATATAGAGAAGCAACTTTATTACATAGCTCTGGGTTAAAATACTTATTGGCATTCTAGTAATTGAATCTAAATGCTGTTGCTTCGTTTCATGAACTTATCCATCTGTACTATTCATTATCTTAAATTCTTTCACCTTCTTCCTCATTATAATTTAATTATCATTTTATTCATTGTTAAAATCGTATTCAATCATACGGCTGACAAATACGGCATCAATGTGTTGCTTCACTGTGACTAGCTTCATTTTCTGTGTGATGTACATTGTTGTTTACTGTAACAGGCATAATTTAGTATTGTCACAAGGAATTAGCTTTTCAGTTACCGTCCACATTGTAAATGTTAATGATATTTTGTTTATATTCATATATCTGCCAAAGATAATGTTTATAATATAATTTATGAATAAATGTGCAATACATTTTATGAACCTATGGCCGTCATGTCACTACGTTTGATATATTCCCGTTGCCCGTGTTGTTGGTTGTATGAGTATAGCTGTATTTTTTACACGTGGCGAATCAACGCATCAGATTGCTGATAAAGATAGTGGGTTAGAAGGCAGATGTGTAACCTGACAGCCCTTTTTCTAACAAATAAACAAGTGGAGTCTACCACAAACTACTGCGCAACATTACGTCATACGCCACGTCTAAGAAATACCTCTGTACATGTGCGACTGAATGGTACTCAAATCCCTCCCCTGTGTTTACGAGACGCAGGTGTCGTAACTTTTGGGCCCTAGAGATAACATAGCATAATGTCAGCTCACAAGTGTGTAAGTACTATTAAGCTGTTAATTTTGTAGTTTAACCAACTATTCGGCACTTAAGTACAAAGGAGACAAGTATTTAGACAAAGACTTGAAAGTTTACTTTAAAACTGTTCTAGTTTCACCATAAACCTTAGATCAGTGCTAAGGTACAACCAGCCTTCTTTTACACAAACAAAACACTTCAAAACATCTGTACAACATTCTTTTGAATCACTGTAGCATGCACACTTCGTGCTGCAATAACCTTTCAAATCTACACAACTCCGAAATGCACTATCTGTTCCACAGCTCGCCGATCCCTAACCTGGAGCCACTCTTACAATCGTGAATTGCTCCTTCACTGCCAGCCGACTCCTTACCACAGAGCATGGAGCGTACCACACTTACTAAAAGCACTACGCTGCTCTCGCACTTGCTCATTGTACGAGACGCTGACTCTGGCCAATTCACTACTTATATATTCCGGACGCGATAGATCTTTCTATATTTGGAAGCCTCTGGAATTGCAGTCTCGGAGGCGTTTTGCGTAGTAATAGTATGACTTGCTTCCTGACGTCATCTGACCTTCAGCGCGTGTACTTTGTCAGGGAAGACTTGCGTGTTCGCTAATATGACAATGTTTACGGCATTATAATTACTATTTATGTAGATTTGATATTTCCATATGCTTTATCGGGGATAAAATGCTATTCAGCTAGGGAATTTTTTGTCATTCTACCATGTTACTATGGTAGCTCAGTTCCCAACTTACTTATTTGGTAAGAGATTGGTATATCCGTGGTTCATATGCCTGCTGTGACATTGTATGCTGTAGTCTGATGCTACCTTTATAGGTACACAGAAATTTATCTGTAAATTTAAAACTGTCCAAAAGTAAAATAATTACTATAGCCTGAGTCCTAGTGACATGTTATATTTTAATTATAGATAGTATTATACATTTTGCTAATATATGCATAAATTACTCCAGATGAAAAATGTGTATATTTAGGTGTAATTCTTGATCGAAGGCCAAGACCACGTGCACTGATATCTGTAGATTTCTATTGTAACACTCCCGAGAAGAAGGGATGAAGTGAAGAAATCATACGCTAAAACTAGTAGGGCTGCATTCAGAAGGCAATGATTAACCAAACAGCTCTTTAGTGTCCTCTTGTCTGTTTAAGAAGCTCTGCCTTACCCGATTGGTTGTGCCACACACCATGAAACCTGAAAATGAGAAGGAAATGAAGTGATTGTTGATGAAAAACTATTACAACATTCGCCTATACTTCATGAAATATCTCGAAGAAAAGAAGTTCGAATGGGCTGTCCGCAGGAATCGAACCGTGGTGCTCCTCACACATAACCTTGGAGCCACATTGCTATATTTCTTAGGTTATAGTTAGTCGTTTTTCCTTTGTTCTATTAGGGCAATTTCGATAAATTGTGGTTCATTATTTTGTAATTCTGTTGTACTTAATATTTTTAATTACTAGTTTTCTTTCATTTACGTGGGGTATGTGCAGCTTTTATGACATATTATATAATGAACAACTTTCCAAACATTATAAATCTCAATAATTAACTGTGAAATAATCGTCCCTCACTCGAATTTCTGATAAAAAGAATGAACATTATTAGTTAAGGTTAATCCAGAAAGGATTGCTTAAGAATGCAGGTTTGTTTGACTACAGTGTAGCAGGTATCATTTTATTTACGAGTTTGTATCTCAAACTAGACGTAAGTCAAGCCAATTTTCCCTTTATTTCACAATTATATGTACATATAAATAGTTTGCTACCATTGTTACATTTATGTCCTGTGATAGGCTGCGTAGTCCAGTTCAAATAAACTTCATTATGAACTATATAATTAACTACTCAAAGCGGTTATCGCTACCATTTTCGTAAAAACAATTTTCTTAATTTTTGGTCCTTGGATACAAGAACATGGATTAAGTAAATATTTCAAAATAAATTTTTAGATTATCCTATTTCATACCTACAATTACTACCTTTATATAACCATACCACATGAATACATTTTTAACTTTCTGTGGGATAATTTCAATAAATTTATATACATCTCAGTTTTCTCGTCTGATTTTGAAATATTAGGCACCTTATGCATTTTTTTAACAAGCTCCCACATAATATTTATAACTGCGTAAAATTCTCCGAAAATCCTAATGGTTGAAAATAAAGATCTGGGTATACATTTTTGCAACAAATCTCAGTCCCAATTGATATTTTGAATTAACCTTAGCTATGTCATTAACATTTCTAAGCTTCAATATTCGAGATTATTATTCATTAAAGAAAGAAAAAAAAAACTTTAATTCGATTTTATAACTCGCTTGTTAGCAAAAATCTCGAATATCCACCTGTTATTTGGAATCCTAAGACAATAAAGAATGTCAGGATAATACAAAAAGCTACAGCCTAAATTTTTAAAATTTAGACACACCAGTTATGATAGACACATAAATTATGGAACCCTTTTAAAAATGTTGTATTGTGATAGCTAGAGTTACGTATAATAAAAATCTGGTTTGCACTCTTTATTGCAGTAAAAAAAAAAAAAAAAAAAAAAAAAAAAAACGAAATTGACAATCAGCTGTCTTAAGGTCGACTTGCTGCTCCACCATTCGTAAACAAATGAAAGAAATCACTGTGGTACACTTCAAACGTCCACTATCGTAATAACCATCACACAAATGGAGCTTCACCTCCTGATCAAATATAGATATCCATAAACATTAGAATTATGTATTTACATAAAGAGCTTCATTATTTCGATGTAGAATTCGCAACACGTCTCAAACTAATTTTAAAAATTGCCGTCATTTATACTAACCGTATTTTCGTACAAAATTACTTACAAGATTAGGATTACGATTCCACTGTGGACTGGATTCGACCATACGGCCCATTGTGCATATGCCCCTAAATGGAGAAATGATGAGTCGTGAGGAGGCAGAGGGCGGTCGTCCAAAGGAGTGACGACAGTACAGAGGGTAGGGTTCCTACAGTTTACTTGGATAGAGACTTTCCCTGACAAGCCAGGACAACACACTCTCCTACTGCGGGACGGCAACGAGCCCAGCAGTCGAGCCCCAGAGATCCCAGGCAGGCGATCCGGCCCCAAAGGTCCCGGCAGGCGATCCGAGCCCCCAAGGTCACTGACTGGCGGTCCCGAAATGGTCCCAGCAGAGGAGGGGAGTTCGGCAACCGACCTACCGGGGGAGAAAGTAGTTCACCTCAGAGCATACCATTCTGCCATGCACCGCCGAGACACCAGCCAACACTTCCACCCTGAAAGAGACCACCAGATGAGAGCTGAAGTAAAACTATAATAGAGATGAAATGTGAGACAGGAAATTCGTGGTAATTAACCTGCCCAGCATTCACCAAGCGGCGCGGGAAAACCCCTGAAAAAGATATGGGTCACGTAGCTCGTTCAGTGGAATTGACCCAGGACCTCCTGAATGCACTCCACGGACAAGACCGCCTGAGCCATTCGGCTCGGTGCAACATTACATTTGCTAAAGTTTGGAAAGATAGAGTCAGACTGAAAATTCAATGCCATAGCCAGGATTTGAACCACGGATCTTCTGGTTCCGTCCAGCTGCTCTAACCCTTGAGCTACTATGTCCAACGTGCCCATATGACACTAAATTCTCCAACTGACTCGTGTTTTTTCCCGGTAAACCACTTAGAAGTTATCATAAACACATGAGACAACTACCTTAATGGTGAATTACAACATGTAAGTACTTAAGCCCTGGGCTTTATTAACCACTATTAGGTCAATTGATGGAAATTAATTGGTCTTTCACACTAGCCGTGTGTAGGCTTAAGTATGGAAAGATAGAGTCAGACTGAAAAATTTCAATGCCATAGCCGGGATTCGAACCACGGATCTTCTGTTTGCCGTCCAGCCGCTCTAACCTTTGAGCTACTATGGCCAACGTGCCGACATGACATTAAATTCTCTAACGGACTCGTGTTTTCCCCGGTACATCACTAAACTAAAGTTGTTAGTAATAGAATTGTAATTGTAACCACACATTTGTAATAAACATTGTAATTGGGTAGGTCTGTTATGTTCATAACAAATTAAAGAATCAGTGAATGAATGAAATAATGACTTTAGGGATCTTTTTTTTTTTCAGAATTTTTGCCTTGAAAATGATTTTTCTATCGTGTTCATAGGAGCATGGAATATAGTTTCTTGTTTAGAAATTAGTTTGTGTTACAGAGTACACTTCAGTTTGAGACAGAAGCTATTTTCAGTTAACATTTTTGTGTTTATAAAGGAGTCATAAATATATATATATATATATATATATATATATATATATATATATATATATATATGGCTGTAATTTATTTTTCGGATGTTTAAATGAAGCATAATCTATGTAGAAGATGAAAAGCGATTATTAAAGTTTTTTATGAATGGAATGGCTTATATGACGGTCAAAGAAGTCCAGCTCCAGAGAGCTTAGAGTTACAGGACATTAGTCTTTCAGGATAAGGGAAACCCCGGGAAAAACATTTATCTAGGTAACTCACCCTGACCGAGATTCGAACTCGGGACCTCTTGAAGGTGAGGCAGACACGCTGCCATCTACGCTACCGAGGCGGGTAATTAGCTATTGTAGTGTTGGCCATTAGGTCAAAGTATTCTTTTTTGGGGGGAAGGGGGCAGGAGACCTCAAAGTATATATTTCCAGTGAAATCTCTGAATTACATTTTAGGATCGACTTCAAAACCTTCTGTACGATGTCCATGATAAGTAACGTAAAAATACAATAAACTGTACAGTAAATCTCGTAGCAATTGAATTCAGCAATTTGAACGCAGTGATTTGTATGTAAATATTGAAGTCCTATAGAAAAGCCTAAATAACACCAGACAGCCAAAATATCACTCAACCAATTGCAATCAGAATGTATGAGCTGCAGTTCAGAGACAAGGGAATGCCGCTGGTAGATCTACAATGCAAATTTAGTTTCTTATTAATACAGGTATTGTGCACAGTCAAAGCCTTTGTGCATTGCTTGATGAGCTACTAAAGGAATGTTTATTTGATGTCTAGTAATGCCGAGACCGACGTACCAATCCACCTGCTACTAACAGAACCTCATCTACGAATGGAATATTGCTATAGTGAGATTTGGGAACGTTCGGATACCTTTGTTGCAATTTAGATTTACATTTGTCATTAATCTCATTGGCCTTGTGTAAAAGAAGCATGGATAATGTGGTAACCAGCTTAATAATGGGAATTTTACTCTGTATATGTTATACTAAATTTATTAGAAACATATAAATCTAATGAGTAAATGTTATGGTAAAGGTTGTGATACCCTTCCTGCCAAAAACTATTTTGAGTTTCTAATAACAGAAGCAAAGTAGTGTAAGGAGCCTAGGCTTACAATCTGAGCTGCTCATTTTTAACTGTAAACTTGAAAAAGGAACAAAATCTTCCCTATAATTTAAATAACTATATTAAATATTCCACTTAGAGAAAACTGATTTAGGATTAGGCTTACTCAGTTGATCGGGACCCAATCAGCTGTTCACGTAGGGCATTTTAGAATCTTTATGACTTACGTGATGTTCGAGAGGACATTGGTGCACACTTCTAAAGCATTGATCTTGATATGGAGCCAATATAGACTTGACATTTATAGATTAAGTGTCCTGCGCCGAGACGTGGTGAGCTAAGACAAAATCTGGAATGCGGATTTCAAGTCCCGCGTATAGGACCGGTGCACAATTCAGGAGCTTACGATAGGTAAGGCCCTGGTCATGAAATGTGACATTCCTGCTGGGGCACACATTCCTGCTGGGGCATGCCGAGAAGCTTCACCAGATCCACTCTCCTTTACGGTTGGATAATCACCCACCTCTACTTTGCGTATGTGGGTGTGAGGCCGGCAGTTGGGTTGGCAGGCCTGGACCCTATATGGGCTCTCGCAACATGGGAGAGCTTGGATTTCGTTAAATTGCAGTTAAGATTGGCAGCTGGTGTTCTGGGTGTTACTTCCTTATACTAATGGACGCGTAGGTTTCCACGGTCTGTTTCTTGAGTATCCTTAGCTTCCGGTGAAAGAAGTTATGTTATTAATCATAACTCGTAGGAAAGAGCGTATACGCAGCATCAAACTAAACCAAGCCGATTAATCAGCTTTAGAAAAAAACGTGATCTTAACCGGCCACCATATCGATTTTGACAATACAAAACTTCTAGCCACCTGCAACAACTTATTGCTGAACATGACACACGGCCACACCGTGACTCAGTAGTTAGACCGCTTGGCTCTCACCAAGGCGTCCCGGGTTCGATCCCAGGCGACCACAAAGTGAGATTGGTGGTGGACAACACGGCGTTGGGGCGGGTTTTCTCCGGGACCTCCGGTTTCCCCCGCCATCTCATTCCACCGGTGCTCCATCTTCATCTCATGTCTCATCAGTGTCATCGCCTGCGGTGCCGTATGTAGTAAACGCGGGCGTTAAACACTACACACACATTTTGAACATGACATGAGAGAGCACAGAAATTTTCAAACGAAAACATATATAATTAAAAAAAACAATAACAACAGAGATAATAGAAAGCAGCTAGACTCTATTCATAAACGCAATTATTGGTCGAAGCTCAGCCAGTGAGACACAAAGGGTGGAGCCATTAACCGTCTAATAGAAACAAATTGAGTCCAAAAGAGCTAAACAATCACAAGGAAACTGCTAACGAGCAAAAAGGCTACAGAACTCACTTAGAGAGCCACCAGGAAACAGTGGCACCGGCATCGACTCGGACAGGCAGCCAACCAAGAACTGAGGTGCGGAACCACCGAAGAACTGGGGGGATATAAGCATGAACAACATCTCAAAAAGCGGAAAAGAGCACAGAAGAAGCTCACGACAGGATGAGCGAAACGTCGGCAAATACGGCCAAAATGACTCGGCCTTTACCTTATACTACGTGGCTTCTGTCACAGGAATTTCGAGGTGAGTTTTTGCATTAGGGATCTGGCATCTTCCTTAATTTCTTCAAGGTACAGGCACTAATATTACATAGAATTTGTTATTTAATTATCTGGGCCTTCTAGGGCCTTCTCTAATTTCCGCCCTCCACAACTATCTGTTGAGGTGATCGGACTTTACGGCGACAAAGTTCCAATAGGACGGTAGAACATATCAGGTGTGAGGATAAGGGAGTTTTATAAAATTTACTGTAATGGATTTAGCATGCCGCTTACAAATCAAGTACTATTTATTATTCAGATGGATATGTTGCTTATAGTTTCTCTATTAGGTTGCACTTTCCGAGTTCAACTGTTTCTCCATATTCTGCATTTAGATTGCACTACCTAAATTTATCTTACAGAACAATAACAAATCGGCATCTAACTGACCAATCTGTTACTTTATGCCTGTAATGAAGTAATGACTATTTAGGAAGCAGTTTACCCTTTCCTCTTATACAAAAACTTGTTATGCACTTAATATAGAACATGGCAAAGCGTCGTGGCATATTCACTTCTGAAAGAGCGCTGCATTCGTTTGTTTCTTGTTTACCAGAAGAGCGAAATAGTAGTAACTTGAAATACATTAGGTGACGAAACACAATTACGTTGGATCAATAGCTATTGTTTACTGGAGCAAAATATACTAATATTGTATTGCCTACAGTAGCCCATTTAGCAGCTCCTATAACTTTATTTGCAGTGGATTTGTTACTGTTGTAATTGCATTAATTTTGTTATTGGTGCTTATTTATCAATATTTTGTTTATTACTGTCACGTTAAATGTTTGCATTGATGCACCAGTGAGTGACGTTTGATATGCCTGAAGCTGTGTTGTTTAGTGTAATAATATAACAGTGACCACTTAACAAACTAAATTTCAATCAAATATTGTCTTATAAAAAGGAATTAAATCATTTTAAAGTTAACTCAGTTAATTAAGTCAAAGTTAACTTCATTAATTTAATGACTCTATTGTTTATTGTTTCCAACAGGGACAAAAATACAATACTGAATTAATCTTATGAACTGGTTGATAAAATAACAATACATAACAGACTCAATGTAATTATAAACCAGCGTGGGGATGTAAAACATTTACGGAAATGGTAACTAACAACAGTGTTTATCGTAAAATGCAATATAGAACTGAGGGATATTAATTAAACATATTCATAGTTACCGCTACATTAAGAGAACACTGGAATGTGTTACATTTATCTAAAACTTACTTGTAAAGTTTTACTTTAATAATATAAACTAACCAGTAACTAATACAATCACTATGCCCATATTTGAAGTATAACATTTACTGCAGATTTAATATTTATTACTGAAATGCAAATTTGTAACTACAGCTGCAACTTCTGGTCATTCAGCAATTAAAATACTTTCATATGTGTTCACATTCTACTGGCGATGGACTAAACGACTAGCCAACGTCTATACTCTCATATTAGTCGGCCTTCGTCTAAATATCTTTCATTATAATGAGTAGGGTAAGAATTATTTATAATCCCGTGCAAATTAACAAACATTCCAGTCGTGAATAAATTATATATTGATTCATTAACACCATATTGATATATGAAATATGATTATTTATGTCTCTGTGCTGTCGTTCCTGTCAGAACGTGTTTTAAGTAGAAATAATGAACTGATGCCCTTACCACTGCTTACTTCAGTGCATGCTAATATTGACAGCATCCTCTATGGAGTAAAAATATAGTAAAGGTAGAACGTAAAATTAAAAGGAAAAGTTTAAGTCCACAGGTACTGGTTGAAGAAAGTTTGAGGCGGATTTCCAGTAGATAATGCAACCTTAAATCGATTTTTATCTTTTCATTTCGTTTTACCTTTTATTGTTGCAGCTGCATAGACTTAGGGGTAAAAAGGCAATAAAAACTGATATATTAGGAGACTTTATAGGTATAATAATCATTAATATCAAATAGGCCCACAAAAATTTTGAATTTTACGAAAATATAAATAAAGCACAAGTAGACACTATGAAATGGATTGGTGAAGTAAAAAAATGATTAAAATTGCCAGAAGTCACTCAAGAAGATATCCTAGATAGGGACGTCTTTAGAATGTAGCTGCATAAGTGGCAAGTTGACCAAGAGGACTGGAACAACGAGGACAGACGAGAGAAAGAAAGCCCACAGCCAAAGAATTAGAGAATTTTGAATTCTAAAGGAGATAAGAGATAAGTTCTTTGCGTAGTCCTATATGGGCACATTTGCAAACATGATGGTAATGATGATGTGAAAGAACGCTAAAAGAACGAATTAGCAGCGTTTATCCGGTCTGTAGCCCGTTCTTCTATCCGTGTTAATATTATAAAGGAAACATTTATATGCTTATATCTCCACAGCAATTGATTCCTGGCTCTCAATGTCCGAAGTAAAGGTTTGGTCCCCATCATGCGCTTAAAGGGGAATACAATATCAGCAGACGGAATGTACCCTGTGAATGAAATTCTGGCGCAATGGTGACGCTGATCTGGGCTTGTAGTAGAAAATGATGTTAAGTTATATTAATGCTAATGGTTTCCTCTTAACCTGGTGCTTCAAAACATGAATTTCTTGTGAAAGTATGGTATCAAAATTTTGAGATTTACAATAGTTTAATGTATACTAGCTACGTGATATACAAAGCAAAAACGGTATGAGAGTACAATTTGAAAATACTGACACTATCAAAATATAGACCTAAGTATTCTCATTCTTGACAGAGATGAAACATTATGGCCAATAAATAACCAAGATGAAATATTTTACACATTTTTAAACGTCTCCGAACAATACGAGAGTCGGTTGAAAAGACCTTGGCCTTACATAGAGATTGTGCCACTCTGCAAGTTTGAGGATTGCATCATATAGCTTAACTCGAGAATATCTTGTATCCATAGTTACAGGTCAGTAGCTTGCTCAGTTTTTGAATGACGACATTTTAAATTACACAAGTACAGAAGTTTCAACAAAATGGAGGGTTTGGAAAAACTAGAAGTGATTAAATACTTCCATGTGAAAGGTTTAACGCTTAAATAAATCAAGGAGGAAATGGTCAGTTCTTTGAAAGACTCTGTCCCTTCATATAACAATGATTAAAGGGTTAGTTGTAGAGTTTAAAATGGGACGAACAAGTACTAGCGATGAGCCTCGCTCTGGACGTTTTGTGGAAGACACAACTGCAGAGATCATTGAAAGACTCTGTCCCTTCATATACAATGATTAAAAGGTTGGTTGTAGAGTTTAAAATGGGACGTACGTGTACTAGTGATGAGCCTCGCTCTGGACGCCCTGTGGAAGTCACAACTACAGAGATCATTGAAAGACTCTGTCCCTTCATATACAATGATTAAAAGGTGGGTTGTAGAGTTTAAAATGGGACGTACGAGTACTAGTGATATGCCTCGCTCTGGACGTCCTGTGAAAGTCACAACTACAGAGATCATTGAAAGACTCTGTCCCTTCATATACAATGATTAAAAGGTTGGTTGTAGAGTTTAAAATGGGACGTACGAGTACTAGTGATGAGCCTCGCTCTGGACGTCCTGTGGAAGTCACAACTACATAGATCATTGAAAGATTCTGTCCCTTCATATACAACGATTAAAAGGTGGGTTGTAGAGTTTAAAATGGGACGTACGAGTACTAGTGATCAGCCTCGCGCTGGACGTCCTGTGGAAGTCACAACTACAGATATCATTGAAAGACTCTGTCCCTTCATATACAATGATTAAAAGGTGGGTTGTAGAGTTTAAAATGGGACGTACGAGCACTAGTTATGAGCCTCGCTCTGGAGGTCCTTTGGAAGTCACAACACCACAGATCATTGAAAGACTCTGTCCCTTCATATAAAGTGATTAAAATGTGGGTAGTAGAGTTTAAAATGGGACGTACGAGTACTAGTGATGAGCCTCGCTCTGAACTTCCAGTGGAAGTCACAACTCCACAGATCATTGATAAAATACATCGTTTAATACTGGTAGACGAAAGATGTAAGTTGTTTGGGATAGCAGAGGCTGTAAATATATCAAGAGAATGTGCAGGTAATATTTCAAGTAATGTTTTGGGCTTTCACGAGGTCTGTACAAGACGGATGTCGTGTTTGTTGACACCTGATCAAAAGTTGCAAAGAAAAACTGTTTATGTTAAAAATTTCGAGCTCTACCGTAAAAGTCCCAGTGCATTTTTGAGATGTCTATTACCATGGATGAAACTTGGATACATAAGTACATTAAAGAAAGTATATCAGAGTCAAAACAGTGGCTTACGCCAGGAGAACCAAGTCCAGAACACGCGAAGTCAATTTTGTCAGCTAACAAGATAATGGCGAGTGCTTTCTGGGATGCACAAGGAATTCTTTTCATTAATTATTTGGAAAAGGGTAAAAGAATCTCACAAGCTTACTGCAACATTTGATTGATGAGGTGAAAAGAAAAATACCTCACTTCTAAAGGGAAAAGGATATCTTGCTTCTACCCGACCGTGCTCCAGCCCAGTGCTTCTGGAAGGACGAGGATTTTACAGCAACCAGAAGGTTATTGATGCGGTAAACAGCTATTTTGAGGAACATAAATCGCACTATAAAGATTGTTATTATTATTGTTATGATGATGATTATGATTATTATGATTATAATGATTATGGTTATGATGATTATGATTATGATTGTTATTGTTATTGTTATTGGGGGGCCGGACACTAATCACATGACCGAATAAGTCTCACCTGTACACGGTGTTCATTTTTATGTGTGATTTTACGGTGCAAAATTTGACGTCAACAATAGCATCGCTGATGGAGCGAGTTTATATCCGACTCCCCTAGCGGCTTGCGATCGTATTTCATGTGTTGACTGCAGCTTTGGAGCCTCCCTCTACCGGCAAGTAAATATACTTTTTGAGAGTTGGGTCTGCCCGCGTAATATAAAGGTGCGTAATTTCGCCTGCTGCGTAGATACGATCACTGTTTTTTCAAAAAGCTATATACTGCATTGCAATGGAAAGCTAATTATGCAGCCATAAAAGTATACCATGAAGAATATAAGAAATAATAAGTCAATGAAGACTTACTTCACAATGAACGTCTGTTTTTATGTTATAGTAGACATGTATGCATATTGTAAACCTGTCACATAAAATAGAAATATTTCAGTTTGATCTCAATTCTTTTCTATCATTCACAGTATCCTCAAAATGTAACTTCGTAACAAACCAGAAAATTAGCAGATCATGTTCTAGGAATGAAAAATAAGTTAGTGTTGCAATATGTACAAAGCTTTTATCCAAGTCTAGACAAGAAACTATCTCTAGTACATAGTCTTATATGTCCATTTTCTTATATTTCCTTTCTCTCTTACCCTTAAACACTGTATCGCGAGGAACTATGCTTGAGGGCTGTCATAAAACTATTTATTGCTTCTAGATTGGAGCCACTTTATAGCGTCCAGTGTCCCTCTTTTTGCAAGTAACTGATCCTGTAACTTGGTAATGTTTGATGCAACTATTGGTTTTAAGAGTCATAAGGATAACAACATTAATAGACATTTTAATTAAGCATGAAACTAACAAAAATGTATATCCTACACTGATAAAACGTAAGACGTTTATGTTGCAAACAAAAGTATGTCAATTTGAAGGTACATGAACACTTTTGACAACATTACGCTCCGAGGGACTTGTCTGAATGCTGGATAGCTTTGCATTAACTCCTCTATGCAGCGGTTTAAATTATATTTATATGTAGCACCAATTATAATGTCGGTACGAAAGTAGCATTCAACCATGAAGACACGGTGGTCTGTGTTCATATCCAGCGGAAGCTGGTTGTATTAGTTACCGGATCAACCACACTTAGAGCGCTGTAATGTGCTTACTTTTCCGCAAATATTACCCACTTCTTCTCCATACACGGCACTATGATTTCAAATTAGACTCACCAGTCAACTATGACATTATTGCTCAATCGGAGGGCGGGAAATAACGGATAAAGATGAACACAGTGTATAGGTATCCATTGAAGTTCAGAGCGTGAGCTCATTCTCTCTAATAATTTATCTTCCATCAGTTATTCATCACAACCTAGTAGTAGTTTTGGCAGCGCCGCTTTAGCGACAATTATTAAAGTGGCCATTCGTGGTTCCCGGCTGCAATTAATTTAACGGATGCTAGACTTATGTTTATACTTCATCAAAATAAAAAGTATCTTATTTTTCATGATTTTAACATTATTTCGCCTTACTTTTGTTACTGTATGTATTATGTTTGTAGCAATAAAATATTTAAATGCATCTCTATTCCAACAGGCATTTGTTTCAAAGAAAGGATATTAGAACAAAGAGATGCTCAACTATTCTCGACATGTCTACATTGTATTTCAGCAATCAGCTTTTCTTCCTCAGTTGTTCTCAAATAAAATTCGATTCCCTGCCTTAGGAAACCAGTGTGGGTTATTCAGCGGTCCATATATCTGTCACGTCTACGGATATCCCACGTTCGAAGCGAAGACTTCACAGATGTGATTACTTAATGCCTGTATCCAGCTCAGTGGGACTCGAACGTACCTTACGTAAGCGTTCTTACATTTAGGAAAATGTTTCTTCAAGATTAACGTCTCGAAAGATCTGTTGCCGAATTAATATAATGCACTAGAAAATCTTACTAGAAATGTGTATTATCTGAAATTAACTAAATTAATATTTTGTGATTCAATGTAATCCGCTGTCGCATGTAACAGAGTGAAATGCTATTATAGTTTTAATATCTTATATAATTATTAATTGTTTAGGACTTTAAACTGCAAAACTATTAATGTTAGTATTTCATACACCATTGTTCAGCTAAACTCGATACGCTTGTATATAATTTTATTTAACTATGATTTAAATTATCACTGGACAACAAAAAATAAATTTCTGGATGTTTCCAGCACGTCATGAGTCAATTCTTATTAATTTAGGGTTGAGATAAAGTAATGCTACAGTGAAAATTGTTTCTTAGCTCTAGTTTTGTTATATACACCAGGTGGAAGTATTTTATATTGAAGGATAGCGAGAAAAACATGCATTTTAATTTCATATGCTAACTGCTTTTGATATTTTGAAAATGTTAGTTCCATTTTAAGAGTTCTAAATTGGTGGAAGAATACCTCGCAGAAGGTCGTGTCCGAAGACAGTCAATATGGCAGCTTAATGGGATCGTCCTCTTTTACCTTGCCTCTGATAAGGGAATTTGGGAACCGAGTTTTGTCTGAATCCCGCTATCGGGTGGTCCAGGTTCCATTCCCGTGGGGACCTACCAGACCCAGGGTCTTTTCGGGGATTTTACGAGATGGCTAGAAGAGTGCTGGGTAGGTTACGTACATCCCCCGAATTTCGTGTCCCTCCATTTCGTCCCCATTATCATTTCATGTCATCTCTCGTCTGGTGGTCTTTTTCAGGGTATAAATATCGGCGGGAGTCTCGGCGGTGCGTGGCAGGATGATATGCTCTGAGTGAACCACTTCCTCCTTCTGTAGGTCGGTGCCGGCCTCCGGACTGACTTCTTTGACCGTCCTCGAGCCACAATACGGGAGAATGTCAGTTGTCCTGGCTTGCTGGGAGAGGTTGCCATCTAAGTAAAATGTACGGACTGTGCCCTCTGCGCTAAAGTGGCTCCTTGGGACGGCCGCCCTTTGTCTCCTCTCGCCTCACCCTTCCTCCCGGGGATGCCCCACATTGGGGCATAAGGTACATTACACCAGGACTGGTCGCAGTGCCGAATTCCCTCCGAAAAAAAAGGAGTTCGGGAGCATCCTACACAAAGACCAACAATAAAGTGCAAAAATTGCTACATTCCTATAGCGTGATTCTTTGTTCCATAAGCGAAATGTCCTGATGGAATCTTTCTCCATGTACATCACCAACAGCTCCACAACTAGGAGGGGAAAGGTCTACGTGAGAGTAGAGAAAATGGATTTTAAGGGACATGTCAAGGTTATGGTAATTTTGTAGGAGCACTGGCACCAAATGCATACCGTTATCAGCCTCTTTTGCTGCCTAAAAATCCCCGAACAAATATCTTGAAGGTTTCCCAAGTTTCCTTTTCTTGTCCCTCCAAAACTTTGTCAAATGCAGGATTTGTTATTGAGTTTCTGGCCCGACAAAAATGTCTTCTTTAACTATTGCATCAATTAATTTTGGAAATTTCTTTGTTATTTACTTAAAAGCCCGTTCTTCTTTGTTCATATCATTGAAAAAGTTTTTCATTTAACCCAGCTTGATGGGTAGGGGTGGAAGTAGAACATCTTTTGGGTCCATGGGAGGCTTGGAAACGACATTTTTCTCGGTAATGTTAAGATTTCTTGCAGGCCAGTTCCTTTAATATAATACAATTTCCTATCTCTACTGCCCCAGGAATGTTTTATGTAAACCTGTTGCATTCCTAAGGGTATGGCTCCCATCACTACAGATTTTCCATTTGTGATATATTTGAGTGAGTCCAAGAGGACCCCATATTTGCATTTTTGTTTTACCTGAGAGGCGTACCAACTCCCTAAAAAGATTTCCCCCACACAGAAAATCTTGATACTGTAATATGAAATGTTACTTTGTCTCCAAAGCAAGAGCTAGTCTGTCATTGTATGGTGATTTTTTAATTCAGCTGATGGAAATACATAAGAATTGACTATTTTTGAGCCCGAAACATTTATAGTGTTGCCCATTCTTATTACTTAATATAAACAGAGTAGAACATTACTCATTTCTCACTGAATAAGCTATAAAATGTATGAAAAACCGGAATACAGTCTGGTAGTAAGCATGGTAGGGCAGAGTAAAAAGAAAAGAAAAACAAACGAGAGGTAAACAGACCCAAGACTTGCATGATCATAAATAAATGAACATCAATGCACGAGCAATGCCTCGAAAGCAAAGCCACCGATGACATTGAACTTTAAAGGAGGTACATAAATGGAAAAAGGAAAATTTATTATTAGAAGTTTGATTTCCTCAGTACAAATGCAATCATAATATCAAATCTCAAAATTGCATAGTAGAAAGCAAACCAAGATAAAATATCCAAAGGCTTTGCATGTTAGCTGGTTGTTTGGAACGAAACGATATAAGGTTGCCTTTGGACCAACCAGTTTACTTCCATAAAGCCCATCATCTGCACATGCAGAGAAATAACCCATTTCCTTCTTTATACCCTTGAAATTTACCTACTTTCCTAGCTTTAACGGCACAATAAACAGAATTTTTGGAAACGTTGATTGTAAATGTCATAGCTCTTTTTGGCCTTTATGGTTGTAGAACACGGAACTATAGGATACGACAGTACCTGTAACTCTACCATTAGGAATCTAAAATTAGTACAAAGAAAAGTTATAAAAATATTTCTTAAAATGCTAGCGGTTAGCTAACAAAGCTCCTGCTGTCTTTATTGAACATATCGAACATCCACCAAATTTATTAAAGCATTTTACTTAAACCAAAATACCAAAGCCCGCCTCGGTAGCATGGTGGTAGAGTGTCTACCTCACGTTTAAGAGGTTCCGAGTTCGAATCTGGGTCAGGGTATGTTAGCTGGATAAGGCTTTTCCGGGGTATTCCCTTATGCTGAAAGAGGAATGTCAGGTGATTCTAAGCTCTATGGCCCCTGGGCACATTTGAGCATCATTTCACCTATTCCATTCATCGTCCGATATGACTTAACGTTGGAGGACATAAATTACACACAAAAAAAAAAAAAATATCCTGTAGGTTGCTGTTGGAATAAATGTAATCTGAATTAATCTAGATCTTATTCATATATCTATACTACTTCTGTAGTTATGAACTTTTAAGGATGAAAAAGAAGCATGACCTATATACATGACGTATGGCGTTTAATAAAGCGGTGAAGGCTAAGGCAACATCTCCTTTCCATTGTACTGAATGGGAGAAGCTCATCCCTTCACGGCCGCGCTGTGGCTCAGTGGTTAGACCGCTTGGCTCTCACCAAGGCGGCCCGGGTTCGATCCCAGGCGACCGCAAAGTGAGATTTGTGATGGACAACACGGGACTTCCGGTTTCCCCCGTCAGCTCATTCCACCGGTGCTCCATCTTCATCTCATGTATCATCAGTGTCACCGCCTGCGGTGCCGTATATAGTATGAGCGGGCGTTAAACACTACACACACTCATCCCTTCACTATTGCTCTTTCTTTCTGACAGCTTAACCCAATCGGATTCTATTAGTGTCTCGTACAACTGGTTTCCCTCTCTCCCGAGGGCATAAGCATCCTTAGGGGCTCCAGGATATAATGATCTCCCCTTATCCGGGAGACTAGCATTTTCAGAGAGAAAATTCAACGCCGAAACACCTACAACCCTTAAAGAACCAATCAGAACCAGAGGAAATGTGAAGTGAGAGCCAACATGTCATTATTATCATCAGTGGGTCATGCATCATGGATCAAAAAGATCAGCCACGTAATCGAACCCACGATCTCCCAAATGTGGACCACAGACGTTATCGACTCAGCCTTCCTCGTGCTGGACTGCATGTTATATTTCAACAGTGTTTACAGTCACTACATGTTCGTTTCAAGCTTCACGAACTCGACATAGAAGTATGTATAGCTTAAGTATAGATAGGTTCCATGTTAATGCACCGCCTCATCATCAAATGTCTTTTTTCTCTCTGCAGAAGGAGCCACCGGAAGCGATGGTACTGGAAGGATGGCGAGGTCCTCGGGCGCACAGCAATCGTTACGAAGGCTGGGATAGAGACTCGCAACAGGTGGGTAAACTTTGTAAATCGAAACATTAAATAATTATGAGGTGGTTCCCCGAGCACTTCAACACAAACAACATGCGCTCTTGTGTACCATTTGCATTTTCTCTTTGTTGTGAACTGAACCTCAGCATCTAAGGAGGAGCAAACTTGTAATTAGTTTAAAATGTAAATACATCACCACAGGCTGGTACATGATGGGTTTTGTGTCAAGACTTTGCTTTAAAGAGATGGCCCGCTACAATGTAATCTTCCAGGCAATTAAGCTGAAGCTTTATATTATGGTTAATCTATATGATTGTCTTAAATTAAATGTGTTATCCCATTTTACTCTTCAAATAATTGCATTTTAAAATGAATTTTAAGGTCTCATTCAATACTCTATAAGAAGCAATTTAAAAAAAAAAAACACTGCTTTTGTTTCAAAACATTCTATGACCATTGAAGCAGTTTGTATGACCCGACACGTTGCTCCAATTTGAAGCTGTGAGCTTGCTTCGATCTCGAACAGACCCTATCTGGAGTATACATGTGTGTGAAGTAGAAAATAGGATGATACCGGAAACTGAGTTTGAAACTTTTAGTATCTTTTTAAGTGTTTTCTTAAATCGAGAATTTTCAGATCAATGAAAATAATACACCAAATAAGTCAGCTGCCTCTATTTATTCTTATCCACACAACCATCAGTTTATAGTCTAATGTGAAAACAGTGACCCTTTTAGCACAAAAGCCGTTATTGCAGCTCTCCTTCTATTCGATACTATATGCATCCAGCAATAATACCTACAGCCCTGAATAAGGACCAAAAAGCATTGAAAAGCTTAAATAAACGACGTTTTTCATGCATATAATACTAGCAAGGTCATAATCGAATGCTTTCCTAAAGAGTGACAGAATACGTGGCAGCTGGTCGAGTGGGTTAGCTGTTGGAAAGGTTGGGTTCCAAACGACGTTACATTATTATTTTTCTTGTTTGTTTTTGTTTTCAAATGCTCGGCTTTCGCAATGAAGCCATTAGCTCTCTTACTCTCCAATACTTCTGTGTAGTGAATCCGGCAGGTAGGACTTCACAGATTGGAAGATTCCTCTTCTTTGTTTTCAAATGCTAGGCTTTGGCAATGAAGTCATTAGCTCTCTTGCTCTCCAATATTTCTGTGTAGTGGATCCGGCAGATAGGACTTCACAGGTTAAAAGATGTTCTTCACTCATTTCCTCTTCTTTGTTGCACAGAGGACAATTTGGACTTGTATAAATTCCTATCCTGTGTAAGTGTTTGACCAAATAGTCATGTTCCGTAAGTAATCTAAAATTTGCTGCTGTAGCTTTACGTGGGATTTCTGGAATAATTTCTAGATTTTTAATTAAAATGTTCAATTTTTATCTTTGGCTTTGTTAGGTGTTGATTGGCTTTGTTCGTTTTTATAATTGCTTTTGATTAATCCTTTTATGGATGTGAAGGGTAAGTTTTTATTTTTGTTCTGAATTAAATTTGCACCTTTTTGGCAAGGAAATCAGCTGATTCATTTCCAGCAATTCCACCGTAATATAATTCTTTTCTGTAGTTTTTGAAGTTTTTGGACCATTTTGTGACATCCTTTAATTTGGATTGACCTCATTTTATATGAACTTATTGCATATAATGCTGCTTTAGAATCAGAATGTATGACAGCATTTTTGAATTTATCTATTCTGTATAGAAGGTGTTGGAGTGAAATATTAATAGCCGTTACTTCTGCATCAAAATTTGTTGTGTGGTATCCTGCTGGTTGATAGAATTAGAATAGTGCACACTTAATTCCTCCTCCTGAGTTGTTGTCTCAGTTAGATCCGTTTGTGTAGATATGTAACCATTCTTCAGGTGGGTATCTATTGTTTACAGTTTCTAATGCTAGAGCTTTTAGTACAGGTTTGGAAGTTTCAGATTTTGTAACTATTTGTTCTAAATCTAATTGAATATTAATAGTTTCAAAAGTCAGTGGGTTTTCTTTGATTAAAATGTTTTCTTTAGATTTAGAAAGATTCAGATCTGTTTTTCATTCCGTAACTTTTATGCTTTTTCTTTCTCCTAGTCTTTATTGCCTGTACTTTAATTGCTAATTTATTTATTGTTGCTATTGTTTCTGTTGTGAGCCAAAGACACAAAAATTACATTCCGATATTTAGGGATCTACAGGGTTTTTTACTCACCACAAAACGTTGTGCCTAGCTCGCTCTCTCGCCAGATAAGAGAGCCCCTTGAACTTCAAAGGAAAATTACGTTCTATTTTTAATAGGTTATCCAGTTTACAGCAGTTCACCATTTGTTGTTGCTTTCCAGAGATTTCTGTCGTTCCATTGTCCTTCTTCCAGTCCCCTGTTCCTCATCTGACCATATTGGGACTTTGTGGGTCCGTAGAACTAAAAGTCTGAGTTGCAGATATTCCAAATGTCCTTTATTATCGTAGAAACACATTGTTCAATTCTCACTGAAGCAGCATTACGTCACATACCAAGGTCGTTGACCACACAAACATCGTTCTGGTTACATCGGTTTACAACACTCCTCTTACGTCTCTCTGTTCACGACTGACACTTGGCAAGTCATCGTTTTCTCAAATACCTAATTGATAATTCGAGAATGTTCTGTAACTATCACTAGATATTTCTGGAACAAACAAGAAATCAAATGTTCTATAGAACAATCAGGACGTCACCAGAATGTTCCACTTATCTTTGTTGGTAAGTCTTTTATCTCCGGCTATGCTTTTCTGCTTTTTTTGCAGGCTCTTTATTTCCACACTGTGCTGCTTATCAGTTCCTTTGTGTAAACAAGCCGCGTTATCGCTCCGCACGAACCCTTTTAGGGCGTATGCCGCCATGCGTAATACTGAATTCGTGACAGTATATTTCCACTTTCTTCTGTCTCTTCCCCGCTTTCTTCTGCCTGGTGCTTCCCAATTTACAACTTGTTTGGGCCACCGTTCTTTTGGCATCCGTTGTACATGTCCATACCACAGGAGAGCTCTACTGGACATTCTGTCTATAAGAGTTTCTAGTTCGTCCAATTCATGTCTAATGTAGGTGTTTCTGGCATTCTCTAACCTTGATATTCTTATACTTCTTCGAAGTCCATCCATTTCAATTATCGTAGCGAAAGTCTATACCTTTTGATCAGTCCAACTTTATCTCTTTTTGCAGGAAACGTAACAGTGTTTTTTTATGGAATGGGTTGTCAGCCCTTTGCCAACATCCGTACTTGAAGGACCTGCCAGAGCCTCATTAGCCGGTTTTCAGGATTCCTATTGGACCTTCTAGGCTAACGTAGCGGTCATTGGGACTAGTCTTCACCGTACATCACCCCAATAGGTTAATCCGTACTTCCCGTTGCCCACCCCTCGGGACGAGGACCATATCTGGCGTTGTAAGCCATGTTATGTAGTTGGCTTTCGTTTTCTGGAGCATGCCGTAGACATTAAATCTAATGGTTTTCGTTTCATACTTAAATCGTATGTTGACTTGGAACATTTGAAGAAATGTTCGAAACTGGGTGAATGGATGAAGGATAAAATATTTACTACGAATTATAAATTTATATATCTGCCAGTGGAAAACGTGGCTATTATAGTATTTTGTAAACACCTAAGAAGCCCTAAAGATAAAACGATGAGCTGAACGCGAAGGATTTGAACCCAACCTACAGTGGTAGGGTGGTGAAGTAACCTATATAGTACCACTTAGCCAACGCTACCTTGCGATGGAAGGTTCCTGTACGAATAAGTAACCGCAGACTTTAGAATCACCTCGTATCTTTGCACGCTTTTTACAGCTTCATGCGGTGTTTTGAGCTCCGTTTGGTAGTTTTAAATCAAACAGAAGAAAAAACTGCAATTAAAGTTACTGTGTGAGCCAAAAACTGCCGTAATTTATTACAGAAGCAAACATAATGTACCTAATTCTTAGCATTTGTGGACATGGTTGTACAACGAAAACATCTATTGGCTTAAGATTTAAATCCAATTGCTCCCACTGTGTAGATCTGCCATTTTGTGTTCCAATGTTATTATCAAGATTAAGATGCATGTGATAGGTTGTTCCTTCAGGGGAGTGTTTAAAGGTGTGTGTGAATGTACGCTAATGAACATAATTTTGTAAACTCTCTAAAATTATTATTGTGGAGTTCTGTGTCTGTGTATGATACTTTTGGAATCGATTTACATGGTGATTGCTTTCTGTCCCATACAACACTTAGGCACTGAGTTATCTACCCCTTCTCTATAAACTGTTCCGCAACTCATCCATTAGAAGGTATTTAAGAAATGCGTAAGGCACATTTGTTGCTTAGCACGCTGCATAAATTAAAAATAAATAGGGGCAGGTGACTCACCTGGTATATAAATATGCGGAGTTAACATATTTCAATCTTACACTACGCGATAACACGTGATTCTATCATAGAGGCAAGAAATGGCGCCTTATTCAGGTATGGCTTGTTCCGTGTGCGTTCAGTCCAGAAATGTCCAAAATTGTGTCCAGAATCTCCTACTCTGCTACCAAAATTCCACTAGTAACCTACCCCTTTGCTAATGACCCTGAGTCTCCCACTGCTAGCTTCTAATACGTTTTTGCCACGTCATTTCTACATTACTGAAATCTTTTGCTTTCCATTCTAAAGCCTCTCTATAAATTTCTAAGAAATACTCACATATTCCAAGCTGTCCTGTCATACCTGATCTGGCAACGTTGGATAGTAACTTTACCGTCACAAACGTAACCTACCTATTTCTTCGAATCTGCCTGACAAGCAGTTCCCGCTAATTGCCTTAATGACATCTTACCCCACGCCAAACTGTACTCATAATTAAATGCCAACCCTACTGCCACTTAACATTTGACACAAATGCACAAAAAATCATATTTAATTTTATTGTGACTTTATCTGATCCGTAATTTCCTTTACTTAAATATGATGCACAAATATGTCTTACATGTTTTGCTGTCTTATATGTTACACTTCAAAAGAAAATATCTTTTTACATTGTGTGACTTGGAATTTTTAGTATTTTAAGACCTTTATAGCTTTTTAAATTTAATAGATGATAACTACCCTCAAAATAGGATATATTTCATTGCTTTACTTTGAGCTATTACATTCTTTCAAGAAGATTAGTGAAAACTACATTTCTGAACATTTCGAAAATAGAAGTGTTCTGATTAGTGCTAAGGTAGCACAGCTGTTTACCAAACGGGATGCTGGGGTTTGATTTCCATCGTTGGGATTTTCTCACGCTGGGAGACCTAGTCCGGGTTTGAGAAGTGGCGGTCTCAGCAAGCTACAGATGACCATGTCCCATCCTCCAGTATGCACACCATATTCATGACGCCTGTAGTGTACAGAGATGGGTGGCGCAGATGCCAGGCGGTAGACCTTAGCCCGAAAATGGCTACTGCAGGGTTGGGTTAGTTAAGTTAGAAAATTAAATCCCAAAAGCCATGGAACTTCAAAATTAAAGTTTTTATTTTTATTTGTTAAGTACATTATACAAATAAACGTGTTTTGAATTTCTAGGTGGTATTTAGAGTATAGGAATGCTGACGACAATTCCAGCTTGAGTTAACCAAATATTTATTGTGGTAACATCTTATCACTAGCTCAAGAAGATAAGCATCGTTGTAAAATCTAAGGTTTATTGCTCACATCTAAATTAATATATGCCTTTAACGACTCTTTATCTCTTTTGATAAGTAATTACTACACGCTTGGCGTAAAATAAAACATTACATTTAAGAGGAATAAATGAACTGATATGCAAGTGGATAAGTATCATACATTGAATGGTTAATGCCAACTAAATACCAGAACACTGTTGTAAAACTATTATTTTAAATCATTGTTGTTTATTAGTAAGAATTAAAATGATATTTGGCATTTATTAAGTCAAATATCACCATAACTTGTTTAGCTTCTGTCTTATTTCTGATACAAGGGTTTCACAGGGCAAATGTTGCTAACGTTCTTGTTGGTGCAGGTACCACCGCAGCCACAACCACCTCCGCTCCAGGGTGCTGCAGTTACGGGAGGCAGCAGTGGCAGTGTGAAGCCACCAGCAGATCGATGGGAGTTCCCTCGACATCACCTCAAAGTGTTCAACATCCTGGGCGAGGGCTGCTTCGGCCAGGTTTGGCGTTGCGAAGCTTTGAACATAGATGGTACGTCTATACCTATCACTTTATCTTCCCCAATTGTTTGGTTCAATAACAGAGCTTTTGTTTGGACGCGTGACCGTATTTTGAGCAATTGCATTACTCCAATGTTTCTAAACCATCAGAATTATTATTCCTCCGTGTGCCGGCTGTTCAGTTTTTATAAGTAAGTAGATACGATATGAGACCAGAGTTTGAGTGTGCCAGTGCCACTATAGAGCTAAAGGTGTCCTGCACTTCAGCACAAAAGTCTTGATGCACCATTTCTATTTCACAAAATGCTGAAGTAAATGAGGTAGTCGCTTACTATAGCCCGTCTCACACTTAGAAGACAGTACAGGTCTAATGGGGCACTCTGTTGCCACATGTAACTTACGTACAATCGCCACGGCAGCGACCGTTCTGCCGGTTTGAAAATGTATTGTAAATGATACGGAACTATCTACACTCCCCGTAAATTCTATTTTAAGAGATTCAGTTTCTGAGTGCATGCATTTTAATTTTTACTCCTCCTTTTACTTGTTACTTAACTATAATTGTCGTATCATAAGTTGGTGATTGGCATTTTGCCTCCACGTGCTATTCAGCTGCGAAACTAAGGAGAGGGGATAAACACATCACTGACACGTCATTGCGGTCGCCTAGCAACCAACAATCCACCAATCAAAAGTAAACTGTTGCCATAGCAACCCGGCACGCTTATGCTACGTTGCGAACTCTATCGCATTACACCACGTGCTTTATGCATGATGCTAGTCTATCGGCATGTTGAGGTTTGCAATAAGCAGACACTGCTACTATTGTTGCTTCGCTTATGAATCAGCGGTATCAAAATATCGTCGTCGTTCGTTGCCCTTTAGTATGAGAAGGTATGCGTTGTTGGAAGTGAACAGGTGTGGATTTAGTTTCAAGGAATATCTTGTGAGGTTTTCTGGGTTAATGACCAGCCTTTCTGTTTAATGACCAACCCTTCTTACCTGCCTTTGTCCAGTCCAGTTCTAACATGAATAACCCTTACGGTACTTAGGGTATTTCTCCCTGTCATCACTGCCAAACTAAGATGTACTGCTTCAAGTAGTGAATGTTTCACAGAGTGTAAACAGCTTTATATTTTCGCAACATAATTCGTGTGTTTCAGTGATCAATTTCAGTGTTTCAGTGTAACTTTAATATTTAGCTAATTAGCGTTACTAATGGCTGCCACAAACACTTGTGCTACAGAAACAGACAGAAAAAAATTTTCTGTGAAGACCACAAAAAATGTTTTGGGTAGGGAATCTCAATTAAAGGACAAGTAAGGTTAATATATGCGCGTGTTCAGGACCATTTAAAAAGCACGAATTGCTTGAACTGGTAAAAGCACACCGCAGTTTCCAAAATATATAATTAATGAAACTGCTGCCGAAAAAGGCCACAAAATAATTAGAATTCCTCCCTACCATTGCCATTTTAATGCAATAGAGTTCATTTGGGCCCAAATAAAGGGACATGTAGCGCGCAACAATACAGATTTCACTATAACATCTGTTATAAAACTAACAGAAGAAGCAATAGCAAAAATAAGTGCTAAAAATTGGGAAGATGCTGTTTGTCACACAAAAAAGTTATAGTGGCAGCATGGGAAAACGAAGGTGTTTTTGAAGAAAGAGGAAGAACTCATAATTTCCGTGGGAGATTGCAGTAGCTTTGACGACGACGGTGGCGACGGCGGTGGCAACGACGAAGACGTTCAGAAAAGCAGTACCAATGACAGCAGCGACTCTGAGATAAGCGGCATATATCCGTTGGAATAGAATGCATACCGACCAATATGAAAAAAAAAAATTGGAATGCATAATTCTGTGCAGGTATGGCACTTTTGTTTCTCTAAATCTTAACTGTAGCTAACCATTTATTTTTTGTTCATTCCGAAGATTTCGTGTGCTGTAATTACGTAACTGCTCACTTCAACGTGTAGACAGTCTTACGGCAGTCTTACGATTAACACTGCAGTACGCAAATTTCTAGGAATATGTGCGTGTGCATTACCGCCGCCGAATTTCCTTCTCCCCTTTACCCTCCATCTTCGTTGCCTAGCACGTGGAGAGGAACGGTAAAGTGGCAACGGTGCTATCCCCTCTCTTTCCCCAATCCTTCAACTGTCAATCACCAACTTATAATGCACCCATAATAGTTCAAAATACGATTTTGTTGACAATAATATATACTACAACAAACCAAATGGAGGCATGCAATGATAAAAGCTTTAAATATGTATGTCGGTTACTTTTATGCTTACTCTGTCATCTGGTAAGGCTGCAGTTTCTTCCAGTTCATCGTCCATTAGCTTTGACGACAAATCTGTTACCTTTTCTTTGTGTTAGTATACATTTCTTACCCCTTCCTTGTGGATTTGTGGTTATAACATTTAATAAATGTTCTGATGTTGAGAGAGATGCACACTCCCGAAATGTCGATTTCTAATCGTCTTTTCACTTGGCTTGCTGCCCGAGAATAAATTGAGTATATTCGACACCAGGAAAGCTTCAGGCCCTATTTTATGGAAAGGAAGCTCTTGATTTTACAGTAACTGGTTGAAAGTACTGTACAACTAAGATCAGAGCAAAAAGAGTGCACCTCTCTGAGTTATTGGTCGACTTTTTCACAAATAACTGCCCTTTGTCCCATTACCTGAAAGGTAGCCTAGGATCACTGATAAGGAGCAAGGAGTAATGTTTTTGTTTTCGTAGCTGGTGCGTCCAAATTTAGGTTGGCAATCAGTGGTTCCTGCGCTGCCTAATCACAAAATAATGTAATATTTAATACTGCATAAAATTATACCTAAAGGAATTCTGAAGCTCATTTCGTTCCGTGTCATTTCGAAATACGAGGGCCGTTCAGAAAGTAACCTCAGGTTGATTGCAAAAAATTCACCAAGTTAAATAAAAATATTTTAATATATACATTTTACAACTACATTTTTGCACTATTTTTCTACATAGTCTCCATAACGATTGAGGCACTTATCGTATCTGTTCACAAGCTTTGAAATTCCTTCTGCATAAAAATCACCCGCTTGTGCCTGGAGCCAGCCTGTGTCCGCATCTTTGAGCTCTTCGTCGTCATCAAACTGCTGGGACCCGAGCTTAACCCGTACTTAATCCAGGTTTCGTCCCCGGTCACGATTCTGTTTAACAATGGTTCACCTTCGTCCGCATAACGTGACAGAAAGTCTAATGCAGAGGGCATTCTTTGAGTTTTGTGGTGGTCGGTAAGAATTTTAGGCAGCCATCGTGCACAGAACTTACGGTAACCCAATCTTGCTGTCACTATCTCGTACAAGAGAGTCTTAGAAATCTGTGCAAAATCAGTAGACAACTCCGACATTGTGAAACGTCGGTTTTCACGAACTTTTGAATCAACTGTCTGAACCAGTTCGTCCGTCACCAATGATGGTCTCCCACTCCTATCTTCATCATGAACGTTTTCTCGTCCACTTTTAAATAAACGTACGCATTCATGGACCACTCCTTCACTCATAGCTCTTGGTCCGTACACGGCACAAAGCTCACGATGAAT
The DNA here is from genome assembly GCA_030765055.1 of Mantis religiosa. Classification (NCBI taxonomy): domain Eukaryota; kingdom Metazoa; phylum Arthropoda; class Insecta; order Mantodea; family Mantidae; genus Mantis; species Mantis religiosa. The sequence goes on along the minus strand of CM060952.1, from coordinate 30,384,237 downwards.
AGCTACTGCAGAATATCCGTTGGCTGTAAAAAACCTTATAACAGCACGCACTTCACATTTGGCGGGGTTTTCTATTGCAGCACACATTTCAAACGGCCACAAACACTAAACTAGCGCAGATACGACATTCACTCGACCACGGCTTGATGCCGACTGAACTGCTGAGTGCGTGAATGCACAGATGGCGTCGCTACTCCCCCCACTACCCGCACTGTGACCGATCGGAGATTACTTTCTGAACGGCCCTCGTATATAAATTTCTCTTCCTGTGATTTATTTTTGTAGAACTTCTACACGGTAATGTTAGGAAAGGCTAGGTTCTATATACTACGAAGAACTGCCTAGCAATTTCTTCATTGTTGTCCTTAACTCTTTGTTATACAGAAATGGCTTAGTAAAGTTTTTTTTGTAATTTACGTTCCGTAACTTTTAAAATCATATCGGATGATGAATGAAATGGCTGAAATGATGTCCAAATGGGCCCAGGGTCCATGGAGCTTAGAGTTACCCGACATTCGTATTTAGAATAAGGGAAAACCCCGGAGAAACCTTATGCAGGTAACTCACCCTGACCGAGATTTGAACTCGGGACCTCTTGAACGTGAGGCAGACATGCTACCATCTACGCTACCGAGGTGGGCAGTTAAGTTTTACTTTTGTATATAATACCCCATGCTTTACGCCGTCAGCCATGAAGCCACCATGAAATCGCCTATATGAATTCACACTGTTATACCTGAGCTAAGCGAACATAAATGAACGAGTAACTACACCCAATTGAACTGCATTACACAAAATGCAAGTATACAGTCACTATACTCTATTTGCCATATTTAAAGCGTGCAGTTTTAGTCAAAAGCATACGACACGTAATGCAGATAAAAGTGTGTTTATGTAGACCTTTGCATAATGTCACATGACTGTGAAGTGGAAATCTACATGTATACATACGGAGTATGTGTTGCATCACATATTCCATTAATACCGCGGGCCTTTTAAAGCAATTGCTGCATAGAAAGTGTTGCATATTTTTCCATTCATTCACAACGGCATCTTTTAGCATAACCCGCATAGATACAATGCAGGTGAAGTCGCTGTAAGGGAGTTCGGAATCTCCTATCTCGACAATGTTAAATACGGTTACATCTAAGACCCTTGTCTAAGCAACTAATCAACCTAGAGGGATGACACTTTTACCACATATTAGGTATGGTTTCCTTGTAATTTAGACAGGATTAATTTGCAATAACATGACAAATGTATATATTATAAGTTTTCAATGTGACTCAAAATATTGAAGTTACACTTTTTTTACTCTTTTTTCTCAGAAAATAATTATTGCAAATATATTTTGCTCTACCTGAAGTTGGGTATACATCTACAGAATATGTGGTAAAAGTTGTAGCTTGGTATGTGATGCAGAAGCTGAGATAATGGGTCAAACATTTGAAGGAATGTGATTTTTCAGAAATTGGATTTAAAGTTGGTAGTAGATTTGATCATGCCTTAGTGCATCCATGGACCATATGATGGGTTATCTGGGTTTTCCTCCTCCTCAAACATGAGTATAGCATTTTATATATACATCAGATTCACTGTTAAGTCTTTTCAACAGAGAAAATTCACTATTACGTAAATCATGCTGTTTTTATAAAGTTCAAATCATGAGTGTATTTTCTTTATCGAAGAACTAATTGGAACATCATGTTAAATGTTAGTACCTGCTGATGATTGGCATGCATTGTTTACAATCACAGTTTTAGATTTGCCCACATTCTTCCCTTTCTTAAAACATATTTGGTCTTTTCATGATGGCTGATTTTACCAAAACGGGAATACCAACAGGAATACATATCCTACAAAACAATATTCAATACGTATAATTCACTAAAACATACGAGAAGCATGGAAACAACAAGCATCAAACAGAAGTGAAAACAGGTTAGCCAACAGCATAGTTTGAGAATAAAATGTGTCCCACCCATCACAAAACATCCCATTTCAATAGCTCTTACAGAAAAAATGTTAGAGATGTCAAAAGTTGCACATTTTTATCGACTTTAGACAGAAGCAACGAAATAGAGCCTACGTAATTAAAGTGGTTTCTAAATCATTATACTATTTGTATCATATATCATTTAAAACTTAGAAAAGTGCAGCTTAATGTGAGATAAAGATAAAATATGATAGTTTTGTTTTTTTGGACATTCCGAACCCCCTCAAACAGCAGTTAGTCAACTGTAGAGAGACTTTAATATATCATACATCTTAAGAACTTGATGTTAAATTTTGTTTTTAAAATTTCAGTTTGAAATAGAGTTAAATTTAAAGGGTTGCCTCCCTTGTTGAGTTGTGGGCTAGCATTTGGGCATTTTGTTTAAATTAGAATTATTCTCTTGGTTGTTATTATTATAAAATGAATTAGTTTCATGGGACCCACTGAACAGAATTAAGCCATGTGTTCCATCTGGAATCGTTAGATGCCCCGTCCTTCCGGTCTCACTTATATATTTCCAGGAGTCACGTTAGAAGCAGACAGGGCCGTTCCAACCTACTTGTGGTGCTTCACTCAAGGTGTTTGACGCCCCCTCCGTATTTGTACTCCTTGTTCTCTCTGTTTTGCTTAGACAACCTGCTTACATTTGTTTATATTAGCAGGAGCCAATTTTAAGGTTGTTTCTACATTTAATTTAATGTAGCGGAATATCGTTTCGCGAATTTAAACAAAGGTTATGCGAGTTACCATAATGTATATAATATCCATCATTGTATACGAGTATTCCTCAGTTATGATAGTTACCACGTAATAAAGTGTTCGAACATTCTATAAAGTGACAAATTAAATAGGAATAATCTTAAGGGATGACGATGATAAGCATGTGGAGATATTTGAAGAACTTAATCCAATTAATCTTCAAATTGAAAATTATAAATCAATTTGTCATTTTTGTTATAAGAAAATGGAAGATTTGATACCAAATTTAACGAGAAAAGTTCGAAATTATTTGGAGTAAAGTTATTCCAGGCAATCCTTAGGAAAGGAATATTCTCTCAGAGTTATTATTACTACCTTTATCCAAAAATATTCCAAACTGCTGTTAGAGCTGCGGTATGCTCGTATATCCTCTTTGGAAGGTACTCCATTTAAAGTCATCTCACAGAACAAAATCAGATAGGTTCAACTCCGGTGACTTTAGCAGCCATAATCTTTATAAAATTACTCTATAAAGATAAAAGGATTCCATCACAGTCACACTTACTTGAGAACTGTGGTATGTAATGTGCCATCATGCTGATACCAGCCAGTGTTTAATTGGTTCCCAAGTTCTTGAAACATTTGCAAATTACCTTTACTTGTTACCAGGAAACGTTAAGAAGATGAATTGGATAGGAGAGTCAGACTGAAAAGTTCAATGTCATAGCCAGGATTTGAACCACGGATCTCCAGGTCCCTGTCCGGCTACTCTTAACCATTGAGCTGCCATGGCAACATGCTTGTATGACATTAAATTCTCCAACTAACTCGTATTTTGCCGGTAAACCACTAAGAACTCTCATATACAATCATAAGCACAGATTGTGACGACTTGCTGTGCTTAAGTACCTGGCTTGCGGGAATGATGGCCATGATAGCTCAATGGTTAAGACCAACCGGATAGAGACCGTCAGACCCGTGGTTCAAGTCTCAACTTAGGTAATGAATTTTCTAGTCTGACTGTATCCCAATCTTTGCCTACACATGGGAAGCGTGGAATAATTTCCATTAACTGACTTAACGGTGGTAACTATCAAGCCTGGAACTTAATTACTTGTAATAGTAAGTCGCCACAAACGGTGCATATCTTATTGTATATCAGAAATCCTAGTGGCTCACCGCAAAAGCACGTTTCAGTTGCAGAATTTAATCTCAGCTAGATGTTGTCCATGGTAGCACAATGGCTAAGAGAAACCGGACGGAGATCAGGAGAACCGTGGTTTACATCCAGCTATTCCATTGAATTTTTCTGTCTAGCTCTACCAGGATATAACATATATATAAATTGCTTTGTCAGCCTTGGTGGGCCATAAAACCGTTTCGAAAGCTTTCACCGATATTACATAAAGGAACTCCTCCAATATGTGTTTTCCACACATCGTTATAGTAGGAGATAGTCATATCTCGATACATTCAGCTTCTACTGCAACCAAACACTTAATATGTGACCCCCGGAATCTCTGACGACACTTTCTCGATGTTCACCAAGTACAGTGTCACCACATCAAAGCCCGCCTCGGTAGCGTAGATGGTAGCGTGTCTGCCTCACGTTCAAGAGGTCCGAGTTCAAATCTCGGTCAGGGTGAGTTACCTGGATAAGGTTTTTCCGGGGTTTTCCCTTATCCTTCAAGACCAATTTCGGGTAACTCTAAGCTCCATGGACCCTGGACCCATTTGATCATCATTTCACCCAATTCATTCACCGTCCGATATGACTTAACGTTGGAGGACCTAAATTACACACACTCACACACACACACACACACACACACACACACACACACACACACACACACACACACACACACACAGGCACACACACCACATCAAATTTCTCCTGTAAAGAATTATATTTTATTAAAAGTTTATTACATTCTGTGAAATAGTTATGCAGTTTCTGGGGTCTCTTTCAAATGAAACACCCTGTATAATGCAGTTAAAATCATGCAGATTTCTAGTACTGAAGGAAGAATTAAAGTTACGGACGAAATTATGGAGCCCAAAACCCGAGTAGGACCCTCCACGTATGTTCTCAAACCTTTGTGCTTTCACTGTGTCATCCGGGATGAAGGTATGAAAGAATACTCTTAGGTCAATAAGGACAACCTGTCCGGAAGCCCCAACCCTCGGCGGCCCCACTCGGAGGGTACTCCCGTTCGAGGGCCCTGAGGAAACCTCTATAACATCCTCGTTCACAATCCACCAAAGAACATCGCCTGTACCTAGAACTACCCCAGCATTCGACTACCGACCCGCGAAAACCAGACAAAATCAGACAACAAGAACAAGCATGCATATTACATTGCATTTGCGACACATAAATCATATTTCCGTATACACAAAAGTTGGATATGTGCATTAAAAGCTTTCTCATTTACTATTAACAGGAAATGCTTTTGTACACAGAATAATAACTGACCTAAAATGCACAGGTTGGTGGTTATGTCATGCACACTGTGTGGTAAACCTAAAGGTTTTAATGTGTAGCAAACAACTAATTTTCATCCAGTTTCGAGTGTTTTTGTACGTTTTGGTTTGCACTTTCAACATTTATTAATCAGTTTTGAAATATACTGTAATAACAGAAAGCATAGCGTTATAAATATGAAGGTATTGTTCCAAGGCAATGCCTGAACTGAATTGAGTGTTAATGAAGCATTGTTGTAGACTGCACATGAGCCGATAACAATCCTTTTGTGTGGGGACTGCAGCGAAACTAATATAAACTTTAAATAAAAGAACAAACCAACAGCACAAACGTAAAGACACGAAAGGAGCATTCGACAATGTGTATAATCAGTACTTTGCATGTAACATGAATAGAATTGGGGAGCCGTGAAAGTGTACCCAAACTTTGCTCAGCTCTTCAGTAGGTGCATTCTAGCACCTACAGAGTTGGTCAAAACAAACATTTTATTGCAACGTTTCAACAAACGTAAGTACACGGCCGCGCCGTGGCTGAATGGTAAGGCCTCTCGGCTCTCACCAAGGCGGCTTGATTTCGATCCCAGGTGACCGCAAAGTGAGATTTGACACTGGGGAGGATTTTCTCCGGGATTTCCGGTTTTCGCCGAGATCTAATTTCACCACTGAACCATCTTCATTTCATGTATCATCAGTGTCACCACCTGCGGTGCCGTATGTAGTGAAAGTGGGCGTTAAACAGTGCACATTTCAACAAAACTACATGAAGTGGTCTCCTCAATCCAATAATGCAGTTTTGGAAAAAGATTGGTGCGCATGGGCGAATAAAAAGTAGGTAAGCACCAAATTATTTTAGGTACACAGTCTTCCAAAAACACTGCACGAGATTCTTTAAGAAAATCTGCAAACTAACCTGCGCTGGGCAATTCCTCGACAATTTTGTTATTTTAAACAATTGCTTCAACAATCTATGTCCAAGAAACTTTTATGACAAATTAAATATTGCCTCATATACGGTTTTGATTATTCCAATTTTGTAATAAAAGTTTGGTAATAATTAGCGTTATAGTGGAAGTGGTACTTAGGCGGAATTTTGTAGACTAGTTCTAACCAGACGGCATAGCTCAGTTGGTTCCGTCTGTGGCCTGCATTCGGGAGACCCGGATTCGAATGTTGTGGCGGACCTAACTGACCCATGGGTTTTTCGGGGGTTTTCCCGGGTCGTTAGGTGAATGCGGGTTAGGTTAATTACATCCACCGATTTCCTGTCCCTCTATTATCATTTCTCGTCATCTCTCATTTAGTGACCTGTTTCAGGGCAGAAATATCAGCGGGAGTCTTGGCGGTGCATGGCAGGATGATACGCTGTGAATTAAACTACTTCCTCCTCCTGTATTTCAGTTCCCTGTCACCGCGCAATCATTTCGTGACCGCCAGCCATGGACCTTTAGGGCGCGGCTGCTGGGCTCGTTGCTGTCCTGCAGTAGGGCCTTTGTCGTGGCCTTTCGGGGGAAGTCTCTAAGTAAACTGTAGGGACCCTGTCCTCTGCGCCTTCATGGCTCCTTGGGGGCCACCTCCGTCAGGCAGGGACCTTTAGGGCGCGGCTGCTGGGCTCGTTGCTGTCCTGCAGTAGGGCCTTTGTCGTGGCCTTTCGGGGGAAGTCTCTAAGGAAACTGTAGGGACCCTGTCCTCTGTACTTTCACGGCTCTTTGGGGCCACCTGTGTCAGGCAGGGACTTTTGGGGCTCGGCTGCTGGGCTCGTTGATGTCCCGCAGTAGGGGAGCGAGTCCGTTGTCGTGGCCTTTCGTGGGAAGTCTCTAAGGAAACTGTAGGGACCCTGTCCTCTGTACTTTCATGGCTCTTTGGGGCCACCTGTGTCAGTCAGGGACTTTTGGGGCTCTGCTGCTGGGCTTGTTGATGTCCCGCAGTAGGGGAGCGAGTCCGTTGTCGTGGCCTTTCGGGGGAAGTCTCTAAGTAAACTGTAGGGACCCTGTCCTCTGCACTTTCACGGCTCTTTGGGGCCACCTGTGTCAGGCAGGGACTTTTGGGGCTCGGCTGCTGGGCTCGTTGATGTCCCGCAGTAGGGGAGCGTGTCCGTTGTCCTGGCCTGTCGGGGGAAGCCTCTATCTAAGTAAACTTTAGGGACCCAGCCCTTTGCACTGTCGTGGCTCCCTGTTGGCTCCCGCTCTCTGTCTTCTCTCGCCTCAATCTTTTTTTACCGGGTTGCCCCACTTGGGGGCATAGGAACATTGAGCTCAGCATGGTAGCGTACGTACTCAATCCCCACCGTAGTGAAATGCTAATCCTAGGCTACTTCTAGAAAAAGACTGGAACAATATATGTAGCACAGCGCATGCGCCATGTCGTATAAATGAATCCCTCGTGAACGGTAGTGGCAGTATATTAGTAGACCTGCATTGATAAATATTAAAATGTTTAGGTGTATTGGATTCTACCTATGAAACTAAATCATTTGAGTACCAGTTGCTGTGAGCAGGTAACGTGTTGGAATATATAACTTTATCAAAAAATGTGTAATTCTTTAATTTGTATGAAGTGGATTTAGTTTGTACTTGTTATTTCCACTCAACCGTTCCCGGCAGGATTGTAGGTTTTCTGTGGGTGCCCGGCATGCCTCTCAACTAGTTGCCGTCATTGGTGGAATCCAGTGTTTTAAATGTAGTAATAATATAACAAAAATCGAACGTTGTAACGCAAGTGATTACAGTATAAATTTTGAATTTTCTGTTATAGCCACTTATGTCCTCTTCTTCTTCTTCTTCTTTTCTTCTTCTTCTTCTTCTTCTTCTTCTTCTTCTCTTCTTCTTCTTCTTCTTCTTCTTCCTTCTTCTTCTTCTTCTTCTTCTTCTCTTCTTCTTCTTCTTCTTCTTCTTCTTCTTCTTCTTCTTCTTCTCTTCTTCTTCTTCTTCTTCTTCTTCTTCTTCTTCTTCTTCTTCTTCTTCTTCTTCTCTTCTTCTTCTTCTTCTTCTTCTTCTTCTTCTTCTTCTTCTTCTTCTTCCTTCTTCTTCTTCTTCTTCTTCTTCTTCTTCTTCTTCTTCTTCTTCTTCTTCTTCTTCTCTTCTTTCTTCTTCTTCTTCTTCTTCTTCTTCTTCTTCTTCTTCTTCTTCTTCTTCTTCTTCTTCTTCTTCTTCTTCTTCTTCCTTCTTCTTCTCTTCTTCTTCTTCTTCTTCTTCTTCTTCTTCTATCTTCTTCTTCTTCTTCTTCTTCTTCTTCTTCTTCTTCTTCTTCTTCTTCTTCTTCTTCTTCTTCTTCTTCTTCTTCTTCTTCTTTCTTCTTCTTCTTCTTCTATCTTCTTCTTCTTCTTCTTCTTCTTCTTCTTCTTCTTCTATTTCTTCTTCTTCTTCACTTCATGGCATAGGCAATCCAATGCCTGTTCCGCCTTCGAAGTCCTCCAGCCATCGTTTCCTGGGTCTGCCTACCGATCTCCTACCTTTAGGATGATGCTGTAATATTTTGTTTTTGTAAGTCTATTATCTGTCATTCTTTCAAGATGTTCCTTCCATTTTTGTTTGAGATTTTTTAACCTATCATTCATACTAAAAATGTCTAGCTCTTCTCTTATATTTTCATATCTTATTAAGTCCCTCTTCGTGCATCCTTTCACACTTTTCAAGATTTAATTTCTGAAGCCTGTATTTTACTCTGTTGCTTTTTAGTTAACGTCCAAGTCTCACTTCCGTATGTCAGTATAGAGTACAGCCATAACTTTGTAGAACTTTAATTTTGTCGTCATTGTTTTTACGTTGCTCTCCATATACTCCTAATATTTCTGGGATCATATTATTCCCAACTCGAGCGTTCATATCCCCACTAATAATTACGTAGTCAGTTTTATTTCACTTATCTATTCTTCTGTAAATTTTCATAGAAATCTATTGATTCTTCTTTCCGACTTTCTTCCGGGGCATATACTCCTATTACTGCAAAATGATTTCTACATGAGGTCCTCTTTATTCCGAATTATTTCTGTATAACAGGAAAAGATACAGAAAAACCGCATGACTCGTTAAGCCAAATAATTTACGACAAATATATCTGCTCTCCTAAATAAGCAATTTCGAGATATTCCTTATTGATTTCAGTTTTTAAAACCAGGTTTGTCTCAATTTAAAAATCAATTTGTTCTTCTCTCTCTCTCTCATCTCTCTCTCTCTCTCTCTCTCTCTCCTCTCTCTCTCTCTCTCTCTCTCTCTCTCTCTCTCTCTCTCGGCCATACAACAATTCATTGAGTCCCTTACATGATTACCAGATGCCCCTGCACGTACAGGAAATATGCAGTTAGAAAATTTCTGGAAACATTTCTCTCGATTTACATACAACATATAAAACAATAAGAAGTTTATATAAAGTGTGAGGAGAGACAGTCATGTAAATCTTACCCTCTTTGTCTAACATGGCTTGCACATGTGCTTCTTTCTTTATTCTGCCATTGCTTTCTTTCATACATCAGGCGTTTTCCACCGAACCGACGATAACCTATGGCAAGTATCACGCTTGGCAAATTCAGCATTTGGTCGACATCTGCGTTTTTCCGATCCTTTGAATATTATTCATTCCACCTCGACTGTAAGGTTACTTCTTCTCCTACTATTCATGTATATGACTGTTTGCAGTGACACATATTTGAAGTCACCCGTTTCTTCTCTATTTGAGAACAATAACTTCTTAAAGAAATGATGTACTTGGATTTTGTGTCTGACAGCAAATTTATTAGCTGTCTGTCTTTAATTTTGTAAGTAGACAGTTGCATTCCAAGTATACATTTGATGTACAGATGTCACTTTAATTACACCTTCTGTGGTCCTATGAATGAAAAAGAAAGCACTTCTTTGGAAAAGTTCTGTGTGTATATGAATGTGACAGTGTGAGCTTGTCAACAGTTTAATTCAAAGATTTAACATCAGCAACTTCCCAGGAGATGTTCAAGAAAATCCCTCATCCTAAAGCACTTGCAGCAATTTTGATTTACTTCGGTGAATATGGATATACAAGCTGTTACAAAGGGTACGGCCCAAACTTTCAGGAAACATTCCTCACACACAAAGAAAGAAAATATGTTATGTGGACATGTGACCGGAAACGCTAAATTTCCATGTTAGAGCTCATTTTAGTATTTCTCTTAAAATGTAAATTAAAAATCATTCGTGCAGACAATTGTCAAAATACCCCATTGTGGTTCATGTACGATGGAGCTCCTGCACATTTCAGTCGAAGTGTTCGTACGCTTCTCAACAACAGAGTCGGTGACCAATAGATTGGTAGAGGTGGACAAATTCCATGGCCTCCACGCTCTCCTGACCTCAACCCTCTTGACTTTCATTTATGGGGGGATTGAAAGCTCTTGTCTACACAACCCAGGTACCAATGTAGAGACTCTTCGTGCTCCGTATTGCTCCAGGGTTGCATCAGCGCATCAGGGATTCCATGCGACGGAGGATGGATGCATGTATCCTCGCTAACGGAGGACATTTTGAACATTTCCTGTAACAAAGTGTTTGAAGTCACACTGGTACGTTCTGTTGTCGTGTGTTTCCATTCCATGATTAATGTGATTTGAAGAGGAGTAATAAAATGAGCTCTAACATGTAAATTAAGCGTTTCGGACACATGTCTGCATAACATATTTTCTTTCTTTGTGTGTGAGGAATGTTTCCTGAAAGTTTGGCCGTACCTTTTTGTAACATCCTGTATATACCAGGTGAGTCAGCCTCGCCTTATGTTTTTGTAAAGTAGGCCACCCATCAAACGGCATGTGCGCCTTAGTACAGCTTTGCGCTTACTGAACTCTATTGCTTGACGCACTTAGAAGAATGCGAAGAATTCAGAGGAATAGCTGCATAAGGGGAAAAACGCACTGCTCGCTAACGTAAACCTCAAAAACATGCGAATTCTTTACTGAGAGAAAATTCCGGTTTCCAGCCGATGTTACGAACTTTTTATTAGTGTATACCTACATGGCAAAATAATTCAGTAAACGCCTCGGAAAAATTAGACTTATCACATGAGTACACCAACAACGTCATTTAAAAAATTTGGCGGATTCTTGTACTTAGGACAGAGGTTGGATGTCAAAAATTAGGAAAATATTAGAGACATACCTCATCTATCGTGGACCCGTATATTCCTCATTAATCAGTTTTTGCAAAATCTGAATTTTTCTTTTAGCACAAATAGTATTTATTAGAGATTGACTAGTTTGGTGCTCGACACACACCACATTGGTGGGAATGCAATACGACAACACTGCAGGACTCCGATTGCTCATGGACAAACACCTTTCCACATGAAACACACAATAGTTGGTTTTGTTAGAGAATATTACAACTTATGAAGCTTTTTACTGAACAAAGCGTTACATTCTTAAAGTGTTATTGTATAAACAATGTTTTAAAGTACAATAAACTGCCCTGTATGATATTGAATGCATGTTTCTCCTTCCTAATTGTAGTTTATTAATTGATATGTTCTATAATAGGTTATGCATTTCGTTTTCTGCATTAGAGCAGCTAGGTTGCTCTATAAGTGTCTTGGTCTCTAATGAGACCCACCTTTTGCGTGACTCCTCTACTTTAGTTTGGGTGTGTTCCGTGACATTGGGCAGTAATGGTAACAAAAGGATAAGGTCGCATCCCGCCTCATTAATTCATTGTCCTTCTCCACTGTGGTCTGAAGGAGCTTTCAGGTCGCACAGTAGGTTTACTTCTCGTTTTGTAAACCTTAGGTTATCATCATATCCACGTGAGTTTAGCCTACTTCTGAGCTGGTACATAATTAGTATAGAAGGTTTTAATTCCTTGGAAAAATTCGATACGAGATTTCAATGGGAAGTGCCCCTTTTGAGAATCCTTGAATAAAATCAGCTGATGTGTTATGATCAAATGACTTTCGGTACTTGTGCACAAACTCTTGTTAAAGAATGTTTATTCCTCCATCTACTTATGTTAATTGACATATAGATTTACACAAATGAAATTGTTTGAAAGTTTTCTTTAGGGTGCAAGACAAACAAGGGAATAAGGTAAGCAGTAGTCAGTGTCCTAAGAGGCGGTTGCTATATGATGGCATTGAAGTGTGATTCCTTTAGCTTATCCAGGACACAATAAACTAATGATGACTTAGCACATGAGAAAAGTAGAGTAATTCCAACAAGTAACTAGGTAGATATATCTCGAAAAAGTTCACTTCACAAAACATTGCGTTTGTTATAAATTGTGGCTTTAAAAGGATTTGTAATTTTTGTGTACAAGATTTTGTCCATCTTTTACTGTTTACCAGTGGTGCGTAAGTCATTCACAATGATGAGGATTTCTAAGAACATTCCCAGAAACTTATATGTATACATTTGGTTTGTCATGGAAATATCTCAGAAGTGTAATTATTTTAATAGACATTTTGGAGACCTATTTGAGGAAATGAAACTCTAAGGAAAAGGTTTTATGAAAAGTATAATCTTGGATGTGGTAAAGCTTCATGTAGTTCCTTAAATACCAAAATTGCTAGTTGTTTCTGTATTTTGGCCGCACGTTTGTCTCTCACCAAAGTGACGCAAGTTCAATCCCATGAACTACAAAGTGAGATTTGTGGTAGATAACATGGCGCAGTGTCGGGTTTTTCTCCGGTTCCTCCAGTTTCCCCTGCCAGTATTCTATCAATTGCAGCATCATCACCTTTCCTATCACCTCATCTCGCCCTCAATTTCCGGCCTGATCTCCCTTCCTGGATTCTCTGTCTCACTGATTCAGAGATTCCGTTCCTCCGCTCGCCGCCTACGGACATGAGGATTACGAGCAACAATAATACGCTGACACCACATAGTGGTAAAACTTCAGAGAATATGGTGAGACGAGTGTAAACATATATAGATGCTGGTGGAGGACACGTCCCAACATTTTCTCTGAGATGCAAATAATGTAATGCAATCTCCAAATTGTGTATTATATTCTCCCGAAGCTGAACGTGTGTCCTATTACTGGATCAAAGGTTACGGCTTACTGAAACGGTGCAGGTTTATATGGATCGCACTGTAGTAGATTATAAGGTAGGTTACTCGACATAAATCTTGCGATATGATCGGGATATTTCAGGATTATACGTACCAAATTTTTGGATTACCACTAGGGGTGAATTGGAAAATGTTTTATCTCGCGTCTGTTTTTTGACTGCGTTACGTCTTGGAAATCTTCAAATGTATAGTAGAACATTTTTCAAAAGCTGATAAGGCTATTTAATGAACTTTAGCGCTGCTAAAAGCTACTTTTGATATTACGTTCCAATTAGTTTCTCTATGTATTTTCAAAATGGTTCTTACAATAGCCTATACATGTTAGTGAATCGATATAGTAATTCTAGAAATGGATTTTATATCCCTCCTTATAGATATTGAACAGCTCCCTGAGCAGAAACCAGAGTTTGATCCTACTGAGCAAGGATGCAGCTCTCTGTTACTGTAATCCTTATAGAGAACTCGAGCTCTAAACCATGAAGTAGGGTACCTGTGCCCTTACGTAAGGTAAACTATGATCGAAAGTTTCCTAAAGCCAACTAAATTCCAAATGCTTGTTGTTCACCGCAGATTTGGACTCCTATTTGAATGTGTACAAACACGTGCAAGTTTGAATACAGCCTTTAGTTTAACTTCAGCAACAAGTAACCCACAACATCCAAACTTTCCAGTTAGAAAATGGTCTACAAATTGCTCCAGAACTCTTATGTCTGAGAGTATACTGATGTAAATACCACAATAACGTTTGACCTTAGAGATCATATATTTCTTAGCCAGCTGAAATAATGCATCCATTGAAACGACTGGAAGCCTAAGAGAAAATTGAAATTAATGTAAGTTATATGCATCTATTGTTGTCTCTGCTTTTTTGATATATAATCTGGTTCAGTTTTGCCCGCCTCGGTAGCGTAGATGGTAGCGATTCTGCCTCACCTTCAAGAGGTCCCGAGTTCGAATCTCGGTCAGGGTGAGTTACCTGGATTAGGTTTTTCCGGGGGTTTCCCTTATCCTATAAGACGCATGTTGGGTAACTCTAAGCTCTATGGACCCAGGACTCATTTGAGCATCATTTCACCCATTTCGTTCATCGTCCGATATGACTTAACGTTGGAGGACGTAAATTACACCAAAAAAAGTTTCAGTTTCTCAGTAAAAGCTTGGAGCTATCAATTAGTCCACAGCTTTGGTATGTAAACCTGGCTGTCTCTATAATTCCTAGTCTTCCACAAAAGGCATCCTACTTTAAGAATCACACTGGGAGTTTCAAAGTTTATATTGAGAGTTATACTGCACATTCCGAGTAGTTGGATCCTTGGATAAGATTTGATAGGAGCATTTGATAGGATACGGATTAAATGTTGAACGTACAGTGGTAAATCGTCGTGTTTATTTGACAAATAAGGAGGTATTTGATTGGTTTAACTTCCACTTCGATTGCCCCTCTATTATTTTCCTATCATTCGTTTTCTTCTATGTTAAATATGTTCTTATATACTTCGAAATGTGAGGTTCTGCCAGTCAGATGATGCAATTTTATGGATACGTCCACCACTATGTCGAGCCCTCCAGATGAAAGAGTTCGATATTTCTATTTTGACTCTGCTAGTTCTTTCGCTTCCTGATGGGTCTAGCACTGCCAACACAGCCGCCGACCTCACGCCCACGTAACGCGGAATAAGTGACTAGATCACATAACACATTCCACATCCAGAATATTGGTTTACTTGGCCAGGACAGCGGCTTATCGCAGCGGTGTAGAGACTGGTTTTTTTGCTAAGAACGAGTTAAAATCCATATACTGTTCATTTTTCGATAAAATTGTGTGTGTGTGTGTGTGTGTGTGTGTGTGTTTGTGTGTGTGTGTGTGTG
Source organism: Mantis religiosa (assembly GCA_030765055.1). Lineage (NCBI taxonomy): Eukaryota > Metazoa > Arthropoda > Insecta > Mantodea > Mantidae > Mantis > Mantis religiosa. The sequence continues at coordinate 30,369,166 of CM060952.1, read as the reverse complement.
TGTGTGTGTGTGTGTGTGTGTGTCAGTAACGTTTATTTGCAACTGAATTCAATATGATGTATTTTGGCAGGTACTTTTATGGACAACAAGTTTGTATTACTACCAATTTAAACACAAATAAAACTCATTGATCAGAAGAGGTTTAAGGTATGTTCTGGATGTAAACTTGTGTCTGTATAAGATTTTGCTTACTTGTACAGGTCGCGAAGGTACGACAGTGGTAGCAGTGAAGACTTTAAAGGAAAACGCCTCTGAGAAGGAACGTTCTGATCTCGTCCAGGAGCTGCAAGTGATGAAGATGCTGGAACCTCATCCCAATGTTGTGAGATTACTTGGTTGTTGTACAGAAAAAGGTGAGCTTGCACATTAAATAATTAAATATATGAGGGTACTCTGAAAAGTTTCCGACCTAATAAAGATACAAGGTATCTTTTCGGAATTTTTTTTTAAATGTTTTTCAACATAATTTTTTTGTAACCCTAGACACTTCTCCCAGCGATGCTCCCATATCTGTAACCCATCCAAATAGTACTCGCGTTTTTCTGTGTAAAATAATTGTTCACGAAGTTAATTGCCTCTTCATTTGACGAAAATCTCTGTCCTCTGAGCGTAGTTTCCAGATGAGGGAACAAAAAGAAGTCGTTTGGGGCCAGATCTGGTGAGTAAGGCTAATGATAAAGCAGTTCAAACCGTAATTCGTGGATTTTCGCCATTGCAACCGCTGAGGTGTGAGACGGTGCGTTGTCTTGGTGAAACATGATATCCTTTTTCTGGAAATGTGACTGTTTTTCCGCAAGTTCTGCCTTCAGCTTGTCAAGTAATGATGCGTACTAAGCTGCTGTGATTCTTTTTCATTTTGAAAATAATTGATTGAAATAACTCCATGACTATCCCAAAACACACTCGCCGGCACTATCCCAGTCGAAAAAATAGCATTTTTTGCTTTTTTGGAGCCCATTCCCCCTTTGTCGTCCGCTGTTTGAACTGTATTTAGTTTCGGGGGTATAACGGTGTAGCCAAGTTTCATCTACAGTAATTAATCGGCGCCAAAACTCGAATTTATTGCGCCTAAACTGCGCCAGCAGAACGTTGGAAATTTTCATTCGAACATGCTTTTGGTCTAAAGTGAGCAAACGCGGCATCCAACCCGTGGACAGCTTTCTGTGTCTAAATGTTGATTTAAATGTGACAAAAACGTTCTTTTGAAATGTTCACAGCCTCTGCTATTTCTCTCAGTTTAGTTCGGCGGTCGTCCAGCACCATTTGCAGAACTTTGGAGATGTTTTCGTTGGTATTTGCAGTTTTTGTACGTCCCGAACGTGTATAGTCTCCCAAGCTCTTGCGACCACGTTTAAATTCAGCTGCCCAAATTTCACTGTGGTAAATGAAGGTGCAGAGTCCCCAGCCACCGAATCCAACTCACCTTTGATTTGCGTAAGCGTATTGCCTTTCAAAAACAAATATTTTAGGACAGCTCGATGCCCGATGTTGTCCTTTTCATAACAAACACATATCAACTCACTCAAATGACTGTTACATAACTTAGCGTGAAAAATGGCTGAAAATTTGGTGAATAACTGCCAACAGATGAACAACGAAATTTACTAGCTTTACTTACGTGTGCTGCCCTCTTCATGTAGAGGTCGGAAACTTTTCAGAGCACACTGGTACGTCAAAGTACTTCAATTCTGGGGGTGCTACCTTTTATTGGATACCTGATCCAATCAACAATCTAGGGATTCATCTGTCTCACCATCGCTGTCTCTCTGGCCCGCCTCGTAGCGTGGTGGTAGCATGTCTGCCTGACATTCAAGAGGTCCCGAATTCGAATCTCGGTCAGGGTGGGTTGCCTGGATAAGGTTTTCTCCGGGGTTTTCCCTTATCCTGAAAGACGAATGTTGGGTAACTCTACGCTCCATGGACCCCTGGCTCTTTTGAGCATCATCTCACTCATTCCATTCATCGTCCGATATGACTTAACGTTGGAGGACGCAAATTAAACACACACACACACACACACACACACACACACACACACACACACACACACACACACACACACACACACACACACACACACCACACACACATCGCTCTCTCTCTGTTGTTTACATCGGGATTGAAGTGGTTTGATACATGGTATGGTTATGGCCGAAAATATATGATCTTGCAGACTCTTATCAATCTGTAATGCTGTTATTTCTGTAACCCTTAATTTCTCGAGACAAATCATTCCACAAGGAACATACGATACGAAAAACTAGTTCCATCCATCACTTTCTGAAACTGGATTCACTCCTTAAAGGAAATTCATGGATAAAATTGCAAACAAGTGGCCCATTTAGTTCTACTTAAATGTAATTTGTTGGAATTTTCGCTTAATTTTATATTTGTTATGCTATTTTATACTTAAAACTTATATTTTAAATATACCAAGGGATCCAAAAACATTCTAACCGGCGGTGCCGTGTTTTGCCTGTTTACGCCCTCGGCCTTCTGCCGCTATTACATATAGGCGCGGATGAAAGCATGCAACATGCTTATGATATTGAATTTTTCAGTCTGGCTACCTTTCGGAAACCTTGTCCTACATTCAGCTAGTATGGAAAAACATTAATTTCGAATTTTTACTGTTTATATAATTACCTTCCAATGCTCTAATTTAGTACCGTAATTTACAGAACAACTTGAAACTGAACAATGTGCATACACTTGATGTTTCAATTGAGAGCTTGTTACCTAAGTGTCCTTAACGTTCCATGTTGTTGGATTATCCGGGGCTACATTAACGGTAATCCCTGAGCACTTAACTCTCTTGTCTCTTAATCCCAATGGAGTAGGCCTAAATGTCAGTTCCTTATACACAAGGGCAGTCTAACAGTAATTGATGTCGATTGTTGAAACAACAATGCTCTGTGGAACCACTTAGACACGATTTTTCTTATTTCAGAAACTTAGTGTAGTGAACAATTCTATACACCATTAATTAATACGGGGGCTGTTCAATAAAGAATGATCACACCTTTTTTTTGACAGCGTACCGTTACTCATCCTCATAATTTTGTTGGTCCCTCTCAAAATAGTCTCCCCTGAATGCGATGCACTTGTCCCAGCGTTTCTGCCAGTCTTCAAAGACATGCTGGAAACCATTTTTGAGATATCCTTCAAAATCGCCTCCGCAGCCTTCACCACTGCTTCTGATGATGGATAATGCCTCCCACGAAGGCGTTTCTTCAAGTTAGGGAATAGAAAAGAGTCACATGGGGCTAAATCCTGACTATAGAGAGGATGAGGGGTGCACTTCACGTTGATGTTTGCAAGATATTCAGCAACAACATTGGCAATATGCAGCCACGAATTATCGTGGTGCAGCATCCAGCCTGCTTCATGGAAATATGGTCTTTTGCGCCTGATATGGACTTGCAATATTTTCAGAACATTTCTATAGTATTCTTCAGTTACTGATGTGTGTACAGGTACAATATGCTGATAAATCATTCCATGAATATCAAAGAATGAGATGACCATAACTTTCCCAGCAGAAACAACTGCTTTTGCTTTTTGGGGGGTTGGTGATGAAGGAGATTTCCACAGTGAGCTTTGCTGTTTGCTCTCAGGATCAAACTGATGTAGCCAAGTTTCATCAGCAGTGATTACGTTTGAAAGAAACTCCGGATTTTCCTCTAACATCAACCTTAACTGCATGTTACCTCCATTGCAGCGGTAGACGATACTGAACATGTCTGAACTTGTCTGGTTCTCACAGGCGGGAACCAGGAGTACCAACAATGAAACTACTACAGCGTGTTTGTTTCACATTAAGCCAACAGAGAATAATAAGACTGAATTTTAGTGCGAAAAATTATGACCGTCAAAGAATTATGAACATTCTTTATTGAACAGCCCTCGTAGAGTTAAATATCTAGGTCAAGTTTAAGGATATTAACTTTTATAGTTTAAAGCACAACTGAAAAATAAGCCTGACAAATTAATTGGGTTTCCTTTCTAGTTTTAAATATTGTTTGCTAAAGAGTCGTACTGGCAATAGGGCGAAGGCCGTTGAAGTTTTAGGCCTGAAGAAGGAGGAATAGTAGTAAAAATATTTTACGTTACTTTGCAAATATATACAATATTTGCAGAAATGCTCTTTTTCTAATTCATTTTTGACCAATCATCAGCATTACTTTATAAAACAACAGAAGAGTTTCTGGGCAGAGCAGCGGAAATAGGGAAATACTACATGCGTAAGTGATAGCCAATCTTCTATAGAAGATTGTATGTTATGGAGGACTTTGAAGTGTCCTTTATGCTTAATCAGGTAAAAGAGAAATGGCTTTCACTTTGATAAGGGTATAAGTATTTTAATATACAAACCTATTAAGAAATACCTCAGACACAGTAAATTTACTTCTTTTTCTTCTTTTTTGACTTCCCTAGTAGTACCACTATCGTGGTGGTAGGGGAAATTTGTTCCTCTATGACTTTTAAGATAGGGCTTGAGGATCCGCAGCTTTGGATCCGATAGAGAACCAGGATAGGTGATCAGCTCAATGCCTGGTGTGAAGCTGAAAAAAGTGGATGATATATTTGAGGGCCAGATGATGATAGGAAAGAAGATGGAGTATTTGCCGGAATGTTGACGTGGGAACCGGATTACCCAGAGAAAACTCTTCCCAGCGGCATGTTGTCCACCACAATTCGCACTTTTCGGTCACCTGGGATCGAACTCGTACCGCCTTGCTGAAAGCTAAGCAGTCTCACCACTCAACCATGGTGCGGCCACAGAATACACTTCGCAAAGGTGTTTTAAATTGTGATTTACTTATTTATTTATTTATTTATTTATTTATTTATTTATTTATTTATTTATTTATTTATTTATTTATTTATTTATTTATTTATTTATTTATTTATTTATTTATTTATTTATTTATTTATTTATTTGTTTGTTTGTTTGTTTGTTTGTTTGTTTGTTTGTTTGTTTGTTTGTGTGTGTGTGTGTGTGTGTGTGTGTGTGTGTGTGTATGTATGTATGTATGTATGTATGTATGTATGTATGTATGTATGTATGTATGTATGTATGTATGTATGTATGTATGTGTATGTATGTATGTGTATGTATGTATGTATGTATGTATGTGTATGTATGTATGTATGTATGTATGTATGTATGTATGTATGTATGTATGTATGTATGTATGTATGTATGTATGTATGTATGTATGTATGTATGTATGTATGTATGTATGTATGTATGTATGTATGTATGTATGTATGTATGTATGTATGTATGTATGTATGTATGTATGTATGTATGTATGTATGTATGTATGTATGTATGTATGTATGTATGTATGTATGTATGTATGTATGTATGTATGTATGTATGTATGTATGTATGTATGTATGTATGTATGTATGTATGTATGTATGTATGTATGTATGTATGTATGTATGTATGTATGTATGTATGTATGTATGTATGTATGTATGTATGTATGTATGTATGTATGTATGTATGTATGTATGTATGTATGTATGTATGTATTTATTTATGTATTTATCTACTTATCTACTCATCTACTCATCTATTTATCTATTTATCTATTTATTTATTTATTAACAGCTTAAAGAAATGCATTTATTTTATTTACATGTTTATGTTATAGTTATTTAAACATCCAAACATAGGAGATACCCTTAAATACATAACTACTGATTAATTTCCATTATAGCGTATAAGGAAGTGTTGTTTCACTAATTCAAACGTTAAAACTGGAAATGCTATACTTAGATTGGGAAATGCATTGCTATAGCCGGGTTTTAAACCGTGGATCTTCGGCTTACCGTGCTGTTACTCTGAGCTGCCTTGGCAGCACACATTTATGGCTTTGAATTTCTCAGCTGCTTATATCAAGTTAATTAGAACAGTGACATTATAAGTCAAAGATTCGTGGTTCAGATCCTGGTAATATCGAGGATTGTCCAACAGTCTGAAAGAATAATTATTTGTAGATTGACTTAATGCTGGGGAACCATAGGGTATATTTCAAATTCAGATGAAATCTTGTGGTTTAGAGGGGAAAGATAGTCAGTTGGGGAATTTTGAATAGTACTGGCTTTTTGACAGAATAACTACGGGGGTGAGTCAAATGAAAACCATAAATTTGTAATAACAAATCGGAATTTCGCGCCGTTATCCTGCAAGTTGGTAAGCGTGCTACAAACAGCGTGCAGAATGGCCTGTAGGTGGCAGTATAGTATAGATGCATACATACCGTCACAGTAACAGTATAAAGATGGCCGCCCCACTTGCGATTTGCACCAAGAAAGAGCAGCGTTCTGTTAGGTTTTTGCGCAGTGAAGGTGTGAAACCTATTGAAATTCATCGATGAATGAAGGTTCAGTACGGTCTACGAATGGGGCAGGGAGTTCGCAAATGGCGTGACTTCAATAGAAGATGCTTCACGTCCTGGTCATGCGCAACGAGTTGTGACTCCTCAGAACGTTGCAGCAGTTGAAGCCAAAGTAAAGGAAAACCGTCGAGTGACACTGAATGACATTGCAGCATGTTTGCAGATTAGTCTTGGGTCAGCACACCACATTGTGCATGAAGTGCTCCAGTTTCACAAAGTGTCTGAAAGATGGGTGCCAGGGCAGCTGACTCCTGAAATAAGAGACCGACGTGTTGGTGCTTGTGAAGAACTTCTTCGGTGCTTTGAATGGGAAGGTGATGGCTTCTTTACAAGAACCGTTACTGGGGACGAAACCTGGGTTTACTTCCACCAACTGGAAACAAAGAGAGTGAGAAAGAAATGGTGCCATCCCACTTCACCAAAAGCAAAGAAGTTTCGAACACAACTATCAGTAGGGAAGGTTATGCTGACTATCTTTCGGGACGAAAAGGGCTTCATTTTGGAGAATCACATGCCTAGAGGGAACACTGTCACCAGTGCATTATACACAGATCTCCAAAAGATCATCTGCGGCCTTGCAATTAAATCAAAGCGACGTGGATTGCTGTCAACAGGTGTCCTTTTGCAACATAACAATGTAAGGCACCTCACTGCCCGTACAACAGTTGCAACAATCACACACCTGCATTTTGAGTGTCCTCATCCACCATACTCACCAGACCTTGCCCAAAGTGATATCCATATATTTGGACCACACAAAGACGCAATTGGAGGAAAAAAGTTCCGTTGCGATGAAGAGGTACACCACGCGGTGCACGAGTGGTTTTGCGGATACCAAAAGAATTTTTTTCTTTAGGCATTTATGCACTTTGTAACTGCTGGAGGACTTATATTGAGCAAGGGGGCGATTATGTTGAAAAGTGATACAGCTTTGTACCACTTCTGCACTATAAATAATATTTAGACATATTTAAGGTTTTCATTTGGCTCGCCGTGCTAGGGGTCCCGGGTTCGATTCCCGGCGGTGGGGGTGGGGATTTTTCTCCGACCAAGACAATTCCCCATCTTCCCCAGAGTCTGGAAGTATGAATGAGAGTATGAATGTGTGCGTGATCTAATGATTAAAAACCAAAGATAACGAGTTAACACCTTCAGTATGTTCCAAAGGAGAACGGCCGCCGATATGACCATAGCAGTTAAAGGCGGGGTATAAATGGAACGAGGTCGCCCTCGTAATTTGGTTTGAGTAACAGCACAGTAAAGCGAAGATCCGAGCTACGTCATCGAGTTTCCCCCTCATTAACGTTTCCATCTCAAGCATAGAAAGAAATATTAATTTAGAAATATTTATACTGTTTTCATTAACATATTAACTGTTAATCACTTGTGCAAGATCCCTAAGTTAAAGAGAGTACAGCCTTAATTGTTAATCTTAACTTGCAGATCCAGTATTTGTGATCATGGAGTATGTGTCGGGCGGCAAGCTGCAGAGTTTCCTGAGAAATTCCCGTGCAGAACGCTATTACGGCAACCTGCATGGACCAAGCAAGACTCTGACCTCCCGTGACCTAACCTCATTTGTTTACCAGGTTGCCCGAGGCATGGACTTCCTCTCATCCAAGGGCGTAAGTACATTATCTACAATACATTAGGCATTATGTATATTACACTAATCAATAGGCTTTCCTGTGTTCATTAGTATGAATCTGTCTGGAATTAATGGAGCTGTATTCAGCATCAGATCGGTGGATGTTATATATGGACGCGTTCAAGGGGTTTAAAGTGAAGCGAAATATGCTATCCAGGATAAATTTGTCATTACCAAAGAGAGCTCAATCCACTGGATACGACTCAGATTGACAGATACGACGTTGACAGATTGATTGATTTATTTATAAATAAGGATACTCAACTCCGTGGTCATCAGCACCCATTCAAAAACTGTATTTTATTTTTCTATTCCTTTACCTTTACATTACTTTTTATAACTTTACTTTCTATAACATTTACTTTACTTTAACTTTGCTTTGGCTTCCTTTGGCTTTGCTTTGGGTTTGCTCTGGCTTTGCTCTAGCCCTGCTCTGGCTGGCTCTGCTCTGGCTGCGCTTTAGCTCTGCTTTGGTCTTGCTTTAACTTTCCATTGGCTACGCTTTGGCTTTGCTCTTGCTTTGCTCTGTCTCCGCTATGACTTTGCTTTGGCTTTGCTCTAGCTTCACTTTGGCTTTGCTTTAGCTTTACCCTGGTTCCGCTCTAGCTTCTATCCGGCTTCGATCGTATCTCACTCTAACTTCACTCTAAATTGATTCTAACTTGGCTCTGGCTTTGCTCCGGTCCCCGTTCCGGTCCCACTCTGGCTTCGCTCTGAGCTCACTCTAACTTCATTCTTCAACTCAACTCTGGCTTGGCTCTAGCTAGGCTCCGGTCACCGCTCCGGTCCTACTCTGGCTTGACACTGGCTTGGCTCTGGCTAGGCCCCAGCACACCTTCGGTCCCGCCCTTGCTTCGCTCCGGCCTCACTACAACTTCATTCCCCAACCCAACTATCATTTGGCTCTGGCTTCGCTCTGGCTAGGCTCTGGTCACCACTCAAATCTCGCTCTGGCTTGGCGCTGGCTTGACTCGGGCTTCGCTTCGAATTCACCCCAACCTCACTCTAAATTCATTATAACTTGGCTCTGGCTTGGCTCTGACTAGGTTCCGGCCCCACTCCGGTCTAGCTCTGGTCTCGCTCTGGCCTCACACTAACTTCATTCCCCAATCCAACTATGATTTGGCTCTGGCTTCGCTCTAGCTAGGCTCTGGTCTCCACTCCAGTCACGCTCTGGCTTGGCTCTGGCTTCGCCCCGGCTTCACTCTAAACTCACTCTAGCTCCACTCTAAATGCACTCTAACTTGTCTCTGGCTTTGCTCTGGCTAGGCTCCAGCACACCTACGGTTCCGCTCTGGCTTCGCCTTGGCCTCACTCTAACTTCATTCCTTAACTTAACTCCGGCTTGGCACTGGCTAGGTTCCAGCCCCGCTCTGGTCCCACCCTTGCTTCGCTCCGGCCTCACTACAACTTCATTCTGCAACTCAGCTCTGGTTTGACTCTGGCCTTGCTCTGGCTAGGCTCCGTCACCGCTCCGGTCCCACTCTGGCTTGGCACTGACTTCGCTCTGGCTTGGCTCTAGCTTTGCTCTGGGTAGGCTCCAGCACACATTCGGTGCCGCTCGGGCTTCACTCTTACTTCATTCCTTAATTTAACTCCGGCTTGGCACTGGCTAGGTTCCGGCCCTGCTCCGGTCCCGCCCTTGCTTCACTCCGGCCTCACTACAACTTCATTCTGCAACTCAGCTCTGGTGTGGCTCTGGCCTTGCTCTGGCTAGGCTCCGCTCACCACTCCAGTCCCGCTCTGGCTTGGAGCTGGCTTGACTCGGGCTTCTCTTCGAATTCACCCCAACCTCACTCTTAACTTCACTCTAAATTCATTTTAACTTGGCTCTGGCTTGGCTCTGACTAGGTTTCAGCCCCACTCCGGTCTAGCTATGGCCTCGCTCTGGCCTCACACTAACTTCATCCCCCAATCCAACTCTGATTTGGCTCTGGCTTCGCTTTGGCTAGGCTCTGGTCACCACTCCAGTCACGCTTTGGCTTGGCTCTGGCTTCGCCTCGGCTTCACGCTAAACTCACTCTAACTTCACTCTAACTTGGCTATGGCTAGGATCCGGCCCACCTTCGGTCCTTCTCTGGCTTCGCTCTGCCCACACTCTAACTTCATTTTGTAACCTAACTCTGGCTTCGCTCTAGCTTCGTTCTGGCTTGGCTCTGGCTAGGCTCCGGTCACTACTCCGGTCTCGTTCTGGCTTCGCTCAGTCTCCAATATGGCTCCGCTCTGGCTTTGCTTTGACTATAACTTGACTTTAATTTACTTTATTTATATAAGGGCCAAACATCGATGTGGACCTTGTTTGAGTGTTTGGCATTAGCTCTCTCCTCACTCAGAGGCACCCAATCGAGAGATTTGGCTCGCGACCCCGTGAGCGCCAAGTCCCGTACCTACCGCAGTAGACCCCTGGGGTTGGCTTTGACAGAGGACATTTTCAAGACAGCTTCTGTTTAACATTGGCAGATGGTGTACAGCCAATAAACGTACTTGAAATACAGGTATTAGGTGTATAACTGCAGAGAACCCACCAATTGACCCATTGAACCGACCGACCGAAGTACTGGCCGGCTGTATAAAGCCAGAAGGGTTTTGCTGCGTGCCCACCCTTTAAAGGTTTTACCGCAGGGAAGGTTTTTCTTTTAGGGATTTTGTAAGATGGGTTGTGGGTTTTGACGTACACATTTTTCCAAGGTTACAAATTTTCGGTACCTCAGATTGTGGGAATGGATGCAAAACCTTGCACCCTGGAGAGTAAAATAAAATAAGAATCCACTCCAGATGTGACTTGCTTCTACCCTCGTAAAATAGCTTTCCCACAATCACATCACTATGGGAAATAAAGTGCCTGTCAGTATAGACCATCCGATTTGCTACCACTTCAATACTTGACATGTTCTAGGTGTGCCTCAGAAAACCCTTTCTAACTACTAATCATTAAAACAAACAATCCATATACGAGGTACGTCCAGAAAGTAAGATCTGTTTGGTAATAAAATTAAATTGTGTACAGATGCAGAAAAATTATGAATTGCACAAAATGCTACAACGCTTAAACTACTTTTCCACTTAAGTGCCGAAATGTTGTAAGCATTTGTCATCGCGAGGCACAAGTTTTTGTACACCTTCTTCATAGAAGTTTGCCGCCTGTGTCTTCAACCAATTGGAAACATTTTCTTTGAGCTCTTCGTCATTGTCGAAGTGCTGACCGCCAAGGAAAGATTTGAGATGCAAAAACAGAAGTCGCTAGGACCGAGATCAGGGCTGTATGGGGAGTGGTCAAACACGTCCCAGCCAAACCCCTGTAGGATGTTTTTGTCGCATTTGCAGTGTGTGGTCCTGTGCTGTCGTAAAGAAACACAACTCTTTTGACATCGCAAATTTGCCGATAAATTTCAATTGTTTTCACTTTCCTAGCATTCAGAAAACGAATCACAGATCTGATTTCACAAGCGGCGGAATTTTCAATCAACACCAACATTGTAAACAAGCACAACTAAATGTACGTGGCTGACAGCGATCTAACACTGGCGGACGTTTCTTCTCCCTGATACAGAGCGTCTATCGCGCATATGCGGAACTGCGATCGCAGCGCCGCAGCGGAGGTAAATTGAAACAGAACTTACTTTCCCTCCATCGACTACAATGTCAAGACTGGTGGAAGGGGATACGCCACTTACGCGCGTCAACCCCGCAGGGAGGACTACCGATATGACCTCTGTGGAGCCGCCCGGTGACCTAGCACACCTTCCACTAGTTCTGCAGGTTAGTACCCGGGAATTATAAGGCAACCCTCTACCCGCTCCGGGTGGCTGTAGCCTGGCCGGAGGTACCCAATTCCCCGTGGGTGTCCGGAACACACTGCGCCCTCAAGTCCAATCCAATCCGTACAACTCCCCGACGGGAGGAGCTTGGCAGTTCGGTCCGAGGTTCCTCTAGTAACGTCAGAGGTACCACGAGTGATAAGTGTCCTTAGCGCCCACGTGAAGTTTACCTCTAAAAATCTACAAGAAAGAGGATCTAATAGAAAGGAAACTCGACCACGCCAGCATTTGAGTTGCCAACAAGGGAAAAACAACAACAACCCTGGAATCAAACATACAGAGACTGCCATAAATAATCGGATAAAGCAGAGTACTACGTTTTGAAAGTGAAAATCAACATTTGATGTGCTATTTTATTGAAATTTATGATAACCGACAGTTACATGGTTCATTCTTGTAAGAAAACAAATGCTCTTTCACATAAAATTAATAATGCGTCCTTTTCCAAGAATTAAAAAGAAGTATGACATTTTTTGACTCTCAAAATAATCGGACGTAACAACTTGAGTGTGATATAAAATATGGCTCAGTACTTTGTGACTCTCGCTCTTCTTTTCACTACTTCTCGCAACCTATTTGGCATGCTATGAACCAGGTTTTCAGGCAGGCTATAGAAAGTTTGATCCATTCTTCTTGCAACCTCTCCTTCAAGTGCTGCTTGGAGGTTATGGGTCTTCCGCGCGGCCTTCTCCAGTTTATCTCATACTGCTTCTATGAGATTAAGATCTGGGGACTGAGGGAGTGGATGCTACATAAGGACAGTTGTGCAGTAACCATAGCTGCACAATGTGGGACGTGATAAAATGAGAATCTGTCCAAAATACCCATCACTTCTATGCTTTGTTTTAAATTTTGCTGTACTAGTCTAAGAGAGACTTCCTAGTTCATGGTTGTGTCCATAAACACCAGCTTTCCCACTCCAGTAGAGGAAATACAGTCCCATACCATTACGCTTCCTCCGCCGTGTTTGACTGTGCCTTGTAAATTGCGTTCTTCCAGCTCTGTGTTTGGTTTCCTCCACACAACCAACCACCCTGCCATCGGAACCAGCAAGCTTGTATTTGCTTTCATCACAAAAATAACTTGGTCCCACTAACGGTTGTCTTGTTAACGGAGTCGTTGGCAAATTTTAATCGCTTCCTATTATTCTTGCTGGAAATATATGGCTTTTCCCTGGCTATGTGACCATTAAAATCTTGTTTTCGCATGGCCCTTCTGACCTTTTCAGGGCTAACTTTCAGTCCCAGTTCTTCGTGAATCTCAGCGCAAATCACCGGAGCACTTATTACACGCATTATGCTTTACCATCAGTATAATATAAGACTCCTGTCTATCGGTAAGAAGTTTTGGTCACCCTGGCTTTGATCGAGATTCAATTGTCTTCATACTTACACCGTTGAATTATATCACTAACTGTACTTCTGCTAAGATTCACAGTCTCTGCTGTTTCCCGATATTGTCTGTTCTTTTCACAGTGATAGATCACTAACAGTCTATGTTCAAATGTACTCCTGGGCCCCATACTATGCTCTAGCCTTCTTCTTGATGCACAGTTGACATACTTTTACGATGTTTTTTTGTCTACTGACACTTGGCCTACTCGATTGTATTGCATTTCATTTGTACTGCCCGATTCATTTAGTGTCGTAAGCTCATGATGTAAACAAGGTTGAATGACAAAGCTCTTAGTTTAGTCACATTTTCAATCTCTAAAATGGATATTCATAGCAAATGATTTTTGCATAGCACAAGGAGTACCTTCAGATGCATCCACATAATCCATCCTGCTTTATAGAGCACTCCATGGTGAAATGCAAAGTCTGTGCGATTATTTATGGGAGTCAGTCAAAAGAAAGTTAGTTCAAGGGCTGTTCAATAAACAATGATCACAATTTGTTTGTCAACATACCTCTATTCATCCTCATAATTTTGATGGTCCTTCTCAAAATAGTCTCCCCTGAATGTGATGCACTTGTTGCAGGGTTTCTTCCAGTCTTCATAGACATGCTGGAAGCCATTTTTGAGAGACCTTTCAAAATCGCCTCCACAGCCTTCACCACTGCTTCTGATGATGGATAATACCTCCCACGAAGGCGTTTCTACAAGTTAGGGAATAGAAAAGAGTCACATGGGGCTAAATCCGGATTATACGGAGGGTGAAGGAGGCACTTCAGGTTGATTTTGTCAAGATATTCAGCAACAACATGGACAGTATGCGGCCGCGCATTATCGTGGTACAGCATCCAGCCTGCTTCACAGAAATGTGGTGATTTGCACCTGGTATAGACTTAAAATATTTTCGGGATGGACAGACCTCCTCCTGGCTCTAAATTCTCAGAGGCCCCAGGAATGCACTTCGAAGCAAATGTGACTGCACAAACTGAAGCTAGTGTACGGAACACCAGCAGAAAAAACAGCTGCACTGAGTTTTGTGTACTTCTCCGTAGCATTCTGGTCTAGGGCATTGCGCTTTGGTTCCCTACCACGGAATGCACCCGGGTTCGATGCTACACTTAGGGGAACGGATTTTAATTCTGGTGCTCACTCAGCACCGTAAGGTATTGTAGGAGCTACGTTAGGAACGAGTTCTAGTCGAGAGTGCCAACTTCCCGGCTGGGGTGCGTGATGCTGAGCACATCTCCCCATATTGGTTGGATGATCGTCCACCTCTGTTTTGCGTATGTCGGCGTGAGGCAGCAGTCGTGTTGGCCGACTATGGCCCACTCGCGGTTTGATACGCCGTGGTTTACTGTACTAAAAATAAAATAAAATAAAATCTGCATACTATACCCCGGCACCTAATCTTTTTAATCCGGGGTAAATACTCAGACTTTTATTTATCTATTTATTTATTAAATCATCAAAAACATATACAAAACATACACAATTTACAGATTATAAATAAAAATAAAATAATAAATAAAATTTTAAAATTTACTCTCATCAAACATAAAAATTTTCACCAAATTTCTAAAAGTAAACATACATAAAAACAAATTTTTACTCTACCGTTACTGTACTGTACTTTGTGAGTAAACTACCATCAGAACCGAATTTTCAAAATGAACTATAAGGAAGGATAACGTAGTTAACTTCTTAGCAGCCGTCCCCATTTAAAGATGTGACTACTAATAAATTTTTGAATGTAACAAATACATAGTTTGTAAAAACATTTGCAATACAAATTTCTGTTCAAACATTTTTCTGTGTATTATGTGATACTAGAAAATTTAACCTGGGAACATTACGCACGCAATTTTCACAAGGATAGAGCAATAGGATAAGCTGGTATTAATATAATTTATCAAAATGTATATGTGTGTTCCCTATATATTATCATACGAGAGGTAGACTAACAATGCTAAATTAAGTAGCAGCATACACAGCCTGGATTAAATACCCCTCAGTCAAAGTTCAGGGGGGAAAGACACGTTACATTAGTTGACGATGACATAACAACGGTCTTCCACGGACGAGTATTTAACTGACAACAATCAAAATAGTAACAAGAAGTGCTAGAAAACTCTCGCTTATTCGTAACCACAAGTTCCATCAAACCTGTCTCTGTAGCGTAGTTGGTAGCATGTCTGACTCAAAGAATGGCTCAAAATCTGCTAATTCAAAATAGTATATGGGAAACGTATTTACGTTTTAGGAAGTACTTTTTGGTTATCTATTTTAGTTTGCCAAACTACTTCCAGGGCACGCATGACTCACAGGCTATTGCCGAAAAGCTTCAAATAAACATCTATATCACAATTATGTACCGGGTGATTAAAAAGTATGAAACAATGTCTGTAACTCTGCTATTACCACTCGATGAAGTGATATTTCTTTTAGTAAAGCTGTAAGGTATCAACATGCCCTCACATTACTATAATTATAAATAAAGGGTGTGAGTTTTCTTTTAATGGCAATATATTTGAAGTGGAAGGTTTACAAGGATCCACTCAGAGAATTTGAAGAGTGAAGGCGAAGAATTGGACAAGAAATGCAACTGACCAGGCGAAAAGTTTTGCTGGAAACACTAATTTCAAAGACAGTTTGGCATTGTCAGGCAGTAAATGGAGGCCATTTTGTGTACATTTTGAAGTGAACTCATCATGATTTACAACACAGCACTACCAATTCTGTTGTGAACATGATCTCTTGGTTTAAATTTTTTGTAATGTAATACGTCCTAGTAAACTTAAATTAGTGTTCAAAGAAGCATCTACCTGTACATTCCGAGGACTGTGAAGAAGAAACATTCACGGCATATTCACAATCACTGTCATATGATAACATGTTGAAAGTTTAGAACTTTTCTAAAAGTATAGGCAGTTTTTAATACAAGAGGTCCAGTTTTTCTGACGCCTCAGTATTGTCATTTGGATCGTCCATAAGCTCGTCCAGAGCTTCAGTTACGGAAACAGTTTCCGCTGTTGCCATAATAATGTAAGGGTCAATCACAGGACTCAGTGTAACAGCCAATAGGATGTCGGTATGAGCAAATCCGAGTGCAGCAAAGGCACACGAGCCCTGTAGCTTGTCAGAAATAGCAGGAAAAGAGTAATTCAAAGAAGAAAAAGAGCAAGTCTAGGGCGCTAAAAGGCCCGAGTAACAGAAAGCCAGCTCTTAAAGGACGCCTGAACAAACCAGTCCAAAGGACTAGTGGGTTTGACCTTGTTTCTCTACCCAGTCACTATGCTGTCTTCAATAGATAATTCTTGCAGGCACGGAACGCTTCTTCTCGTCTACACGGATAGTCGGGCTCTTCTGTGATGTTACCATCCCGAAGATCTCGAAGCGAATGAGTCGTAGTTGCTGGACCCCTCAATACTCGCGCTACACTCGCCCGTTTTGCCAACAGTTAAAATGTGAGCATCACATCTAAAAGATGGGTTTCTATGTCTCAATTAGGTGATATTAATTTATCTCACATCAGTATATGCAGTAAGTCAAAGTTTGTAAACTTTCAGCGAAAAGCATAGTTTAGAGTGGCATTTTTTTGAAAATGCAAAAGATGAATATAAATTTTAGTGTTTATCGAACATTTCACCTTTGGGATATGTTCATAGACACACAGGTACACACGGACATAAGTGGACCGGCTTGTCGAAAAGCCCGTTTTTGGATTCACACGGCTCAAGATATTCAATAACTTATTTATTTGCTAGCTACATGGTACTCAAAGCAAAAGGAGGAAATGGAGGACAGAAAACCAATTCAATCCTTGAGGCACATTCATATAAAGTTATCTGTGAATACTTCAAAGTACAAAATAGTAAATGTTCCTTTCAAAACTAAAATATTAATTTCAGTTGAATTTCTGCTCTAGATTTAATATTACAAATTGAAATAAAAGCTATGATATGTTGTTTCAGATTATTCACCGTGACTTGGCAGCAAGGAACGTTCTGGTTGGAGAAGGCAATATCTGCAAAGTGGCTGATTTTGGCTTTGCGAGGGACGTCATATCATCACATGTGTACGAGCGGAAGTCAGAAGGTCGACTGCCAATACGGTGGATGGCGCCTGAGTCGCTGTATGACAACGTATTCTCCATAAAGTCTGACGTATGGAGCTTCGGGGTGCTGATATGGGAGATTGTCACACTTGGTTCGACGCCTTACCCTGGAATGGCGGCGGCCGAGGTGATGCGCCGTGTCAGGGACGGTTATCGTCTGGACAAACCAGAGCACTGTCGTCGAGAGTTGTACAACATCATGTATTATTGCTGGGATAAGGATCCGAAAGAGAGACCGACGTTCAACGAGTTAGTGAAACTTCTAGAGCAGCTTCTGCTTACAGAAACTGAGTATATAGAACTGGAGCGTTTTCCAGATCATTCTTACTATAACATGGTCAGCCTTAGTGGAGAGAAACTATAGAGCTTACTACAACTTCCATGTGATCCACGTATCGTGTCTCCGCGCCTGAGCGGGGAACCTCTCGGACGATAGGTTGTCGCTACCAGTGAATATGACCGCCCATTGTTTACCAACGTAGAGTAAATAAATTGTGCGAAATGGCTCACGATGTAATGTCTGTAGCCGTATTCTAGAGATCAGTGGTTCGACAGATTACTCTGACTTGGATTTTACCTTCTCATTTGGCGAATGCTACTCTATTCCTCGGATGACCTACAGTATCCCTCTCATTTCATCCCATTGTCATCTGTCAGGTTTAGTTGTAAGAGCCGTGGATGAGCAAATGGTGCAGATGTTTGCGGATATAAGGCTTCCCTGATCTCACTTGCTGGTGCTCAGGCGCTAGGTCGTGGTTGTTCTATTGAGTAGAAGCTTAAACTCTACTAACCAATAACAGCATGGAGCTCTTTCTTGTGGCGTAATGGAGTCATTTTGGAAAACACCTTTATATACAACAACTAGATGTTTTGCCAATTTCAGGACACAAAAGCTTCACTTGTTAGAACTGCCATATGTAACTTTTATGGATGGCTAACTCTTATATTTCTTCATTGATAGATTTCACTTTGAACATCCTGTGAGCTAACACTCTCACATTAGGTGTTGCTCAAATGAAATTTGTTATAAACTGCTGTGAATAATCCATCACCGACCTCTTGCATAATTGTCACCATGCAGAACTGGATGGAGACACGATATGTGGATGTGTGCAAAATTTGTTTGACACTTTTCGGACAAGTGCAAACTAGCAATGGAGAAGAGCATAATACAGTTATACATTTCTGGTGACCAAAGTGTGGAAAATAAAACAAAAAAGAATAAAAGCAATGTCCATATGAACAATATTATAAATTTCATATTTACACCATTACTTTGTAGACATAATAAAAAAATATAAATAAAAGTGATATATTTAAAGATAAATATGGAGAAATATGAAAGGTATGTCACTGCTGCCTTTCTTGCATGTGCATAATGCTCCTAAACTTCTACAGCAATAAGCGAAATACTAAGTGGCTAAATTATAACTATGTAGTAATATACTTTATTTCTCATGAGGGAATAACTTCAGTAAAAGCAAAGTGCTGATATTTGTTGATTACATAATTGAAGACGTTGAAGCATGAGCTTGAAAGCTGTGTTAAATGAATTAATAAAATTATAAATAAAAGAGGGGATTGGATAAGAAAATTAAAATCCAAAAGCAAAGCCATTTTAAGAATTTTTGGCATAATCGCAGAAGTGATTATTTTATGTTATGCAGCATTAGATTTTAAATTTTGACCTTGCAGATCATCAAATCACATCATTGTTACAGGATGTACTAAACAGCCAACACATAGCAGGAAAAATCCTGAGAAAAAGGTTTCTAGACTGTAGAACAGATAAACTTTTAGAAGGCATTGGAATTTCTAAACTTTAAAGACAGGATCTGCACCTCAAGCAAGTATATCACAACCTCCCCATCCCTCATGCATTTATTGGCATTTCCTGAAAGCATTCATCAGATATTTACTTGCTCATCTTTGACCCTTCGCTACATCCAGACTTAAGATGTTATTTTGACTAATGGAATTGCTTCAGAGTTCTTGTTACTAGTTTTAAAGCACAATACATTACACTATCAGTGAGGTTATTCTCTGCTTTGTGAATAACATATCACAGAGACTGTACATTGACACAAGGCTATTGTCTGTAATTATCCATACAATCCCTCCATAGAAAACATATCCTAGGTTTCTGAAAATTGTGTGCATTAATTGTTCAATGGAGGTGAATTAATACCAATGGTAGCAACTCAGTGATGAAACATGACTCAGAATGACTTTACAAAGAACAAAGTATGAAGCAGCTGATAAATACTTTTTATTTTGATACAAATCAGGTTACCCGCCAGTGATGGAGATTGCAGAAAACTATGGAACTTGGAAAACAATTTTCTGGTTGGTCAAAGAAATGTATTTCCTTTGGAAATAGTGTACTCTCATCATTACAAGGTATTTGTGAGTAGCATGGCTGAAATAAATTGAAGACAAAGGAAATATGAGAGGTCAGCATTCAACAGCCACAAGAATCATGTGGCGTGCAACATATTAGGATTTATTAATTAACTTTAAAGAGAGTCGATTAAAGACACTAGACAACACTTACTTTTAAATTTTTCCGGAACTAGTTTCAGAGGCTTTGCCTCTATCATCGGCCGGCAAAGCCTCTGAAACTAGTTCCGGAAAAATTTAAAAGTAAGTGTTGTCTAGTGTCTTTAATCGACTCTCTTTAAAGTTAATTTATCATAACAACACTGTTTTCAACACTTCCAAGAAAGTAATTGTAATATTAGGATTTATCCACACTAACTCTAGCCAGTAGCTTACATGTGCTCCAAACTGCAACTACGGGGGTACTACATGAAGCAAAATGTCTGTGTTTAAATTCTTACATAAAAATTGAGGTGTGGAAATTTAAAAGTAACATTTCCAACCTAATCATCCCATTCTTCATTAAAATGACAAACAAATGCTCTTTAACATTTTAGCAACTTCAATGTCAAAATTATTCCATAAAATGACTAATATAGCACTGCTGGTTAGCATACTGACTCACATTCATATGTGATAAGGTCAACGTGGATATTACTGAAAATTAATTTCAATGTTTCTCAATTTATAAACATTACAATTGGATAAAAGTGACAAAAATTTGGTCATTAAATATATTTACAGTGCATATACAGTTTCGGAATTTTCTAAGAAGATTTACGACAGATATAAATGTATATATATATATATATAGAAAATGTAATTTTATAGATCAGTGAAATTAATATGGTTTGGAATAGAATGATTCAGTCATTTAATGATTTCAGTGGTTTAAAATTGTGTCCAGGTCAGAAATATTAACATACTAACTTATCAGCATATTAACAACTGCTGTACTTGCAGTAATATAACAAATGCACATCCATAAAAGTTCTTAGTTAATTGAATCCTGTTTACCTTCATGAAGGCTTGATCCCAGAACATTACATGGCAAATGATCATTTTGTCCAAATAAATAAGATTTTATAAATAGTATAAAAATCTGGTTACACTTGACGGGTATATAATGTATCAGAGGCAAGGAGACTCCCAAAATAGAACTCTCCAGATATGAAAACTTGTACACCATATTATAGTGTGATCCATATAAACCTGAACTATTGCAATAGGCCATAAAATTTGAAACAATAATAGGACACACGTGCCACTTTGGGAGAATATAATACGCAGTTGGGATATTGTATTACACTATTTACATCTCAGAGAAAATGTTGGAAGTGTCCTCCACCAGCATCTATACATGTTTGTACTCACCTCACCACATTCTCCTTAGTTTTACGGAGAGTATCCTCTCCAATGTTACTTATTTTGGTTCAAGTGTATTACGTGAGAACATCAATTGTCCATGGCCTATTCTTGTACACTCTATTTTTTAGATAACCCCACAAGAAAAATTGTGGTGAGGTTAGGTCAGCGGATCTGGGGGGCCACAGACCTTTTGAGATTATTATTTGTTCCATGGTGTCATTAGATGTATAGCACGTTGCTCCATGTTGCTGAAAATAACTTTCTGTCAGTTTGAAATCATCTTTGTAAAACTTCAGAGAATATGGTGAGACGAGGGCAATCATATATAGATGCTGGTGAAGCACACTTCCAACATTTTCTCTGAGATGTTAATAGTGTAGTTTAATGTTCCAGTTGTGTATTATATTCTCCCAAAGTTGCACATGTGTCCTATTAGTGGTTCAAAAGTTATAACCTATTGAAGTGGTTCAGGTTTATATGGATCAAATTACATCATAGCAGTGTATCTGGTTATAATCAAAACAAATATCATACCAAGTGAACAACTCAACATACAACTGATTATAATGAAGTTTTAAATATTTAATTACAGTGGAAAAATGCATATGTATGTTATGTCTAATTTACAGTTTAATTTCAAGTACCTAAGATCCTAAAATATATTTCTTGTATGAGGATAAAATTCATATCTATATGTAATTTTTGCCAAAGTAGTTTTACAAAAGTGCTCTTATGATTATAAGATTAATTCACAGTCAAAATGCTTAGGTCATTCAATAATTAATGACAACATTTGAATTAACAACAAATAAAATACTTTTGGAGAAGTCATATTATTGCAGTGCTTGGAAGTAATCTTCTCCAACATCAAGAACACATCTCCACATATCAGGGAGCCGACGGATGCCCTCCACAGCATCTTGTCCCAATATTCGAACAGACTGCTCAACTGCTGCTATAATCACCTCTCTGGTTCTAAAGCGAACTCCTCTAAGTGATAATTTCATTTTAATTTGCTAGTTCAATGGAGCTCCAACAAGTATTTTCCTCCAGCAGAGCTCTAAGGTTATTCACATGCATATCATCACTTGCTGATTGCGGTTGCCAGCTCCACATTTTTTATTAACGTCTGCACTTCCTCTACGAAATACATTCACCCACCTAGCCACAGTACCATATGGTAAAGTCTGTCTACCAAAAGTTTCCAATAATTCTCTTTGGCATTATCGAGCAATGATACCTCTTGTAACCTGAATTTTAATGAAGTATCTTCGTTTGTATTTACTAAACACATTTAGAGCACTAAAGATAGCAGCCTACAATTAAACTGACTAAACTGTCTTATTAAATAAAATTATTGTATTCAAACTCATAGCTAACAAATATTAGATGCTCTTATTTTCCATTATTATCAGCTTACATGATTTACTGCTGATAGTGCCAAATACAGGCAGTGTTGCCACTATTTTTTTAATAACCTATGTATTTCTAAAATATAAAGAAGCATTTACAATTTAGTTATATGACTTGAGCAGGAAAGTTTCAAATTGCATTGTGTTCAAATAAAAAGTTTTTTCAAAGTAGTAAAACTGATTTATTCGAGAACTTTCACATTTTTATATTTTCAAAAATAACGTTATAATGCCTGAGATACATATAAGAAGAAATGCCTCTCAAATAGCGCCTTAAAGCTGATCTAGTTACATGGCTCCACATCAAAAGCACTTTTGATCCAGTACAATATCATTTTTAAGGAAACAGCACCAGATATCAATGTGCGGAGCTAAAAGAACGGAACAAGAAAATTGGGGTAATTTCAAAGGAGTTAAAATATACTGAGTTCATGAGCAATT
Source organism: Mantis religiosa (assembly GCA_030765055.1). NCBI lineage: Eukaryota > Metazoa > Arthropoda > Insecta > Mantodea > Mantidae > Mantis > Mantis religiosa. Next base: position 30,346,175 of record CM060952.1, on the reverse strand, counting down.
TTATTGAAAACTATTTAAGATATCAAAATAAATATTTATAGACCTAAACACATGCCTTATAATTAGGGCTGTAAAGTTGCTTTTTAAGGAACCCATGACTTTTTCCTTAATTATACCTTCTTTGACAAAACTTGAATGTAATTTTATCTTCAAATAACAACAAGGTTATTAACACAAGGTAAATCCAGAATAAGATTTAGTACGAGTTTTATTCAGGGTTTAAACTATCAGCCATAGTAATGCAAGAAAATGCCACTGACAGGAAAAAATTTCAAAACAAGTATAAGGAAACAAACTTCGCATTATGTTTGTGAGGGAAAACTAGAAAAAACAGAACATATGAGTGAGCACCCGATGTTGCCATACTTAAAGCAGTACTAATTTATAGTGGAAACCTGATATTCTATGACTTTTTTCGGTGACTAATGCAGTATAATTTTTAAAAATAGACTTAATGTATACATATGAATGTACATTATTAAAATATAAAGCAAAATTTGGAGAAAATTCTGTTCACCTAAGCTGTAGAAACTATTAAAATGTAAATTATGTAGCCTATCTTCCATTTAGTCCTTCCTTTATTATGATATTTTAAGTTCATAATTTAGTGTAAATGGCTGCAATCCCTTTAAGTTTGAATTGAATAATACTGGAGAAATCAACTAATTTTAAAGCCTCATTTATATTAGGCATGGATTAAGCTAATTTCATATTTAACTTCATTATTGGTAGACAGCATGGCATTGGTGTGGGTTTCCTCCAGATCCCTCGGTTTTCCTCGCCATCTTTCTAGCAATTGCTCCTTCATTCATTCATCCGAAGTGTTGGACCGACCCCCAAAACCTGATCTCATCAATCAGGTCAATATGCTTCGGCTCCCTTGCTCTGAGGGAACCCAGGCGACTCCTAACACCAGCATATTGCATATGGGTTTTAAGAAACATACAAAATAGTACGAAAGTAAAAGGTTTTCATCTTTGAGCTCTATGCAGACTAAAATACTGCTCCTTGGTTTTTATTCATCCTAATAGACTATACGTGAATATATCTAACACTTAATACATTTTGTTCCTCTTGTACTTTGAAGTTCCCAATGGTACTCAGTACAGAATTCCTGTATACTGTCAGGAAATTATTTTAGTGACAGACTTGGACCAATATGTCCGTTTGAAGAAGCTGGCTTAAGAATCTTAGTAAGAAATGTTGCATATATTGTTGAAATATATGCATTATATTTCTTGCATATGTAAGGTTTCCTCCTGGTTTCCAATAAAGACTGCTGAGAAATTGGGACAAAGTAAGAGAAAAATAAAAATAAAAGTGTAGCATTACAAGATCCTTAGATTTAAATGAATAAGAGAGGTTTTGGTTTTTGTGGAAGAGCTCTAAACCAAAGTGTTCATAGCTAATATTTTAACATCCATTTATTACTGTGTTATATGAAAAATTAAAATAACAACTTAAGGCTTCATAATAAAAATAGAAAGCTAATGAGGGTGATATACTTTTAATAGTTCATCTGACATCATTATTGTCGTGTATATATAAGTGATCACCAACGTCTTTGAAACTACTTTAGTAGATGTACATGTGGATGACCAGAAAGTGAGTGATAATGCAAAACTTAACTAAAAACTAGTGTAAAAGTAAATTTTGTTAAGTATTATATTTTATTTTTTACACTGTAAATAAATATAGTTTTATAGTTTTATCAGTTTCTTTGAATCAAATATCTTTCACCGTATAATCCTTGAAAATAGAAAAGATTATAGTTAAAGCAAGGAAAATAGAGGAAATGTAATCTATGTACATGTTTCTGAAGAAAATTACATAAAAAGGCATGTGAACCTCAATAAATAGTACAAGATTAGATACATATGCAATTATTATGTATAAATATTATATTAATTTATTTTATGTAGGCAGAGTTAACTAAGTTAATTGATGGAAATTAATCATTCCTTCACACCAGCCATATATCAAGACTTTCAACTTAACTCTCAATTTAAATAATAAGATTTTAATGATGAAGGCTGGGACTCAAGTACTTAAAATAGTAAGTTGCTACAAACAGTATATCTCGAATACGAGAGGCCTAGTGGTTTACCAGGAAAATGTATATGAGAAAATTGGAGAATTTAATGTCACGACAGCAGGTTGGCCATGATAGCTCAAGTGGTAGGAGCGACTGGATGAAAACCAGGAGATCATGGTTCAGATTTCAGCCATAGCATTGAAATTTTCAGTTCGACTCTATCTATCCAAAAGAGTTAACTAAATCTAGGAACATGCAATTTCCTCTGTTTTTTCTATCATCTTGCCTTGCTCTTGTTTAATGTTATGAAGTATAGAGGAAAGAAGGTTAATATCACGAACTTTGAAATGACTTCCAGGCCTGCTAATGGTCAGATTAACGGAAAAGACATCCTTACCTATTCCATTTGAACCCTTCTTCTTCTGGAAACTTTTACAGCTTTTAGAAATAAAGTGACTAAGTTATGTGAATTTATAATAAAAAAGATTTGCTTTTAGTCAATAAAATTAGGCAAATGAGTCAACCTTGTATACACTTTTCTCCACTTAAAAGTTTTTATGAATATTAGTTTCGAACTTCTTCCCTATCCTCAGTTCTGTAGTCGACTGGTGGTGCAACCGGTGTGTGTCTCGGGCTTGGTGTTGTGCTGCCATCGGATAACCTGGTAAATTCGATGACGTCATCCACGGCAAGAGTTTCAAAATTCATCCGGACGTTCTGGTACTTAATAATGAATACGTTTTCCCAAATCTGCAGTTCTAGAGAGTTGTTTGCCTATTTGATCAATTCTATTTCTTGTTTGATGTTTTGATTTTCAGACCAAAAGTGATGTGCTAATGCAGACTTGTTCATGTGTTTTTCTAACCTAGAAAACCGGTCATTTGAATCATTGCTATGAGATTCAGATAAGTTTGAAGTATGACAAAGAAATGCATTGCCAGGATTGCTTAACTCTAAAATTTTATCAGACGTAGCTGCAACAGCATCTAGCTCATTTTTACTAGTTGCCAGAATTGTTTTAACATTCGTGGGTAATTCTCTGTAGAAAATTCGGTAGATACTGTAACTCCGGCGAGAGGTTATCTCTTGGAGTAGTGCAGAAGGCTTTCTCTTACCTAGTTCTACTTCTGTAAGGAGTTCCGTTGCCTTTCGTTCTTCTGATTCTTCGAATTCTTTGATTAGACGTTTTTTAAGATGTGAGTATGGGATATCAGACATTGGTTTTGTGAGGAAGTCGGATATAGGATCGGCTACTTCACTGTATAATAACCAAGAACATGATGGACTTTTGTTTTTTATGCGTTAATTCCAGCAGTTAAGAATTGTGATTCTATTTGTAAAAACCATACCTTGCCATTTTTTCTCCAAAACGCCGGCATTTTGATTGCTACTCTTGAAATGGCGTCTGTTGAACCACTTGGAATGTTCCCTTGCGTTGATATTTGAGTACACGTTGAACGATATTTGCCGTCGGAATCGCCATTTATGTCTATTTGGGTTACTCTTGAAGTGTTCAAATAAAGGTTTGTGTAACTATAAAATCTGCTTTATTTGAAATGTTTCTTATAGAGAACAAAACATAAGCGGTAACAATACAAATGAAAGAACGTAGTGAAAATAAAATAAAATGTCAGGATAGCCAACATAACTCCAATTTTCGGTGGTTTACTAGCCCCGGGACTTAAAATTTCTGAAGTGTTCTTTCATTCTTGTTTCTTGATTTCTCTTTGTGCTCCCAATGTATAACTTGTCACAATCCTGGTAGCTCCAGATAACTGACTTTTTGGTTTGCAATTTTTTAGAGGATGATTTAGTAAGTTGTGGATGTTGTGTTTATTCTGAAGGGATAATTTTATGTTGAAGTTCTTAAATATCTTTTGAAATTTCTTGAAGTATTTTGGATGAAAGGTAAATTTGCTATAACTCATGTTTGAGTTTTATAGCCTTTTCAACATAGTAATATCTTTTAAATGCTCTTTTCCTTTGTGTCTGTAGATCAATTTGTTGATGATATTTGTGTTGTAGTTGTTCAATTTGGCAACCTGAAATGTATGTGTGTATTCCTGTTAGAGGTATGTTGATTAATCTATAAACCAAGCTGTGGAAGATTACATATTGATTTTGTAATGGGTTAAATGAGTCATGTTTAATGCAATTATCAACATATGTTGATTCACATCTGCGATTTGACATTTGAAAGTCCGGAAACCAGACTCTTAGTCTCTAGCCAGATCAGGGCTAAGCCCTCTACTGGCAGTGGAATATTTTATGAGTTAGGGCAAATGGCGGTAGAGGTTTGTTTTGGAGTTTTGTATATATAAAGTTGTGTACTGAAACTGCAGTGATTTCATGTGCCTAGAAAGTTATGGGAGAGGTTTTGGTACAATGGGAGTGAGGGGACGTGGATGTAGTCTTTTAGGATAGGAATGTATAGGTCACGACGGATTACAAGGTTAGGGATACACCATGGAGTGTCAGTGGCAGTACGGAGGAATCGAGACTGTAGGACTTCAAGGCGGTGTAGGTGAGTTTTAGCTGCTATACCCCAAATGGTACAGGCATAGGTGAGGCTGGCCGGAGCATTTGTTTATAGAGGAGCAATTTATTGGATGTGGACATCCCTGAGCGTCGATTGTACAATGGGTACAACATACCCATACGTTTGTTGGCCTTGTTGACTGTGTAGGTAATGTGGTCCTTACACTTCAGTTTATGGCACCTTTTCCAGGGCACAAACAGGATTAGAATTTGGAATATGCAGAGTCAAATTTAATAGAACGGTATGTTAGCGTTCAGCTTTTATTACTCCTCCGATGGAAGACAGAATGCAATATCTCATGCACCCTGGTGGCGTTGTTGATTTTTAAATTTCCATAATTGAAATATTTTTGAGGGCAATCGGCTCTTCGTTTGATTAAATTGAAGTTTAAGTTTGTACTGTTGGTGGATTAGCTTCATGGGTATTACATCGCCTTCTATATAACTGCCGGGCGAGGTAGCTCCTTCTGAAAATGGATTCTTATCGGAAAACGGTGTCAAAGGGTGTTTTGCAGAGTAGCAACACAGTTCGTTCCTGTCCTCAAGATGTCAGCTCGTAATCGACTTTGAAGGCGTGCCACTCCCACTCCACCAGCCAATAACCAACGAATGGCGATGTGAAAATATTGATGCACGGCAGCAGCCAGAATTCAACCCAAGCATCTCACGTAATATTCAACTCAACTGTAAGTGTTCTGGTCTAACTTGAAAGTTATAGCTTTAATAGGAAAATACTTGCTACTGTAAGATTGGTAATTAATTAACTTGAATGTTATCTTGGAAAATATAACTTAATATTTTGGCAAACTAAATTAATTGGAGTTATTCAGACATGTAAGGCATATTTTCATTAAATCAAATACGTTATCTAGATCTATTGCAGAAACATTACGTAGTCGAGCCCCCAACGCTTCCTCTGATTACTTTTGAGCCCAGCTAGCGATCACATCTCTGTGAATGGTGCTAAAGCTAATGAGGTCTGCAGTAGTTTTGGCACAGAGCTCACTACATGTATCGTGCTGCTCTGGAGCCTTTACGATATTTTAATGAGAACTTTCACATTTTATAGTGCTAAAATCGTCCATCAAACTAATGAATACATTTTTACTTTGTCATCTGCATAGTAGATAAAGAGAGCATTGCGTTACAATGTGATGTCAAGATTTATCTGACTTTAACATATCTGAAAAATTACAATGAATAAAAGTAACAGCAAAATAACACCAGTGGTGTGCTGGCCATGTATTTATTTACAAATGTTTCAAAAATGGTCCCAAAGACTTTCATTGAAGTATCTATGACCAGATATTTGCATGTCAAATGAAGTAGCCTATAAAGTTTCTTCAAACCGAATAGCTACTAACCAACTGGTAAATCGTACGAGAAACAAAGAAAACCTTCAAAAAATGCATATCACCCTAAAGTATCATATCTACACATTATAATAGATTTACCAGTATATAAAAAATTCGTAACATTTGTTTGTACTTGTAGTACTTTTCTCTAATGGACCTTCTATATTTATTATTTCCCACGTAATCAGCAAAGAGAACCGAATGTTAGAACAATCACATAGCGACCCAATCTTGAAATATATGACTATCGTATTCCCCCTACCGCTATACCAACAAAGACATATGTAGTAAAAGCATTTGTATAGATAGATGGTGATCTTGGTGAAATTGGACAGAAAAAAAACCTTGTTTAAAACAGCTTGTTGAATAATAGGTAAACATTGCCATGTGAATGGTAGATTCCCTTATAAATAATATACATTTATATGTTGATGTTTTAAATAATGTATTATGCTTCTTGGGTTTGGCAATGGCACGAGGGCTGTCGCCCGCCTTGTTAGCGTGATGGTAGCGTGTCTGCCTCACGTTCAAGAGATCCCGAGTTCGAATGTCGGTCAGGGTGCGTTAACTGGATAAGGTTTTCTCCGGGGTTTCCCCTTATCCTGTAAGACGAATGTTGGGTAACTCTAAGCTCCATGGACCCGGACTCATTTGAGCATCGTTTCATCCATTCCATTCATCGTCCGATATGACTTTACGTTGGAGGACGTAAATTACAGAAAAAAAAAAACACTCCAGAGCTGTTCAATAAAGAATGATTATAATTTATTTACAGTCATAATTTTTCGCACTAACATTCAATCTTATTATATTCTGTTAGTTTAATGTGAAACAAACATACCGTAGTAGTTTCAGTGCTGGTACGCCTGGTTCCCGCCTGTGAGAATCAGGCAAGTTCAGACATATTCAGTATCGCCTACCGCTGCAATGGAGGTGACACGCGAGGAACAATATGCAGCCTTCAAATGCTGCTTTCATCTCAACAAATCTTCAGCTGAGGCATATACAATGTTACAGAAAGCTTACGGAAATTCTGTTCTTAACTACAGCATAAATCGAAGGTGGTTTAAAGTGTTTAAAGAGGCGAGACAATCAAGTTCAATGGAAGGTGAACCCGGTGCTCCAGTTACTGCTCTTACGGAATACTGCTGCTGCAATTGTGAGAGCGGATCGACGAATTACCTTAAGATCACTTTCTGAAATCCTGAACATTTCATTGGGTGCCACCCACACGTTGGTGACAGAAACATTACACATGAGACATGTTTGTGCGCGATAGATTCCAACACTGTTGATTCCCGAACAGAATGACATACGCATGCAGGACTTCATGCAGTTAAAAGTTGATGTTAGAGAAACATCCGGAGTTTTTTTTTTTCAAACGTAATCACTGCTGATGAAACTTGGCTACATTTTTTGATCCTCAGAGCAAACAGAGAAGCTCAGTAGGGAAATCCCCTTCATGACCAATCTCCAAAAGGTGAAAAGTGGTTGCTTGTGCTGTGAAAGTTATGATCATCTCATTCTTTGATATTCCTGAAATGGTGAATCAACATGTTGAACCTGCACACACAGTAGTAACTGGAATATACTACAGGGATGTCCAGAAAACATTGCAAGTCCATATCAGGTGCAAAAGATCACATTTCCGTGAGGCAGACTGGATGCTGCACTACAATAATGCGCGGCCACATATTGCCAATGTTGTTGCTGAATATCTGGCGAAAATCAACGTGAAGTGCATCCCTCACCCTCCCTATAGTCCGGATTTAGCCCCATGTGACTTTTTTCTATTCCCTAACTTGAAGAAACGCCTTCGTGGGAGGCATTACCCATCAACTGAAGCAGTGGTGAAGGCTGCGGAGGAGATTTTGAAGGATGTCTCAAAGAATGGGACAAGTACATCGCATTCAGGGGAGACTATTTTGAGAAGGTTAATCAAAATTATGAGGATAAGTAAAGGTACGTTGTCAAAAAAAGTGATCATTTTTTACTGAACAGATCTCGAACGTCTGTCCTCTACGAATGTTCCTTGCAGAAGACCTGGTTCTTGCAAAAATTCAAAATTCTTTATTACGTTGCCATGGATACACAAATTCTAAACTTTTGTGTATCATTCTCATGACCTGCTTTACTCAAAGCTTATATTTTGAAAGAATTTAAACAACATAAGATATCTGTTACAGGTATCTCAGAACACATTTCAAATAACTACTTTTCTTAAAATGGTCATTACTTATGAGAGAGAGTATATTGTTCTTTTCAGTTGTTTACCTTTATTTGGCTTAGAGCTATACTTATATATAGCTCTACACTTAAATTATTATGATAAATAATGAAATCTTTAAAGTGAAAGAATATTTCTCAGAAATTGTAACTTGATAGGAAAGAAGAATAAAAGATTACATTTCATGTCCATTTTAATGCTGCTGGTTTATAATCACAAACAAATGACAATTACAGAACTAAAGCATATGTACCGGTATTTTAGTTAAATGAAGCTGAACTGGATTCTTATAAAGTAAAGAGGAACTTCCGGTGGCTAAGAGTTAGCGTAAGAATACAAAGGTGCAGACCACATATAAATACACAATATAAAATTTAATTGATAGGCAGTGAAGGCACTGATGATGATGTAGTAGAGCACCCTTATATACACAGCATCGCAGCCAATTAAGAGGGACACCTCGCATGTCTGCCTCACGTTCACGGGATCGGAAGCTCGAATCTCGGTCAGGGCGAGTTAACTGGATAAGGTTTCTTTGCTGGCCTTTTCCCGTTTCCTGAAAGATGAATGGCTCGAACTCTAAGCTCTATGGGTCCCTGGCTCATTTGAACATCATTGTCTTCATCGTTCAATATGACATAACTTTGGAGGTTTTTCTTTATCCTGAAATAGGAATGTTTGGTAACTCAAAGCTCTATGGACCCTGGGCTCATTTGAGCATCAGTTCACTCATTTCCTTCATCGTGCGACGTGACTTAAAGCTCGAGCTTTTTTCCCTGAAAGATGAATGTCTCATAACTATAAGCTCTATGGATCCCGGGCTCATTTAACCAACAATTCACTCATTTCCTTCATCTTCCGATCTGACTTAACGTAGGAGGATTTCTTATTCTGAAGTATGAATGTAAGGTAACTTTAAGCTCTATGCTCTCCGGGCTCATTAGTCACAGTTCACTCATTTGCTTCATCCGCCGATGTGACTTAACGTTGGAAGTTTTCTCTTACTCTGAAGTCTGAATGCCTGGTAACTTTAAGCTCTATGCTCTCCGGGCTCATTAGTCACAGTTCACTCATTTGCTTCATCCGCCGATGTGACTTAACGTTGGAAGTTTTCTCTTACTCTGAAGTCTGAATGCCTGGTAACTTTAAGCTCTATGCTCTCCGGGCTCATTAGTCACAGTTCACTCATTTGCTTCATCCGCCGATGTGACTTAACGTTGGAAGTTTTCTCTTACTCTGAAGTCTGAATGCCTGGTAACTTTAAGCTCTATGCTCTCCGGGCTCATTAGTCACAGTTCACTCATTTTCTTCATCCGCCACTGTGACTTAACGTTGGAAGTTTTCTCTTACTCTGAAGTCTGAATGTCTGGTAACTTTAAGCTCTATGCACTCCGGGCTCATTAGTCACAGTTCACTCATTTGCTTCATCCGCCACTGTGACTTAACGTTGGAAGTTTTCTCTTACTCTGAAGTCTGAATGTCTGGTAACTTTAAGCTCTATGCTCTCCGGGCTCATTAGTCACAGTTCACTCATTTGCTTCATCCGCCGATGTGACTTAACGTTGGAAGTTTTCTCTTACTCTGAAGTCTGAATGTCTGGTAACTTTAAGCTCTATGCACTCCGGGCTCATTAGTCACAGTTCACTCATTTGCTTCATCCGCCGATGTGACTTAACGTTGGAAGTTTTCTCTTACTCTGAAGTCTGAATGCCTGGTAACTTTAAGCTCTATGCTCTCCGGGCTCATTAGTCACAGTTCACTCATTTTCTTCATCCGCCACTGTGACTTAACGTTGGAAGTTTTCTCTTACTCTGAAGTCTGAATGTCTGGTACTTTAAGCTCTATGCTCTCCGGGCTCATTAGTCACAGTTCACTCATTTGCTTCATCCGCCGATGTGACTTAACGTTGGAAGTTTTCTCTTACTCTGAAGTCTGAATGCCTGGTAACTTTAAGCTCTATGCTCTCCGGGCTCATTAGTCACAGTTCACTCATTTGCTTCATCCGCCGATGTGACTTAACGTTGGAAGTTTTCTCTTACTCTGAAGTCTGAATGTCTGGTAACTTTAAGCTCTATGCACTCCGGGCTCATTAGTCACAGTTCACTCATTTGCTTCATCCGCCGATGTGACTTAACGTTGGAAGTTTTCTCTTACTCTGAAGTCTGAATGCCTGGTAACTTTAAGCTCTATGCTCTCCGGGCTCATTAGTCACAGTTCACTCATTTTCTTCATCCGCCACTGTGACTTAACGTTGGAAGTTTTCTCTTACTCTGAAGTCTGAATGTCTGGTACTTTAAGCTCTATTCACTCCGGGCTCATTAGTCACAGTTCACTCATTTCATTCATCTTTCGATATGACTTAACTTTGGAGGTTTTCTCTTACTCTGAAGTCTGAATGTCTGGTAACTTTAAGCTCTATTCACTCCGGGCTCATTAGTCACAGTTCACTCATTTGCTTCATCCGCCGATGTGACTTAACGTTGGAAGTTTTCTCTTACTCTGAAGTCTGAATGTCTGGTAACTTAAAGCTCTATGCACTCCGGGCTCATTAGTCACAGTTCACTCATTTGCTTCATCCCCCGATATGACTTATCGTTGGAGGTTTTCTCTTACTCTGAAGTCTGAATGTCTGGTAACTTTAAGCTCTATTCACTCCGGGCTCATTAGTCACAGTTCACTCATTTCATTCATCTTTCGATATGACTTAACTTTGGGGTTTTCTCTTATTCTGAAGTCTGAATATCTGGTAACTTTAAGCTCTATTCACTCCGGGCTCATTAGTCACAGTTCACTCATTTCATTCATCTTTCGATGTGACTTAACTTTCGAGGTTTTCTCTTGTTCTGAAGTCTGAATGTCTGGTAACTTTAAGCTCTATGCTCTCCGGGCTCATTAGTCACAGTTCACTCTGTTCCCTCATCGTTCGATATGACTTAACTTTGGAGGTTTTCTCTTACTCTGAAGTCTGAATGTCTGGTACTTTAAGCTCTATGCACTCCGGGCTCATTAGTCACAGTTCACTCATTTGCTTCATCCGCCGATGTGACTTACCGTTGGAAGTTTTCTCTTACTCTGAAGTCTGAATGTCTGGTAACTTTAAGCTGTATGCTCTCCGGGCTCATTAGTCACAGTTCACTCATTTGCTTCATCCGCCGATGTGACTTAACGTTGGAAGTTTTCTCTTACTCTGAAGTCTGAATGTCTGGTAACTTTAAGCTCTATTCACTCCGGGCTCATTAGTCACAGTTCACTCATTTGCTTCATCCGCCGATGTGACTTAACGTTGGAAGTTTTCTCTTACTCTGAAGTCTGAATGTCTGGTAACTTTAAGCTCTATTCACTCCGGGCTCATTAGTCACAGTTCACTCATTTCATTTATCCTCCGATATGACTTAACGTTGGAGGTTTTCTCTTACTCTGAAGTCTGACTGTCTGGTAACTTTAAGCTCTATTCACTCCGGGCTCCTTAGTCACAGTTCACTCATTTCATTTATCCTCCGATATGACTTAACGTTGGAGGTTTTCTCTTACTCTGAAGTCTGACTGTCTGGTAACTTTAAGCTCTATTCACTCCGGGCTCCTTAGTCACAGTTCACTCATTTCATTCACCTTTTGATATGACTTAACTTTGGAGGTTTTCTCTTACTCTGAAGTCTGAATGTCTGGTAACTTTAAGCTCTGGGGGCACTAAACTCACTTGAGGCTGAGCACCATATTTTCATTCATTGTCCGATACCTATACTTAGTTTTGGAGGTTCTTCCATATCCTTTAATGTAAATATTTGGTTAATTTAAGCTCTATGGACCCTGGGCTCATTGGAGCATCAGTCACATCATTTCATTCATTGTCCGATACCTATACTTAACGTTGGAAGCTCTCCCTTGTTCTGAAATATGAATGTCTGGTAGCTCTAAGCTCTATGGACCCTGGGTTCATTTGAGCATCATTTCGGTCATTTCAGTCGTCGTCCGATATGAAGAAGAGACCCCGGGTACACAGCCGGATTGGCTTTAAAGTATGCGCTTCGCATAAATCAAGAGAGTAATGAAACTGAGTTATTTGTAAATGCAAACCAAAATGGGCATCAGCTTTGAAAGGGTTTAATTGTAGACTGTGTTATTTGCAAAATATTGCATGCTTTAACGAAATGCACATCTTTGGTGTAATAATATTTGACATGCCGTACTGCTCAAAAAGCTACTGAGATAAAGAAAACTTCTCACGCTATTTTCAGAGTGTACATTTCATTTACTGTGTTAATATCCCAAGCATATAATAATTAAGCATAGGTCCTTAGTGCCAATTTTGAGTACACCAAAGAGATTGAAAAACATTCTGCTTTCAAAGGAGAGTTTGGAGGGAAATTGTCGCATCCTTGGGTTGCAGCAATTTAGATATATAGTATAAGGAGCGAAAGTAAATAAAACACAGCCAATAAAAAAATCTACCTGCAGTTTAATCTGTACTGTCCAAATGTTGCACTATTTATGTTACGCACCTGGGAAACGCTGCCTTGTTTTGTTTGGGTCTCTGACGTCGAGGTTTACTCCGTAGTGTTGTGACGTAGCCTTGGGGCTTGTGCGGCACGCTAAATTACGTAGGTGAGTATTCTCAACATACTTAACTGTTCTTGGGCAAGTGCTCTGAATTTTCTATGTATTTCTTTACTGTAAATTATTAAATGTTATACAGGATATAAGTGGATAAACATTTGGTATTAATTTGTTACTGTTAGTTGGAGAACACGTTTTATTGGAAATATTTTGAATCGCTGTTCAGGTTTATGCCACTTTACTGCTGGTTACTAGATAGTGTAGATGTGTGTGCACGTTTGTGTTTGTCGAACATTTCAGTAATGTGACTAGTTTAACTAATTTGTTATTCTATGGTTCTTAATAGATACGAGTAGTAACGTAGTTGAATGGAGACAGTTGCATGTAGTGTTTTTTCTGGAAATACCTACCCTATAATATTCAAATTTACCGAGTGTATCAACACATGGAGATTGTAAAACTAAAGTGAATTATATCGCCTAAGGATAAGAGAACTTTTAAGTAACCCATATTAGTTCAAAAGTCTCCTTCACAGAAAAATATAAAATATACAAACCTCTTTAGTGCACCTTGTATCTACATACAGAGACTCAAATATATAATCGGACAAAGCAGAGTACTAAGTTTGGAAAGTGAAAATCAACATTCGATGAGCTATTTTATTGAGATTAATGATAATCCACAGTTACCTGGTTCGTTCTTGTAAGAAAATAAATGTTATTTCACATACAAATTACACAATGCGTGCTTTTTTTAAGAATTAAAAAGAAATATGGCATTTTTTGGCTTTCAAATGTAATCGGACATAACTTGAGTGTGATACAAAATATGCCTTAGTACTTTGTGATTCTCCCTTTACTTTTCACTACTTCTCGCAACCTGTTTGGCATGCTGTGAATCAGGTTTTTCAGGTAGACTGTAGAAAGTATGCTCCATTCCTCTTGCAACCTCTCCTTCAATTGCTGCTTGGAGGTGATTGGCGTCTTCCGCGCGACCTTCTACTGTTTCTATGGGATTATGATCCGGGGACTGAGGGGGTGGATGTAGTACATGAGGATAGTTGTAAAGTAACCACAGCTGCACAATGTGGGACGTATGCTTCGGATCATTATCCTGATAAAATGAGAAGCTGTCCAAAATACCCATCATTTCTGCACTTTGTTTTAAATTTTGCTGTAATAGTCTAAGATAGACTTCCATATTCATGGTTGTTTCTGTGAACACCAGCTTTCCCACTCCCGTAAAGAAAATACAGCCCCATACCATTACACTCCCTCCGCCGTGTTTCACTGTGCCTTGAAAATTGCGCCCTTCCAGCTCCATGTTTGGTTTCCTCCACACAACCAACAAGGTTGTATTTGCTTTCGTCACAAAAATGAACTTGAACCCACCAATCTGTTGTGTTGTTAACAAATTCTTTGGCAAATTATAATCGCTTCCTTTTATCCTTGCTGGAAATGTATGGCTTTTTTGTGGCTACGTGACAAATAAAATCTTGTTTTCGCGAGACCCTTCTGACCATTTCAGTGCTCAGTCCCAGTTTTTCCTGAATCTCAGCACAAAACACCGGAGCGCTTATACGTGTATTCCGTTTTACCTTCCACATAATATAAGACTCCTGCCCATCGGTAAGAAGTTTTGGTCGCCCTGGATTTGCTCGAGATTCAATTCTGTCTTCATACTTATACCGGTGAATTATGTCACTAATTGTACTTCTGCTAATATTAACAATCTCTGCTAATTTCCTGTAGGTTTCGTTTTTGTCATAGTGATAGATCACTGTTTCTGTTCAAAGGTACTCTGCTTACCTGTAGGCCCCATACCATGTTCTTGCCTTCTTCGTGCACAGTTGACATACTTCTACGATGTTGTTTTGTCTACTGACAAACTTCACCTACTCGTTTGTGTTGTCCGATTCTTTTTGTGTCGTAAACTCATGACGTAAACAAAGTAGAATGAGGAAGCTCTTAGTTTAGCCACATTTTCAATCTATAAAGTGGATATTCATAGCAAATGATCTTTCCTTAACACAAGGAGTACCTTGAGATTGATACACATAACCTATCCTGCTTTATAGAGCACTCCATTATGAAATGCAAAGTCTGTCCGATTATTCATGGGAATCAGTGTATATATTGCCCCAAGTTCCGAATATGTACGCATCAGTTGTCGTTGAAGCCATGCTAACGCCTTAGGTATATTATTATAATTTAATGCTCAAACTGTTCCGTAAACACCCCAAGTGCACCCTGCTTTTTCAAGTAATCCAGCTAAACCTTTGTTTACCCTAACTGAGGCATAAAAGCAAAGCACACAACGGTAGAGTGCTCTAATGCTAACAAAATATTTACCCCGCTTTTAATTAGTTAAGTAGTTAGTTATAATTTAAGTTTAGGGTTTTTTGGCTACGACAGCGCTGCATATCCCTGAAGGCATCAATAAGCACATGTTCCGTGTTTCTTGTTGACTTAGCTGTTTACTTATCTTCAAGAATTGGCAGAGAAGGCAAAACAGTTAAAATTAGAACAAGTTCAGTTTCTGTGTGCAACTTTAAATACTTCAAGGCCCGGTTGAATATAAGATAATCTAAGTTGAAGCATATGAAAATGATTTTCAGTCAAGCTGAACTTAGAATTTTGGTTGTATAAACACTGATTTACGTTCATGGGCTCTTAATCTAAGATCAAATCTAGCTGGCGATTTTTCTCCAGTTAGCTTGATTAAACTTAAGTCACCAGAACTGTAGAATTTACACAATAGTTTCTGAGAAGAAATAAGTAGTGTAGCTTTAAATAAATAGTAAATGAAGCATTTTTTGTGGTTAATCTCATAATTTGCCTCTTTATTTCACAAACATATGTTAAAGATGCATTGTGTTCATAACCTATACATTTGTATTATTTTTAGAATTCAGATTACTCTGATATCTCTGATGACGAGACCTTTCAATTTGAAATGTCTCCTCGTGTTTTCCAACATAGAGGAAATCTCATATCAGAACTAAATGACAGAAAATTCAAAATGAGATTTCGACTATCAAAGCATGTAGTTGAAGAACTGGAGCATAGGCTACATGCACAGTTAGGAACACAAACCCTGAGAAAATATACACTGAATCCAATATTTATGATCCTGTTCACATTACGGTCCTAAGCAACTGAAAGCTTCCAAATGTTCATTGGGGATATATTTAATATATGTAAAGGGACTACGTTTAAAACAATACACAAAGCTACAAGGGAGGTTGCAGCTATAAGACCTCATTTCATCAGGATGCCTGTGGAAAAGGGTGAAATAAGAAGGGTTATGCGAGATTTAAAGTTAACTGAACGCATCTTCTCTTTTGCTTGAACTTCCATTTATTGTTTGTTTCCCAACTTACAGAATCTTAAACAGACGAAAATGAGAAAGATGTAAATTCGGCATATAATGGACATAAGGTTTTTTCCGAGGATTTCCCTTCAAGACGAATGTCGGGTAACTCTAAGCTCCATGGACCCTGGACTCATTTGAGCACCATTTCACCCAATTCATTCACCATCCGATATAACTTAATGTTGGGGCGGACGTAAATTACAAAAAAAAAAAAAAAAAGACAATAAATACCGTTTCAATCTGAAGTACATTCTTACACTGTTTATTTAAAATAAGATTATTTCTAGGACAAATAAGCATAAAACCAAGGATTTATTTAGTTTTTGTTATGTCTATATTGGCTACACTGTCGCTTGAATTAAACAGTGTCCTGTAATTCCGATAATTCAGGAATTCTTTGGATACAAGACGAAAGTTGCAACATGTTTGGCTATGTTGCCGCATTTGTTTTTGTGATCTCGGAACAGTTCTAAACCGCGTTCATGTGATCTAAATCAGCATTTTATAACGCACGCGGGTTCGCAAACTTAGTTCAATTTGATCTTCGATTATAAATGAACTGCAGTTGTCGATGTTTATGCAGCTGGACCTAACACATATAAATATCTACGTGATTGATTTAAATTAAGGTATGTGAAACCACACTTTTTGATGCTAATAATTTATTCATTATTAATAAATGTTTATTAAGAAATATTAAATTATTATTCAAACTTATGGTTAATCCTGTCATTCATAATATTTTAATTTGAACTTGGTATATAAGTATATAGAAACTGGGGAGGTATTTGTGAAATTCAGTTAGAAAAGCTAATTTATATGTAATGGATCTTTCAGCTTTTTCTATTTGAGCTAAGGAAATAGTCAATTCATTTGAGCTACCTCGTACCATTCAACTAGTGCACAGGTATTTCGAAGCCAATTATTTGTGCAACCCTACAGAAAGTTTCAGAGTAATAACTTACAAAGCATGATCCAAAAACAGCTAAGTCATTTATTGATCGATCAGCGCATCTGCGCTCTATAGAGCATTGATCATAGACATTACTTACATACATTATACAATGAATAGTTATGTGCAGAGGTTCTGCTCCCATTAGTCCTGGACCAAGGACCTGGGCCTCCTTCTACCCGGGAGCGATGGATACTCCGGGGCTCTTTCCATAGGGCAATACCTGATTTCTTAAAAATCCCCCCGCCCCCGATGAGCACAACTTCAAGACGGGATGGAAGCGGATACGCCACTTACGAGCGTCAACCCCGCAGGGAAAACTACCGAAAACCTCGGTGGGGGCGCCTGGTGATCTAGCGCACCTTCTACTAGCTCTGCAGGCTAGTACCAGGGACTTATGAGGCCGTAGCCTTGCCGGGGGTACACAATTCCCCGTGGGTGTCAGGAACGCACTGCCCCCTCGAGTTCACCCAATCCGAACAACTCCCATTCAGGGAGGGGCTCGAATGTTGGGCCCAAGGTTCCTCTAGTAACGTCAGAGCTAAGGGTTCGCAGCGCCCGCACCTCGGCAGCTGAAGGGGACGGATCCCCTCCTCTACGGGAATTATACGATAACAATGAAATGAGGAAAGCCCAATTGGGCCTCCCATGAGTAGGTACATTATTGTTTTAAGTATTACAGGAGATCTTGCGAGAGCTGATGTACTGGTAGGCGACTCCTGATGCGAGTTGGAAAGCTGGATTTTCTGCCAAGGGAATAGTGAGTGGCTCCTGAGACGTGTTCTAGGTTGCTGTAGAACTTTTTGGCTTATGAAGAAATTGACTGTTGAATGGTGCTTATTCCAGGTTCTCTATGTAGTTGACTATTTATGACAAACCATGGTGCATTTGTTGAGATTCGTAATACTTTGTTTTGAAATGTCTGGATATCTTTGATTTCGGAAGGACTGGTCCCTCCCCGGACTGGACAGCCATATAGTAGGAGTGATCTTAATAAAGTCGTGTAGGGTAGCTTGGTTGGATGTAAGACTCAACAAGATGTAGTAGCAGCGTCCACAGGATTGATAGAATGTGAACTTGATAAGGCTTATTCTTGTTGATTAGATGGCACGATGTTGGCAACTAGACAAAAGACAGTCTGCGTTGCAGACAAGTGACGTTCTGCTACTCTAACAAAACAGCAATGTTTCGAAGAGAGCCAACCAAACGAAATTAAATATATAATAAATAATGTGTTTTGTGTAGCGCACGAAGTTCCTAACATTCACACTTGAAGTTGAAGATTTATTGATAACTTCTATAAGCGAAATTTACTTACAGGTTACCTGGTTGTGAAATATTACACTTTTAATGGCACTGAATAACACTATTAAAAGCTTTTGTCACCGCCTCCTCTAATAACTCCAAAGAACATTTAGAAAAGTCGAAAACTGCTGAAACTACAACAGAAAAAATCGGAGTTTTCAGTTTCAATATTATGCTTAATTTATTTAGGCGTTGGTGGTTCTTATGATCTGTCCACGTTTTGTATTATTATTCAGACGGTAATGGACGGATTTGAAAGGTATTTGTGGCTTAAAATCGTTAGAAACGAGCAACTCAATTGTTTGGAACGAAGGTACAAATTAAAACACAATCGTACTGCAAAGTGCAAAAAATTGAAAATGTTCGCACCCTTTTACCAAATTTTACCAAAGCCTTGGTTTTATAATGAGAATTTTCTGACTTACAATGTTTTTGCCATCATTTTCGCTGTGGAGCATAGAAACTTACGGTGCTTGAAGACTCAATGGGTCGCAAAAATAAAATCAAAGAGTAAAATAGTAGACCATAAAATTCCACATACCAAAAGCTCTATTACGTATTAAAGCACTACTAGTTAAGATTCTAATATTTTAAGTATTTGACGAATAACCACAAGGATCTGACTATAAGAATTATGTAGAAAACTGTAGAGCTGAAAGGCAGTATGAAAACTACTATTTTGAGTTACGAGCAACCACAAAACTTGATTGCAGCATTAAGAGTATCAAGGGAAGTTCGTGATATTACTCTCCTATTATAAGGTCATCACACAGTGACGGCTCTAAATTCGAAATATTTTAATTGCTAAGAGACAAAAAAGACACATTATTATTTCTTGTTTAAGAAAAGTAAATATGTGTAAGTTGAAACTAAAGATAAGGAATGTCTAAGAATAGAGGAAGACAGCTTCGAGAGTTGTGACGTATTTCAGCCGGGAGCGAGGCCTGCAATGCGTGTGACGTCAGGCAACAGCTGTGTAGTACCAAATTGCCTATATAAATGGCACTGAGTACAGAATCTGAGGGTTCAGTCTGGTGTAGCGCACCCGCTGACTACAATGTAGCTGCCACGTACCAATTGGAACTGTCAAATTTACAATGTGACGATTTATTGAAGGGCAAATAATACACAAGAAAGACTTGGCTGACTTTTACAAGAATGTCCCCCAAATCAGTTTTTCGAGGCTGTATTCATTTGCTGCACGGACATTCTGTATGTTTGGCTTGACATATGTGTGCGAACAATTTTTTTCTGTTATGAAATTAGCTAAGCCCAAAACCCCGAAGTACCTTGTCGGATTACAATCTGATATGCAGCCTTCGATTACAAATTTTCCATACATTACGTCCTGACATTGATAAACTAGTTAAAGAAAAACGAAAGAGAAAGTGTCGTAAAATGTCCATGTAATTCTCCTCTGAGTGGGTCTCTTCTAATTTGTAGAGAAAATTACTTTATGTTTCACTTTATCTTCTTTAGAGCATGTCTGACCTTCAGATAAACTACGAGTGTAAGTTTGATATATTTTCCCATAGCACAGAGCCAAAATGTAATTGTTTATAAACTTTGACTAATTGTGTAATTAAAGCAGTCAGCATTAATATTACAACACCCAAGATATAAGTTGTACATTTATTAATTCCCCATGCCTTCCTATCTTTCCTATCTTTCCCACCACATTAAACTGTTTCCTTCCTTTTGGGCAGCAGAAATCAACGCGGTGACGTCACACGCTAACCTTCTTTTCGTTCGGGGGCATATTTGGCGGTTAGAGTGTGTGTGTGTGTGTGTGTGTGTGTGTGTTTGTAATTTACGTCCTCCAACGTTAAGTCATATCGGACGATGAATGGAACGGATGAAATGATGCTCAAATGAGTACGGGGTCCACAGAGCTTAGAGTTACCCGACATTCGTCATTCAGGATAAGGGAAAACCCCGGAAAAACCTTATTCAGGTAACTCACCCTGACCGAGATTCGAACTCGGGACCTCTTGATCGTGAGGCAGACACGCTACCACCACGCTACCAAGTTAGGCTTGGCGGTTAGAGCTGCCGGAGCTGACGTCACACCACCACTACCTGTTTTCCCCTGGTCTAGGAAATGTTTGAGCTTAATAAAAACTATTTTGAAGACATACAGGTATCTATGTCTTAACGACATTAACATTCTTATTTTGTGTGACAATTTTAGAGTATCTGTTAAGCAGAATCAAGAGTTCAGCGTATTTTCTCGGAAAACAAGACTAAAACAGTTTATTTTTTAAAACATATAATGGGACCTCTGAATTAAATTTGTAACAGTCATTTTCAGTGGGACGAACCTTAAAATTGATTTAGTGTTGCCCCATACTCGTGTACAAACTTTGACTAAAGAATATTAATATATGTTTAACGGATGGGGTTTCTGAGAATTTCATCTGTTTTAATAATATTGCAGAGTATATTGTTAGAAATCAGTTGTTAATATCCCACTCATTCGGGCAGTCAATTAATTGAAAGAAGAAAGCAGTTTTTCTTCTTTTTTATTTATAAGTTATGACCTTTAATTCATTTCCCTAAGAAAGTTATAGTTGAAGTCGTCCAGAAGATGCGATACATTTTTAAGATTGTTAGACGTGGCACGCCATGTTTAGTTATTAAGCATCTGTACCCAGATGTTGCCTTAATATTTTATAAGAACTGTTCAGCAACCGTTTGCCGAAGTTTTCGTGACTGCATGCACGGATATTGCATGCAACAATTAACATTAAATTTAGCTCCTTTTGCATGACTCCAGTAGGTTACGTAGGTACATAAAGGCAGTGGATAGTTGTAAGGTATACATTAGGGGGTGACATCTCACATACAGCTCATTATAGACATTTATCGTGATTATTACTCCCACATATAAACCATATGAGATGACGAAAGCGGAAGGTCTTTGGTTTGACTCCCGGTGACCAACCAATCTGACAAAGGGTTTCTTAAGGTTTCCCTTGGTCAATAGGCGAAACCTGGCTCGGTACTTTGATTTTGAGGCTTCTGTCTCTCTATTTCATTTCAGTATTTTAGCGTTGGAAGTGTCGGTGATGAGCGTGTGTGACGCTGCTCTGTGGGTTGTAGGGCAGGCGCTGTAATCGCCTGTTGTGCTGGAGTGTGCTGTTATTGGGTCCCATGTGTCTATCAACTGAACGGCGAACTCTGGCACTAAGATGAAATTACAGTTCAAGCTAGGGACCCTCACGATGGCTCGCGCCCCTAGCCCTGGGTTCCAACATGCTCGTAGAGCTCGCTTGCTCGCTCGTCGTGCTGGCTGGCTGTATTTAGCCAGAAGGTTTTTGCTGCGTGCCCACCCGTTAGGGTTTTACCGCAGGTAAGGTATAATTTGGGATGTTGTAGGGTGACATGTAGGTTTTTAGGTTGGTGTTATTGTATAAGGTTACAGTGATTGTACCTTGGGATTGAAAGTACAGGTTGTAATACCTAGCACACTGGTGTTTATTTTTTTTTTCAGATTAAGATTGGAAAAAATTTGATGCCACACAGCTTAGGAGAATTTTATGTTGCTCAGCCTTAGCTGCTGTTAGGATTAGCTCCTGGGTTATCTTGGGTGCCCGTAAGCCATGCGGGGTACCCGATGTAAACTAGCGCGGCGTCTAGTGGGGTCATAATCTCCCAACGATCTGACAAGGGCGCTTCTATGGTTAGGTAAACTGGCGTATAATTCTGATGCCCGGCGCCTGATTTCATCCTCCACGTATGGAAGACCCGAGGCTTCATGAAGCAACCTGGTGGGAAAGTAGCGGCCCACAGAATAGATAGACCGTGGTCCTCTATTCTGTGCACGTTGAAGCCATGCCAACCAGCTATCTGCGGCCATGCCTCAGATTTCGCAGGCATAAATCATGACAGGAATTACCGGCGCCTGGAAAAGGTATAACCTCAAGCCAAGCGGCATCAAGCTCGACCCCAGCATTTGATACATGGAAGCAATTGCTACCTTTACCCTTGCCGCTAGGTCCCTGATGTGCTGGCGAAAGGTTAGGCCCTTATCCAAAGCAACTCCTAGGTACCGGACAGAGTTAGTCCACTCTATCCTTCGGCCTCGGAAGCTGAAGTTGGGGCACGTTCGGGGGTGTGGCGCTTTGTAAAAAGTATGGCGTGGCTTTTGTCCGGATTTACGGACATCCGCCAATGCCTACACCACTTGTGTGACATGGAGGTGTCTCTGTATAGGGTTGAAGGCTCTGAGGATGTGTTTGTCTTTGCAGAAGAGAAGCACGTCGTCAGCGTATTGTGCCATAACGAGTTGTGGCTCCGTAGGGAAGTCTGCTCGTAGAGTCCAAGTCCAAGTCCAAGTCGAATACTGACAGGCTGTTAACAGCCAGAAGGTTTTTGCTGCGTACCCACACAGGTTTTGGCTCTGACCGCATGTTGATAATTTAGATGGTTACAGGATGATGTGGGATTATTTTGTTGAGGTTATTTTTGAGGTAGCTTTTTGCTCCTCTTTAATTTTGTACAGGATGCCAAAGAGCTTTTTTGTTAACACCCTGGTGCTTTATTTTACTATAAGGTGCGGTAAGTTTTGTAGCCACTCGTAGAGTGCTACCATCTCATCCTTTTATACACCTGTGGGATGGGACGAAGGAATCACAGCAAACATGTAAAGATATATATTATTTCTTGCCTATAGGATCCACTCCCGGTGGAATCGTTCGAATATGACGACCAATACAACTTAAGCCATCCTCTATAGTATACTGAACGATCGGTCTGTCATTGGAAATCATTGAAACTTGAAGGCATACCTGCAACATGAAATTAAATCCGAATGAGGAAGCGGAAGTGAATTAAGTAATACTAAACCGTTCCAACTTACGAACATCTATGGCTTCTCAACTACAACTCAAGCACAGATGGAATTATGTCGTAGGCTAATGATATATTTTGTAGATTTTGAATAGTGTTATGAGTTGCCTGCCTTTAACTAGCCTTCTTGTTACATCTTTTTACAACGGAAATATTTCCATCATTTACTGAATTTCAAAACGTTTTGTATGAAAATATTGTAACTTTGTGGGTTCGTAGAATTAAAAATGTTATTTATTTCCGTAGAAATATACCGTAGTCAACTCTTCCAGTAGCGGAATTACGTCACATACAGAATTGCAATCTTCCAGCTCGCCTGCCACACCCACAAACAAATAGTTCACTTTCAAAACAGTTGCAGGCACACGAATCAGTTCGGATTATTACGCCCTCATTGCGACTCTTGGCTGCTTATACATACCGCTACTCATATTTCTAAACGTTTCTGAAATCCTCTGTAACGAACAAGAAATCGAAACTTATCCTGAAAGATGAATGTTTGGTAACTTTAAGCTCTATGGACCAAGGGCTCCTTTGAGCAACAGTTCACTCATTTCCTTCATCGTTCATTACAGCTTAACTTTTTAAGGTTTTCCTTGTCCTGAAATATGAATGTCTGGTAACTCTAAGCTCTATTGACCCTGGGCTCCTTTGAGCATCAGTTCACCCGTTTCCTTCATCGTCCGATATGACCTAACATTGGAGGTTATCTCTTATTCTGAATTATGAATGTCGTAACTCTAAGCTCCATTGACCCTGGGCTCATTTGAGTATTAGTTCACTCATTTCCTTCATCGTGCGATGTGACTAAACCTTCGAGGTTTTTCTTTAGCCAGAAAGATGAATGTCTGGTAACTGTAAGCTCTATGGACCCCGGGCTCATTTGACCAACAGTTCACTCATTTCCTTCATCGTCCGATATGACTTAACTTTGGCGGTTATCTCTTATTCTGAAGTATGAATGTCTGGTAACTTTAAGCTCTATGTACTTCCAGTCAGCTAGCTATCTGTCTCTTTATCTGTATCGGCAAGCTTTTATCTCCGCCCTGCGATCTGTTATCTCTCTTTGTGCGTGCACGCCGCTAGTGTACTAATGGACTCGCGACAATATGCATAGATCGCCCGCCTCGGTAGCTTAGATGGTAGCGTGCCTGCCTCACGTTCAAGAGGTCCCGAGTTCAAATCTCGGTCAGGGTGAGTTACCTGGATAAGTTTTTTCCGGGGTTTTCCCTTATCCTGGAAGACGAATGTCGGGTAACTCTAAGCTCCATGGACCCTGGCCTCATTTGAGCTCCATTTCACCCAATTCATTCACCGTCCGATATAACTTAACGTTGGGGCGGACGTAAATTACAAAAAAAAAAAACAAACAAAAAAAAACAAGTATGCATAGATCGGCTGATAAGTGATAAGTGCCGGGCCTCACACAAAGATGGCGCCTGTAGCCAATTTGACGGATAGCATCTTAAACTCTAGACTAGCTTGCAACCATAGTTACAGGTCAATGGTTTGTTTAGTTTTGGAATGAAAGCATTTAAAACAAGCCAAGTGCAGGGGTTTCACGAAAATGGAGGATTTGGAAAAAAGAGCAGTGATTAAATACTCCATTTAAAAGGCTTATCGCCTAAAGAAATCAAGAAGAAAATGGATAAGACATTGAAAGATTCTGCCCCACCGTTAACATTAAAAGATAAGTTGCAGAATTTAAAATGGGACGTAAGAGTACTAGTGATGATCCTCGCTCTGAACGCCCTGTGGAAGTCACAACTACAGAGATCATAGATAAAATTAATTGTTTAGTACTGGAAGACGGCAGATTAAGGTTTTTTGAGATAGCGGAGGCTGTTAATATATCAAAAGAACGAACATGTAATATTTTAAGTAATTTTGTTGAGCTTTCACAAGTTCTGTACTGCGTTAGTTGACACCTGATCAAAAGTTGCAAAGAAACACTGTTTCTATGAAGAATTTGGAGGTCTACCGTAAAAATACCATTGGTGTTTTGAAACGTTTATTACAATGGGTGAAGCTTGGATACATCATTAAACTCCAAAAAGTAAATCACAGTCAAAACGTGGATTGCGCCAGGTGAACCAACTCCAAAAAGGCAAAGTAAATTTTGTCAGCTAACAAGGTTATGACGAGTGTTTTTCTTGGGATGCACAGGGAATTATTTTTATTAATTACTTGAAGAAGGGTGAAAGTATCACTGGTGTCTACTACGCAAGTTTAATGCAACGTATGATGATGAAGTGAAAAGAAAAAGACCTCAGTTGGCAAAGAAAATATCTTGTTCGTTCACGACAAGCTCCGGCCCATCGTTCAGTCATTGCAACGGGAAAAAGTGCGAATTAAAGTTTATATTGCTTGAACATCCACCCTATGTGCCGGATCTAGTACCCAGTGACTGTCACCTGTTCCCGAACCTCAAAAGATTTCTTGGAGAATGAAGATTTCACAGCAACAAGAAGGTCATTGATAAAATAAACAGCTATTTTGAAGACCATGATAAATCGCACTACAGAGATGGTTTAATTTAATTGGAACACCGATATGACAAACTTAAGTCTACAGATTAATACCTTAATGATGCAAAAATTAACCCAGACGTCATTAGCTTTAGCAGCATTCACACAGACACGATCGCTCGCTGGGTTCAAAAGTAATCAGAGGTAGTTGATGCTCAGTGACAGTTATTCGCATTTTATGCAAGGGTGTTGGTGGACCTGATTTTAAAAAGAAAGACAATTGAGAATCGCTGTGTGAAGAAACATGAAGCATGTTAATGGCAGCTGCAATTAGTTATTTTGTAATATGTTTTAGTGCTCAAACTAGTAATAGACTTAGTAAACGTTCTTTGTATGTGATGTATGCAAAGTGTTTAGCAAATGATGAGTATGATGGTATACTATCTTCGAGAAATTAAATTAAATACATCGATATAAGCGTAAAGCATTTTCTTCTGCTGACAATTGGCCGATTCTTCTGCAGTTCATTCCATTTAGGTTGTGAGCTTTGACAGCCATAACTTACACCACGACGGAACACTTGAATACGTGATGTTTCTGCAATAATTGTAAATATATTATTTGATTTAATAAAAATATGTCTTATATGTCTGAATAACTCCAATTAATTTAGTTTGCCAGAATATTAAGCTATATTTTCTAAGATAACATTGAAGTTAGTTAATTACCAACCTTACAGCAATAAACATTTTTCTATTGAAGTGGTTACTTCCAAGTAACACCAGAAAAGAAATCTATAAACAATTGCCAGTGATCTGATTATACTCAATTCCTAGCTCACCCATCAAAACATTGATGTCTACGTAAATTCTGCTTCATAGAAAAAATATTTTCTGAATTTCTGATATCTATTTGGACGCTCTGTAAATTTTGTACCAAGTGCAAATAATTTCCGTTGTTGGTGCATGAGGAAGAATAAAATAGTTCTTCTTTTGTCAAATTATGTCGTGTGCGAAATCATTCAAATGTACTTTCTCTACAGAACGTCTTTCACTTTCATAATTTTGTGGTTGAAAGTCACGATCTTCCTTTCATCTGTAGGGTAAGGTTGCCTTAATCGCACCAGTTTATAGAAACATGAACTTAACTTTATAAATACACAAAATTGCAAGTGCAAATATTTTCCATTGAAATTTTCAGTATGTAAGCATGCTTTGTATACTTTGTCAAGTTTTTAAATCGGTCAGAAATATTAACTAGATATTGAAACGAATTTGCTTGTAATTGGTGCCATTTAGGTAACTGTTGCCGAAATCGCATCTAAAGTTGCCAAAATTGCATCTCGCTAATTAGCACTGAATTGAATTGACTTAAAATTTAATTTAAATTCTAAATCTTCTGCATTTAACACAGTACACATTAGACAAATAATAAAACAGTTGCTTAAGTCAAAATGTCAAATATCACAACTGGCAAGTGTCACAAAAGAAAACAACGTCCTCTTTGTAGTTGCCAGAACATTCTTTGTGCACCTACTTTGCACATGTTTGACACTGAATCATATTTTTGATAGCATTGTCTACACAAATCAAGCGAAACCAGGATTCTTCATTTTTTGTTGAAGCTACCTTCTTTTTGCAAACTTTACATCTTGGGCGTTCTTCTGGATTTGCACTTGTTCCTGCGTCGGGATTTTTGAAGCTGTTGGCGAATTTGTTCTTGAATTTTTCAAGCTTTTTATTTGCAGCCTCTTTTTTTCTTCCAAGAGTAGTTTATAGGGCGTTGCTGTTAACACCTCCGCTTTTTGTGCACCCTTTTATAATCGCTTCCCTTGCTTGCTGGTGATCTGGGGCAAAGGACTGATCTGTTTCACTGACACCTTGAGACACCTGGCATTGCTGTTACGCTGCAGGTCTACTTTCTCAAAAGCCCATAGTTAATGCCGGTTCCACGGCATTGGCAGCTTGTTCTAGCAACTCATCTGACGTTCCTTCCATCGAAATGGAAGCTGGTGTTACATGAAGTGCCACAATGTCTGTGTCTTTGAATATATTTCTGTCAAGAGGCCAAATACCAGAGGCTTTGAACCCAGATATGGCGTTAGACGTGCAAGCTGCTTTGGCATAGGCTTCAGCAAAAATACCTACAACACTGAACTGAGTGACCCTCTCCTCCTTCCGCAGATGTTTCCTTACAGCTTCATCATAATGCAGCTGCAGAGGTTTGAAGAAGGACACATCAAGAGGCTGCAAGCGATGGGTAGTGTGTGCTGGTAGTTGCAGAAGAATGATGCCATTCTCTTTAGCCAGTTTGATAGCCTCTGGGTTTTTCGAATGTGTTGAATGATCATCGAGCACAAGCAAGACTTTATCTTCAAAAGTAGATTTAAAAATTTTTATAAAATTACGTAGCCACTTTATAAATATGTTGCAATTAATGTAGTCTGATTCTGATACCTCCACTAGACTGCCCTCTGGTGCTCCAATTTTGAGATCTATGCAGTATTTCATTCTTCTGAAAATTAGCATTTGGGGTACAAAATTACCGAATGCATTACAACAACTGCTGTGGTATTTACACCTATTTCTCCTGTAGTTATTTGAGAAATTCTGGATTTTCCTTGTTCCCCAAATATCTTGGGAGATTTCTTTTGTACTGTTGACATTCCTGTTTCGTCAACATTATATATCCTCAGAGCGTTTAACTTATTATCGCCAATAATCTTTTGTAGGGCATCAAAGAAATGCATTACGTTTTCCTTGCAGAACCCTTTAGCTCTAGCCACAGACATACTTACTGACTGTCTTAAACTTAGATGAGGATGCCGCTTCATTAAGGAGTAGTGCCATTTATTACAGATGTATTTTTTTTATCTTGAAAAGTGAAGAGTGATGCGCAGTTGTATCTGGACGAGTACACCCCAGAACGGTTGCAACTGGAGGGGAGGGCAGGTCAGTTGTGTATCAGCTGCGAGCAAGTAAACATGTGCAGAGCTACTCGGTAATACTACAGCTTGTTTGAAAATGTGCTTGTCTCCTGGTTCCAAGAGAGCATTTATAAATGACGCCTCCTAGCAGCACATTAGGAAATAAAGTGTTACATTTAAAAACACGAGAAGTATTAACCAATATCCATAGATTTATAAAAAAGGAACAATGGTCTGGGTCAGCTATAAAAATCTGCGGAAGGGTATCTGAGGCAACAGCTGTGTCTGAAAGCAGTTTAGGAGAGTTATTAAGGAAAGAAAAGCCACTAGTG
Source organism: Mantis religiosa (assembly GCA_030765055.1). Classification (NCBI taxonomy): domain Eukaryota; kingdom Metazoa; phylum Arthropoda; class Insecta; order Mantodea; family Mantidae; genus Mantis; species Mantis religiosa. Next base: position 30,317,257 of record CM060952.1, on the reverse strand, counting down.
CTAGTGGAACAACGTCTTTATCTATGCCCAGTGAACAAAGATTAAGAACATGCACAAAATCTAATTTGGAAGTTTTAATTCAGAAGTAGTTAGGCGAACTGTGAATAACTTTTAAAGCACAGAAAAACAAACACCAACTTTGAAGAAAGTGCGTATGAAGCTAAAAATTCTACTGACTTCCAAGGCAGTATCTTAAGAAGAGTTCTTTTGAAGCTAGGATTATTTGAAAAAGAAAAAGACATTAATCGTGACAGACAAATTTAATCGAACATTGTAACATACGTGCAAAAAGGCTAGAGTATTTACGAAATATTCGGAAATATCGAAGTGAAGTTTATATCGTTTATATGGATGAAACTTATATAAATACGGCACATACTGGATCATATGCCTGGAGTGAAATGCGTTACAGGGACTCTGCAGCGATATTGAAAGGCCGAGAGTTGTTTATCATGCCTGCTGGAGAAGAACAGGGTTTTTTTTCCAAACTCCTATGTACTATTCAAGATCCAGCAAAAGAGTGGAGATTGCTACCACAGTAAGAATGATAACTTAGTCTATAAGAGCTGCAAAACTGGCTTCGAGAGTGTAATTTGTTTTTAGACACCTTATGTAGCGCCCTCCCCTCTCGTAATCTTACCCGTGTGACGCATTGTGGCGATAGGTGCACTATCCCCACCACAGTTGCTACTCATCCCTACCGCGCAGGATTCCTGTCAAGATAAAATAATACGTCTTTACCTGCCGTCCTGCGGATTTCCGTAGGACAGGGTAGGCATCTATGACACACGTGTAATCGGCTGGTACGTGAACTCGTTTCCGATTACGTATATGTAAATATTGAGGCGTGATGTGCCATTTTAAGCATCATTTTCAGAATTTACGTGTGTAAATTAACTAAAAACACTGAGGTAAATTTCATGTTGTGTAGCGTTATGATCCAAAATGACAGCAAGACAATTTATGTTACACTTTTCAGTAGTTTCAGATTTTAATACAGTTTTAGTCCTTGATTTACGGTATTTGCATTCACGCATACACAAACATTAACAATCGCAACGATATTTTTATAAAAGTGCTTTATATTGGAATGCTTTGGTCATGAAGCTTTAACCTGCTGCTTTAAGACTTGGACGTGAAACGTGAGCTGATGGGTAATTATTTAACGCTTGGTAGTGTAGATTTACTTCTCCAATTATCTTGCTCGCTATCGTAAACACGGTATTTACTTGTGTTGGTAATTACACGTGCTCTAGTACTTCACTCCGCCGATGATGACTGTAACGTGAGCCTTCACGTCCAGTTATTCATTACGCGGTTACCATGGTGTGTTCTGTTTGCTCCTGGCTTGTTGCTAAGGGGTTACTTGTGAAAAAGTAAACAGTCAATGCTAATGTAATATTAATATCCAAACTTCTTATGTCAAATATATTTCCTCTTTTTTATTTTCCACTTATTCTAAGGTTGACTTAGGCCTTAAGCTCATCGTTTATCTGGCCTTTCCTTCTTTCCTTTAGGTTTATATTGCAAGGCCATCTTGAGAACTCCAATTCTTTCCTTCATTCCATATTTTATTACACCTTTCCTTATGATTTTCCTCTTCTTCTTCTTTTCTTCTCTTAACATGCCGACTTCAGAAAATTTGCCCCAACTTATTCTCAGACATCCCTCATTTCTTCTTCCTTTAATGCGTTTGTTTACAGCTGTAATTGTATTTTCATCCAATCTTGCCATTTCAGTTATCAGTTACCAATTTTGCACGGCTATTATTGCGTTTACTTACCAATTTTGCACGGCTATTATTGCGTTTACATGATCACTCCTTCAACAGAGTTTCACTGTCCTAAATAATCACACATTTTTATGAAAATCTGCCGCCCCCCGCGTGGACCATCCTTTACTTGGAATGTTTCTTGACAAGTTTGATTTCTTCAAAAACGTCTCTAACCACTCTCATTAAAATATTGCGTGTTTTAGATACCCTTTATTCCAAATGCATTTTCTGAGAATGTCTTCAGAGGTCCTCTCCGTTCAGAAGGAATTGGTAAACCGGTGAAAAATGTATAAAATCTTACTGCATAAAATGCAGATATCACTAATACACAGAATTTACATGGTGCATTCAAGTTATAAGTTAGGACTGTTTATGATACTTAAAATACCGAAGTTCTCATTCCAAGAACAGCGTGTAATCATTTGTTTTCTGCAGTTTCGTGGTGATACACGTATTGTAATTGATCGCCAGTTGAGTGAGGCATGTGGTGATGGAAGGGATGGTGGCAAATGTTTTGCAGGCTTCCATGACACGTCGATGAAGCGTTTCTGCATCCGCTATGGCAGCTCTTGGCCTTCTTTGATCAATATTCCGTGGTGCAACGGTTTCTATCTCAGCAAGGCGAAGATAAACAGCAACAAAGGTTGGATGACTCGGTTGTCTTCGGTCTGGAAACTCTATCTGTTAGAGCCGTGGAGCCCCGCGTCCATTACTATTCGCGCTATAATACAATCATATCTGCCTGTTGACGAAATGAATATCCAGCCATGGTGAAACGAAACACGTGCATTTAACTCACTACATGTACACAATTGAAACGTTGAAGGCACAACGAAGAAAAATGAGAAACGTAAACAGGTCTCCATGGCAACACTTCGCCATCTACCGTATGTAGTACAATAGGTCAACGCCTGCCATGAGTGCATACAGAAGTGAAGTTTTGAGGTTGGACCCCGATGGCCGTTAAACTCTCGCTTTCATTAATACAATTCTGAGTCGAACTAATACTCAATGCTCATTTATTGCTAGTATTTACCTAGAACGCGTTTCGTTAGGATCTTCCTAACATCATCAGCTGTTGTCGACTAATGGATGCCGGTTCAGTGAACTCCTCGGAGGTGATAGGTGCGTCTCTGTCTGTATCTTGATGAACTTGAAATTTGGGTTTTCTTCAAAGGTAGTATCGAAATTAAACAATTTACTTTCATATTTCTTTATAAAGATTTTTTTCCCACGTGGTTAATGCAGCTGGACCTTGGACACTTTTTAGTAAGTGGTGAGCTGAGTGGTGATTTCGTGAGCTGGGAGGTTCAAATATGAAGTATAATAAAGCAAATAACTATTTCATCTATCTTCAAAAGATATAATTACACATTATTGAATACTACATTATCTGCACACTCTGGAAACAGAGTAGGGTATCCGAGCTGAATGTTTCGTTTTTTTGGGGGGCCAGACCTGCACTCATACCATTAACACCTTGTATATAGTTTCTTTTGTTCGTCTTGTTGCTTGTTTATATCATGTGGAATGTCATTGTCTTAGTTTGATGTACTGCTATTTTAAAATTATAATATATGCAATTAAGTTAACTGCTAATACAACATTAAATGGACAGTCAGTATTATATATGGACAGAGAAGTCATGGGGATAATACTGCAGGCAGAGAAGAATAAAGTAAAGAGACGGTTATCTTTAATAAGAAATGTATTCAATATACGAGGGCTGTCCAATAAAGAATGACAACAACTTTTTTTTTCTTTTGACAACATACCTTTACTCATTCTCATAAGTTTGATGGTTCTTCTCAAAATAGTCTCCCCTTAATGGATGCACTTGTCCTAGCGTTTCTGTCAGTATTCGAAGACATGCTGGAAACCATGTTTGAGAGATCCTTCAAAATCGCCGCCGCAGCCTTCACCGCTGCTTCTGATGATGGACAATGCCTCCCACGAAGGCGTTTCTTCAAGGTAGGGAATAGAAAAATTACACATGGAGCTAAATCTGGACAATAAGGAGGGTGAGAGATGTACTTCACGTTGATTTTTGCAAGATATACAACAACAACGTTGACAATATGCGGCCGTGCATTATCGTGCTGCAATATCCAACCTACTTCATGAAAATGTGGTCTTTTGCGCCTGGTATGAACTTGCAATGTTTTCAGGACATCCCTGTAGTATTGTCCAGTTACTGATCTGTGTGCAGGTACAACATGCTGATAAACCATTCCATGAATATCAAAGACTAGGGTGACCATAACTTTCCCAGCAGAAGCAACCACTTTTGCTATTTTTTGGGGTTGGTGATGAAGGAGATTTCCACACTGAGCTTTGCTGTTTGCTATGAGAATCAAAATGATGTAGCCAAGTTTCTTCAGCAGTGATTACGTTTGAAATAAACTCCGGATCTTCCTCTAACATCAATTTTAACTCCATGTTACCTCCATTGCAGCGGTAGGCGATACTGAACATGTCTGAATTTTCCTGGTTCTCACAGACGGGAACCAGGAGTACCAACAATGAAACTGCTATGGCGTGTTTGTTTTACATTAGGCTAACAGAATATAATAAGATTGAATTTTAGTGCGAAAAATTATGTCCGTAAAAATTATGATCATTCTTTAGTGAACAGTCCTCGCAGATAGTTATATATTATCAATATCTGAGGAAAGTAAAACGTAGAAAGAAAATAACTCCTGCTTCATCTACCGGAGAAAATCGTGAGAAAATCAAGGTCAGGGTAGTCAGTTGATAGTAAGGGAACTAGACGTTGCCGCTTACCTCGGAGTTTTCTCGTCCAATAGAAACATCTTCAAAGGTTGACCAACACTTGAAAGAGATACTATACCTGTGGAAAGGATTATTTTGCATGTAAGCAGACAAAGGGGACTAAAAAATTGAGTGGTAATAATGAATTATTCGTAATAAAAATATGAAGTCCTAAAGTAAAGAAAGGCGTTAATGCCAAGAACATCTGGAGAATTTCTTGAGAAATGTGGCCGACTTAAAAAGAACTTTTAGCCATCGCATGTTACACAGTTGTTCGACGTTCATGGATTTCTTAGCATCGTCTTGTTCACTGAGGGTGGGCTTACACGCGACATTACCTTCAATTTTCATAATTCCCATACTTGGTCATGAAAGCCCTTACAAAGTATGATAGGTCAGACATCAGAGGAAGTTCTGCCCACACATTTGGGCTGCATTCATTCATAATCACCTATTGATCCTTATTTCCTTCCACCACGTCTGAATACAGATATGTATCTACAATTATTCACACAACATGTTGCATAATTTAATTGATAATGTGCTCAGGACGACGTTCAACATACGTGGCTCTTACATGATGGTGTGCCAGTTAAGGTCTGTTAGATATTATACAGGTGTTTCAAAACGATACTGAACGATTATAGCCATTGCATAGTTTATAACTTAACTAGTCTGAATTTCGGTGTCGCAGCTTTGAAGTTCTGTTAGGTACAATTTTATGCAGCATTAAATATTGCATGACTTTGTGATTAGGGAGCGCAGGAACCACTGGTGTGCGAACCGCAGAAGTTGTTATTGGGACGCACCAGCCACGAAAACAAAAACATTACTCCCTGCTCTTTATCAGTGACTCTAGTGTACATTTCAAGTAATGGGACAAATGGCGGTTATTTCTGAAAAAGTCGACTGAGAACTGGACAGTTGAAGGTTGCTCTTCAGTGTAAAATTACATATTCCGTCCTAACAGAGAGGATTTTGTGCGTACTTAGATAGCAAATCCAAGCAATATGGAGCGCTATACGAACGTCGAAATGACGGATATGGTTTTGATAGATAGATGAGCTGAAGGGAATTCAACGAACGCACGATTAATTTAGGTTCATTAAAAATATGAATTGTAAAAATAGTTACATCAATGATAATATTTATTTGTTTAACTTCAGAGGATTTTGTTATTATCTTAATTGTACAATACTTTCAACCACTTACTGTAAATATCAAAAGCTTCCTTTACAGTTACAATACTTTATTTAGTATTATCAAACAAGTGAAATAAAATACTCGTCTCATTGTATAAGCCATTTAGATTTGGATAATTTATATACAGTCCTTTGATGTTGATTTCTGTTCTGTTTATCATTTAATACTTTCATCCTCAACTACACTAACATTAACTTCCCTCTAAAAGGTGTAAGTTGAATATATCCACCAGCTCATGGACTGCTATAACGGAATTTTGGAACACGTTAAACACTCATAAGCAATAATTAAGCAATAACTTCTTTATTGCGGTTTCATAAGCCAAAGAAATTCTTAATAGTTACAAGCTACCTCTGAGTGTGCCGGTATGTTTACAAACAGCTACAGAACGCGGCACGGTGTGTAACCTATACCTGCGAACTTCGACAGCGTGAGGCACGCGTCGTGGTTCCTATCACTGCCTAATCCACATTCATTCTGCAGCATTTTTATGTGGTTCTATAGACGGTAAAAACTATCAGTATGTTTTATTTAATTGATGGAAATTAATCATTTATCCACACTAGCCATATATAGGTTAAGGCTTTTAATAGATATAATCAACATTAGAAATTCAATGCCATGGCCGGAATTTGAACCGCGGATCTCCTGGTTTCCGTCCAGTCGCCACAAATGGTGTATCTCGAATGCGAGAGCCCCCTTTGTCTTAACGGGGAAATATAAGAGCAAATGGAGAATATAATGTCAGGACGGCATGTTGGCCATGGTAACTCAATGGTTTAGAGCGACTGGACGGAAACCGGGAGATACGTGATTCAAATCCTACCCATGGTACTGAATTTTTCATGTTGCCTGTATCTACTATCTAAATGTGTCACATAGAAGCTGAGCAACTACTTCTATATGTTCGTTCGGTGTCGTTTTGAGACACCCTGTATAATTTCTTGAATGGTAAAATCTTTGAAACACCCTGTATAATTTCTTAAATGATAAAATTTTGCATGATGGACTAGTTTGAGAGGACACGTTGGATGACATGTTGGATTTTCTTCTGCAGGTATTTACATTTTATAATTCATGATACTCCTGGAACATTTACGCTCTGACACATTTTCTTAGTTGACCAAACATAAATTACCCAAAAGATTTTCCACAAAGTGGTTGACAATACAGAATGCAGTCTTAGGGCAGGTATCCAACTAGCAGAATGCTACGGAAACAATTTTGGTAACTTCTAGTTTGGTTTAGTAACTCAGATATAAATGTTTTTAAAACCTGTATTCATACTGAAGCATTTTAATGTTGTGGGTGTACGTCTCAAAAATACTTGACACCAAATTCAGTGACACCCTGTGCAAATTAATTTTATAGGTGCTGGAAGAACAGTATAAAAAACTCTGAATTAACCGATAGTTAATTAGTTTGTACAGACAAAGGGAGACATTGAAACTACAAATATCTTAATATTTCATCTGTAATTCCCCTACGGGCTAAATCTTTCATTTGCCGTAAAAGTTGAGGAGGCTTTTGGTTTCCTAATTCATCTTCACGTAGTAGCTTTGTAACTTGTGTTCTTCACTGTCAGTAAAAATTTAAATAAGCTAATCTTTTAACAAGCGAAATTTGTCTTCTTTAGGTAGGTTAGCTATAATATCGCACACCTGCTCCATTATGTCGCAATCCAGGTTCCCTATGACATAACCAAACTTTGTTTTATCTTGCGTAACTCCTGCAACGTCGAATTGTGCTTCAACATGTTGGAACCATAGATCTGGCCGATTTCTTCTGAAAGGAGGAATTTCGACTGAAATCTTGCATACTTGAGGTTTTTCTTCGCTGACGAGTTTTCCGTCATTTCAAGGAACGAATTATACGCTGCAGAACACAAATTGTAAATTGTTGTTACCCTGGAACGTCGTGGGTCACCAATTCTGGAAGTCTAGCGTTATTTTAAGTTCAAAATCACAAGTAAATAGCGTTGTTAATCAACTATTTATTCCACATTTTAAATACAACATTTATAACAAATGAAAGTCGTCATATCCACTTTTATGTATCTCCAAGCTGACCAACCTAAGAACAATTGCCACAATTTGTTAACATATATGATATGGTATCAAAATCTGAAAATAAGTTAACTGCTTTTAAGATAAGACTTTTATTAACTGCATATGAAATAATGTATACTAGTTGACATATCTGACGTCCACAATTACGTTTTCAGACTTTAATGGGCACTTAATCACTAGCCATAGAGATCTCAAAGCATTAAAGCTAGGTTGTAAGTGAATTAACTTGATCTTTAGCAGGCTTCGTACTCTGGCGTCGTATGTATCAAACTATCGAATCCGTGGTACAGCCTATTGGGAAGTTCAGACCAATCACGAGTCTATGATCGCTGTTGTGCATATTATATGCACTGATGATGGGATAAGTGTAACTAAATTAGATTTTTATAGTGCACATTCCAAAATTTTACAATGTACAAATTTTGGTTACATTTATTTGTCTTTACCTTGTTGTTAAACATGCTTACATGACACACTGGTCTTCTGCCCTGTAAGGTAGCTCTTAACCTCCATGCCTCCTTGTTAGTTAATTAGTCCCATTCTTCCCCCTCATCATCCTTTCTTATATTCTTTACATTTCTGGCCCATTTTTCTTTTACATTCTGCAAGAACTCACCAATACTCCTTATCTTATTTTCCTCCCTGCTCGTTAACATTTTAATAGCTACTATCCTCTTCTCCACTTTCTCCCATTTTCCCTCCCAAACCTTTTTTCTCCACATTGTAACCTCCTTGCATTTTGTTACATGGTGTTCTATGCTTTCTTTTTATTTGCTTGTAAAATTGTAATGATTGTTTATTTTCTAGACTCCGCCATATTTCCTGTCTTTCTATATCTTCTATTCTGCATTTTACCAATTTACCCACACCGCCTGTATTCCTTTCCTCTAATCGCCATATATCTCCAATTCCTATTTTTTTCCATAATTCCCCCTATCTCTGCCCACCACCTATTTGAGTTCTCTAATATTTTTTGCGGTCTCATGCATAATTTCATAATTTCTCCTTCTTCTTTGGCCAAACACCTATACCTCAATTCTATTATTTTTTACATTATGCTTTCATTTCTTTTTGCCTTTCCTAATTCTGCTAAAGCTACTTTCCTAGTTGCTGATCTTGGTAAGCCTAGTAGCTCTTTACGAAACCTTCTGTAGTTTTGGTCCACCGTTTTGTTTACTCTGTGGCCCCCCCCCCAGATCTCCACTACATACAGCATTTTGGATTCAACTAGTGCCTCATACATCCTTTCTAACCATTTGCTTGTCATTTCTAGCTTATATTTGCATATTGTTATCACATTCATTGCCGCCCATCCCTTCTCTTCCAGTTTTCTCCTGTGTGCTCCCCACATTCCATTGTTATTCAACTTCACTCTTAAGTATTCAAATCCATTGACAACTTTTGCCCTTTTACCATTTAGTACCCACTTTTCAGTTTTTTAGTTTAACTTCCATCTTGAAGACCATAACTTTCGATTTATTTATGTTTATTTTTATTCCCCACTCTTCACAAAATTTCTGGATTTCATTTATTGTCTTCTGCAATCCTACTACCGTTATAGATCCTACCATTAAGTCATCCGCATACAACAATCAAGGAATTTCTTTGTTTGCTATTACCGGAAAGTGCTTTAACCTTGTCTATTATCTCATTTATAAATAAGTTAAATAAAATTGGACTTATTTTGCATCCTCGTCTTAGGCCTATTTTTTGTTCTGTCCTCTCTGTAATTACATTTTCCCACCTTGTGCAAAACTTCACCCCTTCATAGATTCTCTCTACTTCTTTTATATACCTTCCACTTACCCCTTTCATCCTCAATTTCCAAACTAAAGCTGATGAACCTCAAATTGTTAAATATTATTGTTCAATTTGCTTAGTAGCAAATGTCAAGATTTTTACAGACCAATATTACAAAGTATTTTAAACTCAGTCCAGAATTTGATAATTCAGATTACCAAGTATAGCAATACGCTTTTGTAAATTGTATTGCAGACTATTAATATTCTTGTTGTTTCTCGAGGGTTTCTCAAACTTCTTACTGAAGGCTACTGGCGGAGGGATTGCAAAATGGTATCATGACCAACGTTGAAAATAGATACACATATTCTATTATTGCGTATTTTTGTTATTGTCCTAGACGTACTAGTCTGCCTTCAGGATTTACAAGAAAATTCTTTGTAGACATTCAATTCATATTAAAATGCTTCAATAAAAGTTACATCACATTCCGAAGATCACAGAGAAAACACAGCTGTGCCTTCAAGGCATTCGCGATCTTCTACTTATTCTTCCAGTAGTCTCAAATTTTATACAGTAAAAAGAGCAAAGGGATAGAGAAACTATGCTGCGAATTTTTTTTATGGGGAGTAAATATAGCTTTAACCTAAAAAAAGTGGTCGAACCGAATAGAAAATAATTAAATTTATTGTTTTAACGCATCGTCGGTACTAAGCAAAAACAGGTTCATGATAAATAACCAGATATAGCTTAATATTATAAATTATAAAAGATTAAAATTTTGTATTTTTGAAAGATATTCGTTTAGGTAATGTTATTCGGAAAACAGACTTCCAGAATTTAGCTTCTCTAAATAAACGATTTTGAAAACTGGCTGTTGAAAAAATTTATTATTCGGAAGTTTATACACGGAAAATAATAGATAATCGTTGAAATCAGGCGAAACTGTCAGAATACTTCAGGAAGATGTATATATGAACAAGATATTGTCACCGAGGCCGTCTTGAGCTTCTACCGTAAACCGCGGCCGGCACGTGGGCGAGCGCTGAACGCTTGCCGAGAGAGAAAGATACAGAGCTGCCTGGATAGTTCTATCTCTGTCTCGCTGTGTCGCGAGCGATCGCCTGCTTCCTAGAACAATGACTGGAGTTATGAAAGCCTGTAATGTGTTAGAGTGGCAGTCAGTTGCTAGTGAGTTGTTAGTTGTGTAGAGGTAGTTGTGTGTGCAGCTGTGCAGTAATTGTGAGTGTGTGTAAATTTGTAGTGTGCCGCAATGAATTCTTTCGTTTGTTTACGTGTAGCTGAGAACGAGACGACCTTGAAGACTACTGTTGTGTATGTCACGTCATTTTTATTGTTGCAAGGGGTGTACAAAGTTACTGTTTACTGCAATACAGGGCATTTTAAACTTCTTCAAACAAGACTTCTAATTCTAGGAACCCACCATCTATTTTTTAAATTTATTTCGTATCTACCACGGAATTTAAAAGAAATAGGGGTTCACTGGGTTTTGCAATACAAAATCCATTATACTGGCATAGTCACTCACCCTTATGGATTATGTACCGCTCGTCAAATTTGGCTACGTAGTAAGTTGAACATTCCAAAGTGTAATCAGGGTTGAAAAATTCAGTGCGATGGAATACTCCTGTTCCTAATACTGAACGTAAACAAAATTAAGTGATAAGAAACTTCAATGGACGGATTCCAGACGTAACTTCAGAATGCCACTCCCATAGTGACAAGTTACGAGGACTGAGGGAAACATAGCAATAGTCTCCGAAGCAAGAAGTTGGTAGTGGCACTTGAACCGTAGGCTCTCGGGCTACAAGACGTCTTTAGTTAGATTGTCATTGTATTTCCAAGCTACATTAGAGATTAGTCCCATGAAGACAAAGGCCGCCTATACTTACCTGTTTTAACTCCAACTCGGTGAGCAATTTCGTGTTGCGTTTGTGTCGGTTTACGTCATTTCCTCTTGCTCCTATTCGCACTCATTCACTTTCACTCGCCTACTTCTCGCTCGCACTTGTATATTATCGCCCATAGATCTCCACTCTCTTCTGTTTCGACCACGACTGTCCTGCTTGTGCTGTGTGAAAGTCTGGCCCTCTCTGTCGTGGTCTTCTAGTACCTATGCGCGGGTCCCAAACCGTGATCTTGTAGGCCCTTGCAGATTCTCTCTGTACATTTTATACCAAGTATCTTGTGCTCCATTTTCCTCTGGCAAATTTGCAGTGTATTCATCTGCCTGCTTTTGGCGCACCACGTCGGATAGATGCAAGTTTCCAGTACTCCCAGCCTGAGTCGTCTCCTTAGCTTTCTGTCGCCTAGTATACGTAAATTGGAAGGACCAGAAAGATCTACATGCCTGGGTTATTCTCCTCTTTAATTTTCCTGCTGTCCTGTACTTTATGGAGATTAGGTGTCCTAAATATACTGTCACCCGAACGTCGGAACTCCCGATAGAACCGGCCGGCAGTAGGGCCAGACGGGAAGCATTCAGCACACGCTTACCCATTTGTCTCGTGTCACTAACTGAAGGGATGATTAGGAGTGTGGCAGGAGCCCTGTACCGTCTCTTTCCCCTCCCACCAGACGTCTGGAAACCTCGGGATAATTGTGCACGCCACGAGCCTTCCAGAAACGGCGATCTTCCATATATAAGGCCTGCAGTTGGCGAATCAGTTCAGTTCTTGGCAAGCAGCCGTGAGGAGCGCCGAGTGAGTTAACGGACCGGAAGACTGTGAACGTGCATCAGAGGAGCAGTATGTAACTGTGAGCGTGCAGTGGACCTGTGACAGACGAACTGGTGAATTGTAATTGTGTGCTTTACGTACTTCTGTGTAATCGGCAAGTGTTCCAACTGTAATTCGGTGGAAATAAAGAACATTTTGAGTTTGTGCAATTGGACTTTTAATTTCACGAACCCACAAAGTCACAATACGTATTCTGCTGCATATGGTTGTTCCACCCAATACAATGGGAGTCTTTCGATTGTTGGTTATAAGGTTTTATTTATTTATTTGTAAGGCTGCCTGCATCTTTACTCCGTATGCGAGTTCCTGGAGCAAAGTCTGCAGTTCTTTGGGCGTTTTTTGCGAACAAGACGTCATCCGCATATATTTAAATTGAAACTTTCGGTGTAATTCAGCATTCCTTCTTTCAATAAACTTATGCCCAAGAATGTGAAATTCATCAAGCTGAAAGTAGGTTCTCTATCCAGAATATCTCACTACGCAGAGAAGTGAATGCATCAAACGTAGTATTTAATTCAAAACCTTCAAAAAATTCGATAAAACATTTAAATTAAAAAAAATCCTACCATCCCAAAATAACTCTATCATAGACATTTTTCGAATACATTTATTTTCCTCAAATTTACTGTAACAATTTTTATGGTATAATATTGGCTTTAGAAATGTTATGTCCATCTTGAATTTGCTGGAAATGCTATCAAAAGGTTTCTTGAATATCAACAGTATTTACAAAACTGATAAATAATAAGAGGTAGACAAAATATTACTTACAAAATTTTCAGTCCTCTTAAGGTACAACATTTGTGTCAGTACCTTTCTTTGCTTTAACTGAGATATTAGTTTGCATTTTCCAGTGCCTATACTATTCTCCTATAGGAAGTAGCTATTAGTCACCTCCTTATCCTTTTCATGAAAAGTAAACGGTATTTTGGGCTTTAGTTTGTACAACTGCATTGGCTATCAGCGAAAGAGTTCAAATTTCAGAGGTATCTTACAACGGTTAGCTCTTAAAGTCATTAAATATATTTTATTTTCCTACTGGAATTTAATTACGAAAGATACGTAATAAAATTGGTATCTATCTCTCGAATTACACAAGGAAGATTAATAGGTAAGCTTTTCAAGGAATAACGTGTAGAAGAATTATCAGAGGAAAACATGAATGTAACACATATCTCTCATAATTATGACTTTTGTACTGAACTTCATTTTGTAGTCTTCCATGTTTTGGAAGTAATAAATAGCTTTCATATACCTTGGGCCAGAGGAAGACAGGTAGTAGCAATATGGCGTCAATTCCGTGAGCTCTAACCGCCAAATTTGCCCCCGAACGAAAAACAGGTTAGCGTGTGACGTCACAGCGCTGATTTCTGCTGCCCAAGAGGAAGGACATAGTTTGATGTTTTGGGGGTTCCGACAGTGTAGGAAAGACAGGAAACGTATCGGGTGTTAATAATATGTACAACTTACATCTTGGGTGTTGTAATATTAATGCTGACTGCTTTAATTACACAATTGGTCACAGTTTATAAATAATTGAATTTTAGCTCTGTGCTATGAGAAAATATATAAAACTTCAACTCGTAGTTTAGCTGAAGGTCAGGCACGTTATGAAGTAAATAAAATAACACATAAAATAGTTTTCTCTTAAAATTATAGGAGGCCCATTCACAACAAATTTACGGGGACATTTTCCAACACTTTGTTTCGCTTTTGTTTAACTAGTTTATCAATGTCAGGACGCAATGACTGAGAAATTTTTAATCCATGGCTACCTGTTAGATGGTGATCCGACACGGTACTTCGGGCTTTGGACTTAGCTAATTTCAAAACAAATGAAAAGTTGTTCGCACGCATATGTCAAGCCAAACGTAAACAATGTCGGTGCGGCAAGTGAATACAACCTCGTAATCTGGTTTGGGGGACTTTCTTGTAAAAATCAGCCAAGTCTTTCTTGTGTGTTTATTTGTTCTTCAATAAATCGCTACGCTGTAAATTTAACAGTTCCATTAGGTACGTGACAGCTACATTGTTGGCATCAGTGTGCTACACGTGAATGAACCCTCGGAATCAGTACTCACAGCAACATTTATATAAGCAACTTGGTAAATACTACACGGCTCTTTCCCGACGTCACACGCACTGCAGGCCTCGCACCCGGCTGAAATACGTCACAACCCTCAAAACTGTCTTCCTCTGCCTTTGGCTGCGCAGCAGTCGTATCCAGCACAAGAATGCAAGGCAGAGAAATGTGTAACGTAAATGCTTTTATTGCCTCGCATGATGTTTATACTCGCCTTCTGGATATGATAAGGATGTTAAGTTCAGGTACAACGCAACAGTGTTGTCACAAAACTCACCTAAACATAATAAGTATCACTGGGGTTACTGTAACCAGCAGTCCATTTGGCAGCATGGGTGACTCATATACTATCATACACTCATTTCGTAGTAAACGGATCCGCTAACAGTTCTAATCCCTCTCTCTCCCTCTTCAGGCCCCGCTTGACTTCTTGTGGTGGGCAGTCAGTATTGACCTATAGAAAGAGCCGAGCTTGACTCCCTAGCTTTAGAGGGAAGTCTTCGGGCTAGGTAGACCTCGTTCTAGCATTACGTAGCAGTTACATGTTACCAATCATTATTAAGAATTTGAATGAGTAGAGCCAGACTGAAAAATACAATCCATAGCCGGGATTTGAACCACGGATCTTCCGCTCTCCGTACGGTTGCTCTCCCAATTGAGCTATACGGCCAACATGCCGATATGACATTAAATTCTCCAACTGACTCGTATGCTTCCCGGTAGACCACTAGGGGTTCTCATATGCTATGAGACACGCACTTTTTGTGGCGACTTACCATGCTGCAAGTACTTAAGTCCCAGGCTTCATAGTTAAACCACACTAGCCTTGTGTAGGCTACGGTTTGAAAGTAGAGAAGAAAGGATTATTTCCATTATTAAGAGTTGGTGTTTGTTAATTATGTAGACATTCACTGTTGAGATAAAGAAGGATTTGCGGTACATGCTTTGGAAGAGCCGCAGACGATAGTTCTTTGAAAATGTATGGTGCATGAAAGTTACCTAAAGACGGACAATGAGTCCTCCTAAAAGTTAGGAGGTATTGTACGCCTAATTTGGGATGTGAAGCTGATAAACACAACTGAAGAGTGTACACGAATATTTATAAAAGAAACTGTTGGTCAAAGAATATTAACTTCAGACCTGATTCTTACAGGTATATATTTAATATATATTTTAATTTATTAGAATAGTCTATGGGCTAATATCATTATTGGAAATTAATTGTTCTTTTACACTAGCCGTGTGTAGGACGCAGTATGAAAATGTAGAGCCAGAAAAATTTCAATGCCATAGCCAGGATTTGAACTATGGATCTTCTGGTTTCCGTCCAGTCACTCTAAACATTTGAGCTACTATAGCCAACGTGCCGATATGATATTAAATTCTCCAACTGACTCGTGTTTCTCCCGGTAAACCACTAGCAGTTCTCATAGAAAATTAGACAACTACCTTAATGGCGACTTACTATGCTGTAAGTACTTTAAGGCCCGGGCTTTATAGTTCGGACCACTATTAGGTACAATTATTGAAATTGTTCTTTCACACTAGCCATGTCTAGGAAGCACTATGAAAGGGTAGAGCCAGACTGAAAAACTCAATGCCATAGGCGGAATTTGAACCCCGGATCAGTTGGAGAATTTAATGTCATGGCGGCATGTTGGCCATAGTAGCTGTAATGGTTAGAGCGGCTGGACGGAAACCAGAAGATCCGTGGTTCATATCCCAACTATGGCATTGAATTTTTCAGTCTGGCTCTACACTTTCAATATCATTATTGTTTATAAGCTTTGCTGTATTAATTTCGTCTGCAAGTAAATTCCGCGGTAACCGTGTTCCAAACTGAGAAATTGTTCCACAAACTTGTTACCAAGTTCTGAGAGAGAGGATCTGTGAATGATAGGAAATTGATTACGAAATGCCGTGTTCTTATTGAAGAGAAGTTAGACACAATAGGTAACTTGTCGAACACTTCTCGAAAATATCTCTCTGTGGTCTTGTGCAGCAGACAGGAATCCTCTAACAGAAATAGAACCAAATTACTCAAATAACCACGATACAACTGGCACCCACTATGACACTTATGTATCTATTGTGAAGTGTGTAAGCCAAATAATGGAAAATATAATTATGGAAGTGCAAAGTGAATTCAAAAAAGGAAGACCTTGTTCTGACTGTATATTTACTGGAAATTAATTGTTCTTTCACACTAGCCGTGTGTAGGACGCACTATGAAATGGTATGGCATTGAAGTTTTCATTCTGGATTTACCCTTGTATATTTACTGTTAATCAGATAATTGAAAAACATAGGGAGTTCAATGTACCAACTTATATGGCATTTAAAGATTTCGAGAAGGCCTTTGACAAGGTAAATAGAAATAGATTATGAAGTATTATGAAACAGAAAGGTGTAGCACAACATTTGATAACAGCAATAAGAAGTTTATATGTAGAAAATAAAACCATGATACAAACTGAAATGAAGACAGATCTAATAGCAACAATAAACAGACGAGTAAGAAAAGCATGTCCACTTTCACCGTCACTTTTTAATATTTATATTGACGATGCCATATCTGATTGGCAGACAAAATAAGATTCGCATTTTATAATTAGAAATTGATATTTAGATACTTTTTTATTTGCAGACGATCAAGTTCCCATACCTAGCTCAGAAAATGGTCTACAAAGAGCGTTACATATATTAGATATCACTGTCAATAAAGTTTAACAAAATCTATAAATAAAACTAAAGTCTTAGCTTTCAAATGATCCAACACCATAAGAGCCAAAATACTATTAGAAGGAAAACCGTTCAACTGCTTTATCTTGGTTGCATTGTCTCTTATTTTAAATATATTGACATTTGAAAATAAAATCAGCAAATTTAATGGTATATGTGGCACCATAAAGAGAACCTTACAAATACGAAAAGAGAGACTACATTAAAGTTTTATAAAGTAATGGCAGTTCCTATATTATTATACGGTAGCGAAGTTTGGACTTCAAGAAAGAAAGAAGAACAAATGATTGAAACAGCGGAAATGAAGTTTTTAAGAAACGTATAATCAAAGAAGGGAGGACATTCGAAAAGAATTGAATATTTTTAAGCTAACAGATAGAATAAAAGAATATAAAAATAAC
Organism: Mantis religiosa; assembly: GCA_030765055.1. Classification (NCBI taxonomy): domain Eukaryota; kingdom Metazoa; phylum Arthropoda; class Insecta; order Mantodea; family Mantidae; genus Mantis; species Mantis religiosa. The sequence goes on along the minus strand of CM060952.1, from coordinate 30,299,714 downwards.
TTGATTGAACATGTCGAGAGATTGAATGATAGCTGCATCCCAAAATTAGTTTTAGATTACAAACCATTAGGTAGCAGTAATATTGGTAGACCAAGAAAACGAAGGATACAATAATTTTAATTTAAAATTTATGAGGTCGGAATGAGCCTTGATGGCTTAAACCGTGAACATATGATGATGATAATAACTGGGACTGAATTGAAGTCTGTCATTTCAAGCCTTGTAAATTTTATTCATGGGAAACTAGAATAAAAAATATATCAGAATAATATCCAGAACATATAAATGCAAATATCACACAATAAAATGCAATAATTATTGCTAACATGTGACGGAAGTGTATTCATGCTAAGATACTACAATTTTAACATCCTTATAATACTGTTTGTGATTAATAATAATACTAAACATAATCACAGTGACAATAGCAAAATCTGGAAAGATAAAGTCAGACTGAAAAATTCAATGTCATAGCCGGGATTTGAACCACGGATCTTCTGGTCTCCGTCCAGCCGCTCTAACCCCTGAGTCACTATAGCCAACTTGCCGATATGACATTAAATTCTCCAACTGACTCGTGTTTTCCCGGTAAACCACTTAGAAGTTCTCATAAACACTACCTTAATGGTGACTTACAACATGTAAGTACTTTAAGGCCCGGGCTTCATATAGTAAGTCGCCATTAAGGTAGTTATCTCATGTATTTATAAGAACTCCTAAGTGGTTTACCGGGAAAAACACGAGTCAGTTGGAGAATTTAATGTCATATCGGAATGTTGGCTATAGTCACTCAGGGGTTAGAGCGGCTGGACGGAGACCAGAGGATCCGCGGTTCAGGTCCCGACTATGGCATTGAATTGTTCAGTCTGACTCTACCTTTCCATACTTAAGCCTACACATGGCCAGTGTGAAAGAACAATTAATTTCCAATAACAATATCAACAATAACAATGACAATAAATATTTTCGTATCCCTTGCTTGCGTAACCTAGGGCCGTATTCATAGTCAGACTTGGTCCGGATCAACTTGGTACTTTCGGTGGACCACCGATTATCTTATTCATAAACCGGTATTAGCGATAATCCGGGGCCAAACACGTTGGTCCAGCTCAAATGTTGGTCCTACTCCGAGGGTAGATTAAAGGTGGACTATCTTTGCAACATGGGCGACAATGAAGTGATGAATGTAGCTATGGTGCGTAGAATTCGTGAAATAAGATGACGGTGGAAAGCTTATCTACCAAAAATAGAAATTATTGCGAATTACGACGACCTAAACTTCAAAAGCAGATATAGGTTTAGTAAAGCGAACGCCAGAAAGCTGATAGAAATGATTCGTCCTAACCTGTACATCAGATACGATACCCGAGGCCTGAGTATCTCAATGGAAACTCAAATCCTAACAGCACTTCGGTATTATACAAGAGAAGGATATCAAGACAACACTGCTGACCTGCATCAGTAAGCCGTATTATCAGCAAACTCATTATAAATTTCCCTCATAGCTCCTCTTTTTTCATATCTGTGTAAGTCGACATTCATTCGTCGACTGTGTTCATTCTATTTTGGACTAGAGATAACGTTGGTCTCCTCTGACCAATTGATATCACGCTTCTTCATATTATCCATATTCACAGCACACCAAACTTTGTTACCGAACCTCAAACAGCAGCCGCAACCGTAAGAATGATTAAGAAACAGCTGCGAAACTACCACAGAGATTTATAAACTTGTAGGTGCACTGTAATTTGTTTAACACTCTATGGGACTCGTGCATTCGCAGAAGAACTTTTCTACGTCGTGTAACATTTGCTCCGTGCTGGTACACCGCTTTACCTGGTCCGAGGGTTTTAATCGTTATGAATACCAAAACGTTAGATCGTCTTTGGCCCGGACCAAGTTAGTGGGCAGATGGTCTAGACCAAAGTGACAAGTATAAATACGGTCCCTAATGTCCTTGCCAACCACATTGCTTGGTATTAAATACCGTGTAATTTGTCTTATTTTGCATTCGTGTTTTGTGCAGAAATTAATTTGTATTCTTTGTATGGTGAAAGATTTCTTTGCAAAAATATTTTTCTATAACTCAAAGAATTCATTTTAAATTCATTTTAATTTATTCGTTATTTACTGACGTTTAATTAAATGGTGTTTTAGCCCTATATCTGTTATAAACACTTGAAATTTTCAACGGTATAAGCTGATCAGTATTCCTTACCTGCCCGGTAGCGTAGATGGCAGCGTGTCTGCCTCACGTTCAAGAGGTCCCGAGTTCGACTCTCGGTCAGGGCGAGTTACCTGGATAAGGTTTGTTCTGGGTTTTCCCCTAACCTGAAAGACAAATGTCAGGTAACTTTAAGCTCCATGGACCCCGGGCACATTTGAACATCATTTCACCCGTTTCATTCATCGTCCGATATGACAACGTTGGAGGACATAAATTACAAAAAAAAAAAAAAAAAAAACTTACATTTATGCACGTCCAAAAGCAATTTTTTCTTTCTTTCTCTGTGTATATAAAGGTAAATAGGTTTATTCCTAAATAAAAATACATATAAATACCGAAATTATTGTGAAGGCCAAATTTTATATATAAGGATTAAACCAAACTTTTTATTAATGAGAGGTGTACAAGGTAAATTAGTGCGGCATGTTTGTTCTGCTGTGAAACTAATACATGAGAACGAACATCCTACTTCTTTTGCAGCAATAATTGTCACTAGTCTCTGTAAAACAACAATGGTTCTGTATTCATACTATTAACAGCTAATGAACCATATAACAATCAATGCAGATGAAACGACGACGCCTAGATATTTTTACATAAAGATATATCTTTGCTGGAACACTGGTCTTGTCCTTGAACAATGGAAAACGTCAAAATGTTAAATTATGTTTAAATATTAAAAAATGCCGTTCAATCGATATATTTGCTGGCGGCGGCGCCATATTGCCGTAACTGTCCGACTGAAGTTTCACGCTTCTGTAAACAATGAATGAAGATTTATGAACAGTTACTTGCTGTTATGGCTTAAAAATGAAGTTGAGTGATAGGGGGCAATTTAGAAACATGGCTTTAATTGTTTATAGCTTAATTTTTCTTAATATTTCACCAGTTTTAGTGTTCTAAATTAAGCATTTAATAGCTGCTATATAAAACTGTTCTTCTCGGACATTTTAACGAGCGCAAAATGGTAGTTTAGTAGTCTACATTGGAAAAATGGCCGTTAGAATCCTTAATGCCGTTTAAATAAAATTAAGACCGTGCTGTTCTTACTTAATGCTTTTGGTTGAGATTTACATTAAATGCAAATTGCCTCTTTTTAGAATCTTGTTAGCTTTCAAAATGTAATTCCATCAATCGCTTGTTAGTTTTTCCTTCTTCACTGAAACTATTTTAATTTTGCTCCATTTATACGAGGACTGTTCAAAAATGAATGATCATAATTTTTAACGGTCATAATTTTTCGCACTAAAATTCAATCTTATTATATTCAGTTAGCTTAATGTGAAACAAACACGCTGTAGTAGTTTCATTGTTGATACTCCTGGTTCCCGCCTGTGAGAACCAGACAAGTTCTGAAATGTTTCGTATCTGCTACCGCTGCAATGGAGGTAACACGTGAGGAACAGTATACGGCTATAAAATTCCGCCTTCGTCTCAACAAATCTTCAGTTGAGGCCTATACAATATTAAAGGAGGTCTATGGAGGGTCTGTTCTTCCGTGCAGCACAGCTCGAAGGTGATTTAAAATGTTTCAAGAGGGGAGATTATTACTTTCAAAGGAAGGTGGATCCGGTGCTCCAGTTACTGCTCTTACGGAAGAAAACATCTACACTGCTGCTACCATTGTGAGAGAGGATCGACGAATTACCTTAAGATCACTTTCTGAAATACTGAACATTTCATTGGGTGCCACCCACACGTTGGTGACAGAAACATTACACTTGAGACGTGTTTGTGCTCGGTGGGTTCCAAGACTGTTGATTCCCGAACAAAAGGACATTCACATGCAGGTCTGTATGCAGTTAAAGTTGATGTTAGAGGAAGATCCGGAATTTCTTTCAAACGTAGTCACTGCCGATGAAACTTGGCTACATCATTTTGATCCTGAAAGCAAACAGTAAAGCTCAATGTGGAAATCTCCTTCATCACCTACCCCCAAAAAGCAAAGGTGGTTGGTTCAGCTGGGAAAATTATGGTCATCTCATTCTTTGATATTCATGGAATGAATTATCAGCATGATGTGCCTGCACACATATCAGTAACTGGACAATACTATAGGGATGTCCTGAAAACATTGCAGGTCCGTATCAGGCGCAAAAGATCACATTTTCAGGAAGAAGGCTGTATGCTGCACCACGATAATGCGCAGCCGCATATTGCCCATGTTGTTGCTGAATATCTTGCAAAACTCAACGTGAAGTGCATCCCTCACACTCCCTATAGTCCGGATTTAGCCCCATGTGACATTTCCTATTCCCTAACTTGAAGAAACGCCTTCGTGAGAGGTATTATCCATCATCAGAAGCAGTGGTGAAGGCTGCGGAGGCGATTTTGAAGGATATATCAAACATTGTTTCCAGCATGGCTTTGAAGACTGGCAGAAACACTGGAATAAGTGCATCGCATTCAGGGGAGACTATTTTGAGAATGACCATCAAAATTATGAGGATGAGTAAAGGTAGGTTGATTAAGTAAAGTTGTGACATTTCTTTATTGAACAACCCTCGTATGTCACGTTGAACATCTAAGGATATATCGTGGCTTTTCAGGGAGCAAATGCTCATTACCAATTATGTTTACTCGTTTATGATTTGTGTATAATTTTTTCTGTATGTTGGGTTTCTTTTATAGACGTTAAATTTGCACGTACATAGACTGCATTTACAGTCTTCCTCATACTAACCAAATTTAGGTTGCATGAGGAATAAGCCTGGCTAAGGATTTCCATCCTGCAGCTGAGAATAGAAGGTGGGACACAGAAGTCATTAGGTGTTGCGTGTGACAGACACGTGAACTAATTGACATTAACAAGGGACTTTGTTGTAGTGTGGTCCTCTCTTTTAAGTCAATTTACCGTTCTCGTAAGTCACAGAGTAAAATTTCTGTTTCAAATGACAGGAAGAACCTCAACGGAAGATGCAGGAACTTGGTGAGGCAGTCATGAATTTTAAACATCGTCAATTGTATTCAAACCGTTTATTAATTAGAAAAGTCATATGTGTAATACTTTCCCCATATTAATTTGGAATCCTTTATAAGTGTTTAGTTGTAGTATACATAATTCAAGTTCTTATGTTCAAAAATTTAATTATTTGGAATCTCCTAGACATGTCTTTATTGAGGTATTTGTATTATCTTCAACCCTGAAATTTAAATCGCAATTACACAGAAAATATACCTTTAGAGACACTCAGAATCCAATAACGGTGACATTTAGAAAAGACCTGTATGTGTTATGCATTAATTCAAAATTAGTAATTGCCAAAATGTAACATTTCATATTTAATTAGCTCAAAATATTCAAGAAAACCCCCTCTCCAACCTGCGGAGTTACATTAGGTATTTGTGAATAAACCTTAATTTTGGCTAAACGGCACACATTATTGGTGATATCTCAGATGATGCGAGAGAAAATAGGATCCAGAAGACCAAGATATTAAGGAACTACTTTCTCTAGTGTACATTATAGGTGAGATTACAAGTTAATGCAATAGAACTGTTTTCTCCAGTGAGATGAATCTTGATATAATGGAGAACAGTGCAGTAGGAACCAAGTAAGCCATATACAAATATAACAATTTGTACCTTAAAAATTAGCTCATAAAAATGATAACACTTTTTTATGAATTGTTCTTGATTGTGATTTCATGGAATTTCTTCCACATCCTTAGCCGGAACCACAAACAAAGCTGTCGCCATATTTACAAACGCTAGATGTTCATATGTTCTTGTTAGTACTACCAAAATCTGAAAATAAAACAAATTTAAAAACAATCGACTGACGGTATTTCAAAATTGACTACGCGATGTTTGGTTTTTGAAATTAATGTGTTTTCCCGAATTATTAAATCTGTCGGACCACTTAATTGTTTTAATAATTTAACTTCTGGATTTATTTCAGGGTTAAATGACCAAAAATGATATACTGATTTATCAGTCTGTTTATACTTAATGTTACAAAAATTACCTTTCGTTTTGGTTATTTTCAATATAAACTTTATCACAATCGAAACAATTAAATTGATAGATACCAGAATTTTTATTAGAAATTTTATTTTTGCAGAGAATTGCAATAAATTTTAATAACTATTTATTTACAGAACTAAAGTTATACCAAACTCTTTAAAAACTTTTTGAAGATGTTTATTTACCCAAGGATGGTAAGTAAATATTTTAAAATTATAATCATATTCTATTTTTAAGGGTAGAAATACCTTTAACTGCTTTTCGATATTTAAATTTTTCCACTTTTATTTATAAAGTGTTTATTAAAACCATTAATTAAAATAGTATTAATAATATGTTTATGTTCTTTATTAAATTCATATTTATTCAGGGGTATATTTATTAATCCACAAAGCAAAATATTTATATGAAAAATTGTTAAACATTGTATTTTTATGTAATTCTCAATAGGAGTTGGCTTCCTAAAAAAACAAATTTCAATTTATTACTCTTTCGTATTATCTTTAAGTCTAGAAAGGAATGAATCTATTAATTTCAGTGTCTAATGTAAAATTTATAGCTTTATCTAGCAAATTTAGTAATTTTAAAGTATCATTTATATTTTTTATCAGGAACAATAGCAAAAATATCTTAAAAATATCTATAGCAACATTTAAAAATTAAAGAAAATGCTTTAGTGACTTTTATTTAAAAAACAATCATAAAAGGATGAGCAAGAAACGGTGAAAGATGATTGTCCATTGCTAAGCCAGAAGGTTGTTGGAAAATTTCACTATTAAAGGGGAAAAAATTTTGAACTAAACAAATTTCAGTAAGTTTAACAAAATCAACTATGAAATCCTCATGTAAATATGTTAAATTCAACATCTTTTTTAAATAAATTAAAAGTTCTTCTCCAGGAATACTAGGAAATAAGGCAGTTGCACCAAAAGAAACAAGTTTATCAGTTTTATATAATAAAATATTGTCAATCTTTTTAACTAATTCGAAAGAATCTTTAATGCTTAAACTCTCAAATTATTTAAAATTTCCAAACTTTTTTATTTAAGCATTTATCTAAATTATAAGTTGGTTAATTTATACAATTTACAATAGGTCTCATTTTATTTCTAGGTTAATGAATTTTAGGAAGAGCATAAATTATACATAGAATAGGATTACTAAGTTTTACTAACTTTTAATAGCTTCAAGTTTTACGTTTTCACCAAGTAAGTTTTAATTTCTTTATTGGATTGTGGATAAATCAGTGTGTGAGGAATGAATGCAGACTGAAAGAAGCCAGAAAATAGTTCACACTTTTCGAAACAGCTTATACAGCATATGTTTTGTTGTTTTAAAGATGGTATCACTGGGGCATCCGAAAAATACAATTTATCTTTCCCTAGAAAGAATAGCCCATAGAAAAGGGCAATAAATTGGCGATGATAAGACGTATGTTGACAAAAATCTAGGGCATTCTTGGCAATTTGAACAGATGAATTAACTGTTGGCATTTGTCAATGGTTAATTCCACTGGTTGCCACTTACTAGAGATTGGCTTAAGTTTATAACAGGTAACAGTTTCAGAATTACGAGGATGCAGATGAGATGGCATTTGCACATTAGGAACATGAGAGTGCAGTCTAATCGTACAGGGATGTTTGCTCGCCTCGTAGCGTAGTTGGTAGTGTGTCTTCCTCACGTTTAAGAGGTTCAGAGTTCGAAATCTCGAACATGGTGAATTAACTGGATAAGGTTTGTCCCGGTTTGTCCGTTACCCGGAAAGAGGAACGTCGGATAGCTCTAAGCTCTATGGACCCTGGACTTATTTAAGCATCATTTCACATATTCATTGTCCAATATGAATGCATTGAAGGATGTTTATTTAAAAAGTAAATAAATAAATCACAGGGGAATATTCGGTTAAACAATGTTCCTAGAATGTTTGGCAAAATATGACATTTAGAGCAGCAGATATGGCAGTTCTTAAAATTAAATCGTTTGCGTCTAAGCTCCTTATAGCTAGGGCGTCCCAAGGAAAGGAGGTGAACTGAAGAATACTAAAGGTGGCCGAATTGAAGGAATATGGCGCCAATGGGCACGCTCCGCAGACATTCCAACACAAAGTACACTGAGATATGAAGCATGCAGTCGTTAAACATATGGTATAGTGCGATTCATATAATAGTATAAAGTGAGGAGAGAATAGATTAAAATATTAAAATAGATGAAGTAAAATTTATTAAATTTACACTTTATTTTGGAACACAAAGTTTATGTTATGTTTTAATAAAAACTAGAGGATTTAATAAACCTGAAGCATTTCAATAGGCCATATTTTTCGAACCAATGATAGGACACACGTGCAACTTTGAGAGAATATAATTCTTATTTGGGAGATTACATTACACTATTTACATCTCAGAGAAAAAGTTGGAAGTAATTTCCATGAGCATCTATACATGTTTGTACCCGTCTCATCATATTTTCTTAAGTTTTACGAAGATTATCCTCGCCAATGTTACTTATCTTGGTTCGAATGAATTCCATGCGAACATCAATTGTCCATGGCCTATTCTTGTACACTCTATTTTTTAGATACCCCTACAAGAAAAAATCCGGTGAGGTTAGGTCAGGGGATCTAGAGGGCCACATGCCTTTTGAGATTATTCGATTATCAAAGAAGCTGGTTACAAATTCCATGGTGTCATTAGATGCATGGCACGTTGCTCCATCTTGCTGGAAGTAACCTTCTCTCAATTCGATATCATCTCCGCAAAACTTCAGAGAATATGGTGAGTCGAGTGCAAACATATATAGATGCTGGTGGAGGACACATCCAACATTTTCTCTGAGATGTAAATAGTGTAATGTAATCTTCCAATTCTGTATTATATTCTTCCAAAGTTGCAGGCGTGTCCTATTATTGGTTAAAATTTATGGCTCATTGAAGTTGTTCAGGTTTATATGGATCACACCATATTATGAAAGTGGGTTACATTTATTTTTGGAAACCAAAGAGAAAGTTAAAGATAGAGAAGAAAAAGTGTTTTAACATTTAGAAGAAGACTAATTTACCAAAAATAATATTTCAACTACATCATTCTCCTTAAGTACAAATTTAAACCGTGTGTTATGGAAAATCCGGACGTAATGAGCAGGAAGTAAGTAAATTTTAGCAACCAGCTCACACAACCGATATAAAACACATTTAGTTTGAAATATATGCAATAATAACAATACAGTGTGAAGGTATACAAGGGTTCTCTCGTTCCTTATATCTGGAACAAACAAAATTTTCACTGGTACTACATTTAAAAACAGAAGCAGTACCAATTAAATGTCTGGAGAGAAATGCAAGGAATTGGTGACCCCTTTATAAGAAATTCCATTGATATTCTAGTGTCAGAGAGGAGAAGTGATGATAAACCTCGGGGTGTTATGTACGAGTCCAAGAACGAACCTAACAAGGCAGGATTTTCATCTAAAGAAGGAAGGATTAAAGATGAGACCAGGTTTAATGGGATATGAGCAAACAGCATGTAAACCAGATGGAAGCATGGAAGCGGAATGTGAAGGACTCTCTCATAAATTAGATGTACCACGAATTAAAGCTACTCATGTAATTACATGATTATTTTTAATGTATTTATTTTCAGTACGGTTTCTAAGCCACGTCGTCTTTCTTTATTCTGATTAAGTTTACTTCCTAGAATCAGAACCTGAACAGAACACCAAAATCTACGACGGGGTGTGTCAAAGTTTTAATTATCACCCTGTAGTTTTTATGCTGGAGTGGTGAAAACTTTTCAGCGTCATCACTGATCACTCGGTACATACTATTGGTAGTTTCAGTGATCTGAGTCCTCTTGTAATTTTACAGTGAGTGCCAAAAGTTATTGAGGAGTAAGATGGAGAAAATTGAGGCCTGTAGTGTGATCATGCTCCTGTATTGGAAGGGCAAAAATGCCCGGGAAATCCATGATGAGATGACGGCTGTTTATGGAAATGACTACCCATCGTATGACACTATTGTGAGGTGAAAAAGAAATTGTCAAACTGGTAACATGTCCCTGACGGATGAACCAAGAGCTGGTAGACCGTCAGCTGTCACAGTGAAGAAAGTGGAGTGTTTAATACTGGAAGACAGATGAGAAACCATCCAAATGATCATAAATGAGACACATCTTAGTTATGGTAGTGTGTGGAAAATTATTCACGACCAACTGCACATGTCTAAGATGTCTGCACGGTGTGTTCCACGTTTGCTAACCCCTTTCCAAAAATAAACACGGCGTGACCTTTCAAGACAAATGTTGTTACTGTTGGAATAGGATGAAGATGATTTTTCTGATCGTCTGGTAACCATGAATGAATCCTGGATCTATCAGTGTGATCCAGAGACAAAAGCCATGAGCATGGAATGGAGACATGCCGATTTCCCCCTCCCAAAAAGGCAAATGTGCAAAATCAACTGGAAAGGACATGTTTTCAATTTTCTAGGACTGTCGTGGAGTCAACCTCACAGATTATCTTGTCAAGGGTCAAACCATCACTGGCAGATACTACTGCAATCTTCTGGACAAGTTACGGGCAGCTCTGATTAAGAAACGACGTGGTATGCTCTCCAAAGTTGTTCGTCGTCTGGCTGACAATGCACCAGTTTATTTATCTCAAGTTGCAGTTGACAAAATAAGAGCATGTGGCTTTGAGAACTTACAGCATCCTCCTCATTCACCCAATCTCCGACCAAATCACCCTTTCTTGTTCCCGGAATTGAAGAATCCATTGCGTCGTCGCCAATTTGACAACAAAAATGACGTCATTAATGAATTGGAGGAGTTGTTTAAAGTGAATTCTACAGACTTCTACAGTAAAGGTATTCGGAAGGCCAAGAAACTCTGCGAAAAGTGTGTAAATCTGGATAGTGACTACCTAGAGAAGGGCTAACAAATGTATATCAACATAGACCCTCATCACATTTTTAAAGGGTTATAATTAGAACTTTAGGACACGACCTCGTATGTACACTCCTAGCCATCGCTTCTAGCTTCGTGACGTCAGCTATTGGCTGTCCTTGAAAGCGCGTCTTCTCTCGAACCTCCAACCAGTAGACAACAGAACCGGAGCAATTGCCCCACCCACACTCGACTCTCCCACAACAGGCAGCACGGGTGAAACGTGCCAGAACATTAAAATCTACTGACCACTGTATGCCACTTCCTTTCTTTACATCCCCCAAATCCAGTGACTTGTTTTCTTAATCTAAAAATTGACCTAATTTTTTACTCTCATTGCACAACAATCCACCTGTGGCACATTTTACGACAACTTTAAATCATTTTTGGGTTGTAATATTTTTCCAGAACGTCTATTCCATTAGAAGCTTCAATTTGTTACTTAATGCTACATAAGAGACATATATCTCAGGTTATATCATTTCCAAAGCCTTTGCTCTCCAAACACCAGCTGTTAAACATGAAATTCTGTCTCGTTCCACATTATAATTTTGTTTACCTTATCTATATATGTCCTCCATTCACATATTCCTTCTGAGCAGAGAACATCAAGGAATCCTTGGAATATTATCAACTTCATACGAACATTTCAGAGAAATCTCAGTCTCTGTAGAAGCTACCAGTGCCAACTGTATCATTAAAATTATCTTGAACCATATTTCCAGGAGAAGCAGATCTGATATTTAGGGAGTCACATCACTCCATGCTTGAGTTACACACGTGAAGCAGAAACTGTTGCTCTTTTGTTGACTAGAGGACCTCACTCTAACTCAAAGCTGATAAGCTACGTTTAGCAGTAATTCGGTAACAGTTGAATTCCAGGATGTGTTACTTATATCAATTGCCAAAGTTCAAGGTTTCTAAGAGCATTGTGAGTGCTTTTATGAATCTTTCTCCATTCTGATGAAGAATTTGTAAAGGAACAAACTCCTGAGGTGGTAACCACCGTAATCAATATTTACATTTAGAAATTTAGCTCAAAGGAATTGCAAAAATTAAGAAAAATGGAAATTTGATTTACAAACACTGCCACAGCAAACTCATTTGAGAAGAAAACAAGTGCAAGTGCATAAATGTACTAGATGCAAGTTGAGAGCTTGCAGTATAATACATTTTATTTACTGTACATTGTTACCGATACAAATTAACTTTATCCAAAAATATTTATATGATGGATGATACGCAGGCAATACACTTTCACAAACACAGACTCATGATAGATACAAAAGTTATCGATGACGTCAGGTATATCCTAGCTAGGTTCTATAAATCAGCTATTAGAAATTCGACAATCGCTTGAGTGCACTGTATTCTTTTGTTCCCATTGTACGTGCAAGGATATCTTTAATACCATCCAAAAATAAGCTGAATGAATCAGAAAAACAGGAATCCTTAGCAATATTTCCAAAAGAATGAGTAGTGAAAACTACTTCATTGCACATATCACACATTTTAGACATAGAAGCTAACTTTTAAAATTATTTCACCACATTGGAAGATGTTCACATGTGAACACATCATGTTATTACATTTTGCAGTAGTGCATAGATCACACAAAATGATGTAAATTACTTAGGACCGGCTGCATAAACATTGCTAACTGCAGTTCATTTAAAATCGAAGATCAAAATTGAACTAAGTTTGCGAACTGGCGTGGATTGTAAAATGCTGATCTTAGATCAAATGAACGCCCTTCTGTACTGATCCGAGAAAACAAAAACGCGGCAACATCGCCAAACAAGTTGCAACTTTCGTGTTATATCGAAAGGATTCGAGAATTATCGGAATTAATCGACACTGTTTAATACGACTACATAGAGTAGCTAATCTAGACATAACAAAAGATGAATAAATCTTTCGCTTTATGGTTATTTCTCCTAGAAATAATGTCATCTTAAATAACCAGTATAATAATTTAATCCTATATTGGAACAGTATTTATCCAAAGTTAATCCACTTGCCTTATTTTATCTCGATTATATGCTTAATGTACACACTTTTCATTTTCATATGTTTACAATACTGTGAGTTGGAAAACATAAACAAAAAATGAAAGTTCAAGCAAATGATATGCGTTCAGCTAACCTTAAATCTCGCATAGCCCTTCTTATTTCACTCTTTTTCAACAGTCATCCTGATGAATGAGGTGTTAAAGCTGCAATCTCCCTTGTAGATTTGTGTATTGTTCTAAAGGCAATCGCTTTATTTATATTAAATACATCCCCCTTCACCTCTGTAAGCTTCCAGTTGCATAGAACCGTACTGTGAGCAGGATCATAAATATTGGTTTGAGTGCATAATTCCTCAGGGATTGTATTCGTAATTCTGAAAGCAGACTATGCTCCAGTTCTATGATTACATGCTTTGATAGTCAAAATCTCATTTTGAATTTTCTGTCATTTAGTTCTGAGATGGGATTTCCTCTATGAAGGAAAACGCGAGGAGACCTTTCAAATTGAAAATTCTAATCAGAGTAATCTGAATTCTGAAAATAATAATGTACAGGTAATGAACACAAAAAATGCACCTTTAACGTACGACAAATGTCCGTGGCCTATTCTTGTCCACTCTGTTTTTTAGATACCCCCACAAGAAAAAATCTGGTTAGGTTAGGTCATGGGATCTGGGGGGGGGTGGCCACAGAGCTTGTGAGATTATTCGATTATCAAAGAAGCTGGTTACAAGTTCCATGGTGTCATTAGATGTATGGCACGTTGCTCCATCTTGCTGGAAGTAACCTTCTCTCAATTCGATATCATCTCCGTAAAACTTCAGAGAATATGGTGAGACGAGTGCAAACATGTATAGATGTTGGTGGAGGACACTTCCAACATTTTCTCTGAGATGTAAATAGTGTAATGTAATCTCCCAATTTTGTATTACTATCTCGCAAAGTTACACGTGTATCCTATCATTGGTCCAAGTGTTATGGGCTATTGAAATGGTTCAGGATTAAATGGATCACGCTATATTTTCGAAAAACCGCATAACTTGTTTTCTAAGCCTATTTGAAGCTAATCGTTTGAAATGTCTATAGACGTTTAACCTTCGTTTCCTAATATAACTTTGGATTTCTGCAACCTTTTTACTTGTAAGTCTATATTCTTCAACCGCAACTTATACTCCAGAGCTATATATATATATATAATTTTATGTTGCTCATGTTGTATATTTTCGATATTTGCTTTTCTGTTCGAAAATAATGTTTACTGATATTAATTAATATTATTATTATTATTATTATTATTATTATTATTATTATTATTATTATTATTATTATTATTATTATTATTATTATTATTATCATTATCATTATTATTATTATTATTATTATTATTATTATTATTATTATTATTATTATTATTATTATTATTATTATTATTATTATTATTATTATTATTATTATTATTATTATTATTATTATTATTATTATTATTATTATTATTATTATTATTATTATTATTATCATTATCATTATCATTATCATTATCATTATCATTATCATTATCATTATCATTATCATTATCATTATCATTATCATTATCATTATCATTATCATTATCATTATCATTATCATTATCATTATCATTATCATTATCATTATCATTATCATTATCATTATCATTATCATTATCATTATCATTATCATTATCATTATCATTATCATTATCATTATCATTATCATTATCATTATCATTATCATTATCATTATCATTATCATTATCATTATCATTATCATTATCATTATCATTATCATTATCATTATCATTATCATTATCATTATCATTATCATTATCATTATCATTATCATTATCATTATCATTATCATTATCATTATCATTATCATTATCATTATCATTATCATTATCATTATCATTATCATTATCATTATCATTATCATTATCATTATCATTATCATTATCATTATCATTATCATTATCATTATCATTATCATTATCATTATCATTATCATTATCATTATCATTATCATTATCATTATCATTATCATTATCATTATCATTATCATTATCATTATTATTATTATTATTATTATTATTATTATTATTATTATTATTATTATTATTATTATTATTATTATTATTATTATTATTATTATTATTATTATTATTATTATTATTATTATTATTATTATTATTATTATTATTATTATTATTATTATTATTATTATTATTATTATTATTATTATTATTATTATTATTATTATTATTATTATTATTATTATTATTATTATTATTATTATTATTGTTATTGTTATTGTTATTGTTATTGTTATTGTTATTGTTATTGTTATTGTTATTGTTATTGTTATTGTTATTGTTATTGTTATTGTTATTGTTATTGTTATTGTTATTGTTATTGTTATTGTTATTGTTATTGTTATTGTTATTGTGATTGTGATTGTGATTGTGATTGTGATTGTGATTGTGATTGTGATTGTGATTGTGATTGTGATTGTGATTGTGATTGTGATTGTGATTGTGATTGTGATTGTGATTGTGATTGTGATTGTGATTATTATTATTATTATTATTATTATTATTATTATTATTATTATTATTATTATTATTATTATTATTATTATTATTATTATTATTATTATTATTATTATTATTATTATTATTATTATTATTATTATTATTATTATTATTATTATTATTATTATTATTATTATTATTATTATTATTATTATTATTATTATTATTGTCATCATCATCATCATTATTTGATACCAGTTTCTTTGTTGTATTCCCAGTAGTTGAAAGACCCTTTTGGATTTAGAGGCGAGAGAAATTAAAAAGAGACAACACTACTGTCGTTAGAAGCTGTGAATGACACGACGGCGCTGGCGGGTTTCCTGGTGCGCCGGTCGGAGCGTCGCAGTAAGAACCTAGCAGCTGTCGTATATCGGAACATTTCTCCAGTTTGCCGCGCTCGCCGGAACGGTTCGGTAGTGTGCGATCACGTGTGCAGTGTGTAGTTTGTGGTTACGAACTTCTGGAAACCGCCCTCCGACGCCTACACATTTACTCACAAATCATGAATATTTACAATAAACCTGAAAGGAAAAAAAGTATGCCAAGGTGTTCGTTTGTGTTTTTTATTTTATTTACAATACTTACATGTGACACTTATATACCAATGATTCTATGTAACATTATAGTTATGTTTTCGTAAGAAGTCACAAACCCCGACAGGACAATCTGTAGTTTGGAACAGAAAGGTTACCAGTGTCTTGTTGTTGTGGACTCATTCAACAGGTTAAATGCTGGCTGTCAAAATTGAACTCGGCAAGTTACACAAAACATTAAATGATAAATGGAAGCAGTTTAACGGAGCATTAATGAAGGTAAAAGTAAAATCAATTCTATCTGTGTCAATATGTAAATGATGTTTTATAGTGCAGCGTTCCTGAATATATATAATATCAAATATGCGCGAATCTATATCTATTTAAAGTGAAGTGTAGGAGCCATTTGTTCTAAAACCGTTGTGGTGTTCCAGTGACATGATTTTCTTCTCTATTCCATCAACATTTTTTGTGGAAAAGAAAGTTTACTTAACTTTGAATTTAAAATTCCTTTAGAAGTTGAAAACAAAATTATGGTTTGTGGTGTGAGATTTAGAAAGTTTATATGTACTTCTTTTCAGTCTAGATAAACTTTTCCTTTCGCATTTGCATAAAGATACAAGAAGGACACCAAACGAATCTGAGTCCTTGATCGCTCTGGTAGGAAGAAAACGTCAAGTATTAGGAAATTCAAAGTCAAAATGGGACGAACTTACAACTACATTTATTAAACGCTTTAGTTGACATAAAGTATGCTTTAACTAGATGTCAATACATTTTTATCGGTCTCTTATATTTTACAAATTATACAACAGCAATTTAGAATGAACAGAATTTCAGACAATTTCAAATATTTCAAGAACTATATTTTATTTCTCATACAAATGAATGAAATATGGCATAGTCAAATGAAGTCATATGCCACCTTTATAACATAAGAATAGTGAAGTTTTCCATTTAAAGGTAGTATTGGTAGAGAATCTTTATTGAAAAACTTCGTGTGTATACTAGAAAATACTGGCAAGTCTGTAATTTTTATTGATCGCCTTTTTTCTTTAGAATTTTGGTTTCCAGAGACAAGTATACGGAAAAGCACATATTCACATATATTCTAATAAAACGCACTTTTTAATTCAAGAAACCCCTAAACTACGTTTCTTGCGAGCATTGATGTCGAAATTTGGGTGAAATGGGACCTTTTTATCCACTTACTTAGGGCAAATTGCAGAGTAGGTAATAATGACACAAATTAATTTTAGTAATGTACCTATTTCTGCTAGTGAAGCGTTGTATCACATTTATTATTATATCCAGTTTTACTAATTTTTATTTTAGGATATTAAATTTTCAAACTCTTCAATACTTTTAAAGCTATTTTATATTTTATCTTCAAAATTTCGTGCATTACAACATTATACCATACCAATGAACAGTTAAATGCAATACCTGTAGCCTTGGACAGTGTATTCATTTATAATAATTTTTTGCATAGTTTTTATTTCTCATATGTTGGAACACTGAATGAAAATATGTAGATCTTTAGTTTATCCACTATGAAATTACAATATGAGTAAGCTTTGTATTCCAATCAATATTTTAATACAGAAATCGTAAACAAAATGTGTGTGAGAAAAAAAATACTTGTACCTCAAATTCAGCATCCCTAAGGATGAGTATTAAAGATATAGAAAGAAATTCTTCTATGAAAAACATTCGTTTATATAGAATAATATTTAAAAATGTTCATTTCCAAAAAATTGCTTTGAAAGTTTTGATTAAATTGCTTTATATTTATCACTTTTCACGAGAAATAAAATTCATATGTTGAATTTTCTGGAAATACACTCTGAGGTCTCTTTGCTTCTGAATGACTCCCACAACTGTTTAACCGTAAGAGGTAGACAAACTCTTAATAAATAAAAGTAGGAGTACCCAGCAAAGCATAGCATTATCTTTTCTGTTTAAAGTAATCACCTCGGAGACATTCCTTGTTCATAGAATGTTTCAGTGAATTTGATAATGAGAAGTAATGATCAGCTTTTGTTCTTTTTATTCACAATCAGTTGTTAAAACTTTTGACTATGAGTTAAACCTGGTGTTTCATATTGTTCTCTGAAAAATAATACATAGTAAAACAATTTATATAAATATTTATTTAAATTAACCTGGATTAGATATGAAAATAGGCGCATTTATAAATAATTTGTTTTACAATAGAGAGAGATGTGTAACTGTAACACAAATCCAATTCAACTTTCGAGCTTATAGCTCTTTGTGCTGCACGCAGCACCTTCTAAGAGATTTACTGAAGTCAAGATACCTTCCTTATTTCATGCATATGCAATGGAACTTAAAGATATTAGCCGTGTTAAATTTTGTTCTTTATTTACGTTGGAGAACATATTTAACGGTGGAAAAAAAGCTTGCTTGAGGATTATTTGTGAAAACATTGCTCCAAGTTAACATTATTCTTAGTTATAAATTATGAATATGTTCACTAATCAATATGAGATTAATGTAATTCAGATAAATTTTAAAGCTAATCCTACCTTAATGTTTTATTCTCGTATGAAGTTACATTGAATAAATTGACTTAGTATCTTTTAAGGCTTTTCAATTTTAGTTAATTCCAAAGAAAAAATGTACATTTAAACTTCAAAATTAAACTTTTATAATAATATTAGAAATAGCAACAATTATATCTATTATGAGCGATAGAATCCATCTCGATAGAGAATCTTTGAGAGACTGGTATAATAAATAGAAGCCCATAATATTCCTGAAACAGAATACCCCAAATAAGTGTTGTTAAAAGTGAACATCCTAGTAAACTGCGTTGTTAAAGAAGTCGGCAGGTTATACTACGCTCGCCTCAACAGTGTAGAGGTAGCGTGTCTGCCTCTCGTTCAAGAGGTCCTGAGTTCGAATCTCGGTCAGGGTGAGTTACCTGGATAAGGTTTTTTCCAGGGTTTTCCACTATCCTGAAAAACGAATGTCGGGTAACTCTAAGTCTATAGACCCTGGGCTTATTTGAGCATCATTTCACCCATTTCATTCATCATCCGATATGACTTAACGTTGGAGGACGTAAATTTATGTGGGAGGGGGATGAACTTAGTTCTTCTACAAGTCTTTCGTATTTCAAAATTTAGGAAATATATGCAGCATTTATAATAAATAGAAAACCACAGCCATAAGCAAATCCACACATATGGAAGCAAAATTAAGCTATTTATACGGCAATGCAAGATTTATTAAAGGCATATAAAAGTAATATTACCATATGGTAGAGATGTGGAAGGTAACAGTATTAATGATGACGATGAATATGATAATAGTGTGTAATGCTTGTTCATTGTAGATTGCACTATGTGCCATTCGATATGTAATGAGGACATTGCCAACCTTTGCATGAAAACACACATGAATGTTAGTGATTCGGTTGATGTGAAAGCAGAAATGTTTGTGATTGGGTGATTTGAGTGGTAAATGAAATGAAAATGGCGTGAACCTGAAACCAAAGGTCATACAAAGACTGCTTAAGCCTAACACGAGCAAAATATCTCTTTACTAACCTATCATCGCTTCCATAAACCATACACACCCTCTAGACTTGATAACCTATCACGGACTGAATTTAATTGTGTGCATATTCCCAAAGCATTCGTCAGAACACTGCACATTAGTTACCTGGCTGGTAAACCAGAGGAATATATATGTGTAAAACACGACGCAATATTGGCAGTTAACGAAAGTGGTGTGATATTTGACATTACATGTTTTTGTATAGAAACAGTATCCGTTGAAGTGTAATATGACAATAAGGGAACACCTGGTAGTGCTGAAATATTATCCAAAACTTAGTACAACACTACAGCAATGGCTGTTGCGCGACTCTATTGTTACCTACTTTTGTTTCCGTATTTGAATTGAAAATATCTGAATAATAACAGTAAGTCATTTAGCTCTTTTATCAGCTTCTTATAATACTTTTTTTACCAATCTTCTTCTCTCTTGTTATATTTTTGCGAGCAATAGTTTGTTGAATATATGGAATTACAGAATAGTCTCGTTAATTAGAAAAATAAACAATAGCTGACATTCTTGTACATATAAACAAATAATCACCATTTGTTTATCAATTTAAAGCTATTGAAGGTTATTTTACTTTAATATTAACTCGTCAGAAAATAAAAAAAGAAGAAGTTGTTAAACATAAGCCTACAGTTTTTAGGAACATGTTCCTCTGAAACACGAGAATTATTTTGGGCTTGCTTATATACTCTTTTCAGGAATGTGGAATTGAAAGGTTTTAAGGCATTGCTGCCATAATATGAAAAAGTTTATAGGATTAGTCAAACCTCTTATATTTTGTTATCCTTACTTAAAGGAAGCAGGACATTTTATCCCATCCAAAATCCCGAGCATTAACAGAAAATACACGTTTTGATGTCCTCTGAATTTAAAAATGGAGAAAACGCCGTGTTTGTATGGATTATTTGTAGTATCTTACAAAAATTTGACCTGAGGATTTAAGAAACATATGCCAGTCCAAATGCATTTTCGTTTATATATTCGTCCATAGTTTTAATGTTCTCCAAATTGATCCCAATGGTGTACCTGAAACACCATATATTTAAAACGCTTTCATGCCACATTTAATATACTCAACTTTTCAAAAATTTATCTTGAATTTCCCTTCATTCTGAATGATTTTTGCATAAATGGTAAACCGTAAATAATAAAATCTACCTCATTAAATATGTTAGGGCTCACAGTTTCCGCAAACAACTATTTTTGTGGACTTAACCTGTTCTAAACATTGCTTATTGCTTTCAATTTGGAGATACTTATAATATGTTTCTCAAATGGAAGTTGTTATATTCTCTTTTCTTCTCCTGTCAATAAAGAACGAATTTTAAAGCTGGTATATAGCGAAAAACTCTTTAAGAATTTGAATATCGCATAAGCTACATGGCAGTTAGAATAGGACACACTTTTCGGGGACTAAGATAGCATCTTGGAAGTACGGGAAGTGGTAGAGTGTGTACAGCGTTTGTATACGCTTTTTACTGATTGTAGGCATTTAGCACTATATTCTAACAACTGACAAGCGTGTCTTTACACTCACAAACACACACACGTAATACGCACCACCATAGACACATAGTTCTTCTAAAATTGAATTTTTGGGATTCAGTAAATCATACACAAAATGGATTTTTTGAAATCTCTGTGTCGAATTCATAGGTTAAATGAAATGCTTTCTCCATCTAATATGTACGTGGCGTAGATTATGATAATATTTTGCATGAATAGATAAATGTGAGTCAAATGGAGAATTTAATGTCAGGGCGACACCTTGGCCATGGTAGCTCAATCGGTTAGAGCGACTGGACGGAAAGCAGGAGATCCGTGGTTCAAATCCGGGCCATGGCATTGAATTCTTCATGTTGACTATCAAAAACCTTAGTCTATATACGGCTAGTGTGAAGAAATGATTATTTGCCATCAATTAACTAAAATTTATCATGAATGTTTTTAAGATATATAATACAGAAAATTGTAGTAAAATTAATGCAAATGTGTAACTTTTTATTTATCTATGTATAATATGTATCTGCTGGCCTAACAGTGGAAAACACATTATCTTGGAAAATGGTCAAAAAAATCATTCTCCTTAAAATAGTGAAGGAAGCTGCATTTGTTGAATGCTTGAGTGAAAATCTGTAATGGAATGGGTATACACCTGATATAATGAAAAAAATATCCTGCTTGAAGTTGTGAAATATACGGTTGGTGTTCAGTGGTTAATTCACTTTCAAACTTTGGGCTAGGTGCGGGTGACACTTTCAAATGCTGCTGATTCAACTACTGTTTCCATTAAGGATCTTTCATTTTCTTTCTTTGTACAGTCTTATCGTTAAATCTTCAACACCTTAAACAACATTAGTGTAGAGCTTTGCTCCGTATCATGATTAAAAAGCAGGTACTTTAATATATATATTTTGCAAAACAAATTCACAAACATTGGAGGGAGGCATTCGTGAAAAATGCTAAAATCCAGAGTTTACATCAAAACTGCTTGAAATTTTGTCGTTAGGTGGGGTACAGGACACGTATTTAAGCTTTCAAAATTCATCTTGCTATCTTCAGTAGTATTTTCAAATATATATAGTATGATTTTTGTAATATATAAGAAGACCCAAGTCATAAAGTTTTTCTTTTAGAAACTTTAAATTATAGATTTGGATTTCTGTACACATCAGTCATACATGTTTCTATAGCTTTAAAGTGTTTCAAGTATTTTTGGAGAATTTTTTTTTGTGTGAACATATTGAATTTTACTTAATTATTTTCCAATTTTGAGATTCATAATTCAATAATAAATAAACTATTTAATTTAAATCAACAAAAATAATAACGTTTACTAAATATTTGGAAATACGTATGCAAAGTTTCATACAAATTCGTTGAGCATTGCAGAAGCTGGAGCATTTTAAAGACACAAAAGTGTTGAAAAATTGAAAGCGACGAAAAATGAATTTAAAGTGTTAGGTAGAAATTGCACTACTTTGTTTACTTTGAAATTCCCATGCATCATATGTGGGCCATACAGCTATCTTATTACCTTCTTTCTCTTTAATTTGTTTACTTTTGGCTACTTTTTTATAATTTTTCTATCTGCAATAGTTTTTACCAAAAAAGTAATTGAAATTTTGCTGAAATTTTCTACATTAGGATATATGTTACATTCTCTACAACTTTTCTTATAAATGATTGCAACTTCGGATTATAGTTCCCCTTTATAATAGTTATTAAACTGTATATACTCGTTTGCCCATATCTAATGGTTCTGGAGGAGAAAATTTAAGGAATATGATAACAT
This sequence comes from Mantis religiosa, assembly GCA_030765055.1. Taxonomy (NCBI): domain Eukaryota; kingdom Metazoa; phylum Arthropoda; class Insecta; order Mantodea; family Mantidae; genus Mantis; species Mantis religiosa. The sequence goes on along the minus strand of CM060952.1, from coordinate 30,276,546 downwards.
TTTCTTGAAATGTTGCTAATTTTCTGTTTTAAATACCATTCATTATTAAGATTTTGATATTCAGCCATAATCATACCATTTTTATTCAAAATTTATCTAGGGATATACATATATGTAAAACTTAGAAATTTATGGAAAACTTCAGTGTCTGGAGTATTATAGATCCTTGGTAAGCGTAGTTGATCCGCAAAAGCAGTAGTGCACGGGGTTTGGACAACTTCAAACTAACCTAACCTTATGTTGCATAATACTCATGCACCCTCATATTCTGATTCATGAAAATCATTTCAAATAATCTTTCGAATAACATGTCACTAAATTCAAAGAATCTCCGTGTTTGATGCATGTCAATAATGCAGTTTTAGTTTGTTACTTAGAGGTAACTCTATTTACTGAGTCCTCTACTCTGCCGACATAGCAACCAGCGTTGCCGACGGCCACAAGCTACGAAACCAGTCCTGCGAAGAGATCCGTGGTTCAAATCCCAGCTGACATTGAATCTTGCCCTATGCATGGCTAGTATGAAACAAAAATTAGTTTCCATAATTGAAAGTGCACTATTTTGTTGCTCTAAGATGGACCAGAAGCACATACATGCTTTTAAAATTCAATACTTAGGAATGGTACCGGGAACTTAAAATATTCAGACATTTTTTTAACACTGAAATAAAATCGGGAATGGAGAACGCCGCACTGAAGGTCTGCGTGTTGAAGGACAGGCCAGATCCTTACCTCCCATTAAAATTTTAAAATGTATTTCTTTTTACACTCCGTATATAATACATAGAAATAGCGCAAGTATTTTAACTAAAAATTAATACTGAAATGATGGCCGTTTGAGAGTCCGTGATTAAAATTGTAATTTTAGAGTATATGTACAGTAGAAGCCCGAAATACCGTGGCCCGAAATACCCGGATTCGGATTTAAAGTGAGGGAAAGTATGTTCCCCTAAAAATAACACCGTATTTTTAAAATTTATTTGTATTAATTTTTTTTTTTTTTTTTTACTTTTGAAATTTGAGAATATAAATGTCTTCAAAGAACGTTTCTGCAGTACAATTGTTGCCCTCATCACCCCCCTAGCGTTGACCTTGGCCACTTTATTGCTGTAACGGAACATGGGAACTATAGATTTGCTGTAAGGGCTAAAACTTCTGTGTCTGCGAGAATTCTAAGACCTGCAAAGTTAAAATAATATTTCAGTCTGAATCACGACTTTTAAGTGGAAAGTCACGTGGTGAAAATACCAATAGTATAAAGTGTCATCAATTTCAGGATGCCCGCCTCGGTAGCGTAGATTGTAGCGTATCTGCCTCACGTTCAAGAGGTCCCCTCTTATCCTGAAGGACGAATGTCGGGTAACTAAGCTCTATGGACCCTGGGCTCATTTGAGCATCATCTCTCCCATTCCAGTCATCGTCCGATATGACTGAACGTTGGAGGACGTAAATTGCAAAAAAAAAAAAAAAAAAAAAAAAAAAAAAAAAAAAATCAGGACTGGAATACACCTTCAGCATTACCGGTGGGTAATTGTCTTTAAAGGTACTGTACTTTATATCAAATGCCTTTTGCGCCAATTTCTCCTTACACCTCCGCTGGGTCAAGTTTTGTCACATCTAAGGTCATAGTTCGATATACGCGGAATCGTTATAACGGGGGGTAAAGCATTTCCCCGAACAACCATGTTATTTCAGGCTTCTACTGTATATATTTGTGTGCAGTGAAAATCATAGTTCATAAAATACAAATTAGTAATCAAAATATTTTGAATTTGAGTTCAACATATCCAAGAATGTGACACAAACACGTTAATCAAAATTCCCTCTCCCAAAATGTCTTTGCATAGAGATATTTTAATAAATTCTCGATTTCTTATAACTGGCTTAATACATTTTTATTAAAATAATGTATTTAACGTATTTTCAATATAAAAAAAATGTTCTGTCACCTTTCTAGATATTCATGTGAAGTCCTTTTCATTTGAAAACAGTTATATATATGCGGTAAAATATGAGATACAAAATGCGCAATTCTTTAACATAATTAAATTCAAGTTCTGTTTTAGTAACATCATTTCTAAGATAAGCATTACTATTGATTTGCACTTTTCAACAATTTCGTTATAATCTTCATGTCATGGGAAAAATAAAGCTCTGACGACTAGCTCTGAAACATGTGACGATCAATTCAGTTTACTCTACCCCCTTTAAGCTGCAAATAACTCTCCGGTGAACATAATTTTCCAATAGTTTACTTCGTTCACACAAAGTAGACAGGTAAACATTATCCAATGGATGCATTCACATGACACTCTAGTAACTCTTTTACAAAATTCACTTATTTTACTCCTTTTAGGCCAAATAAACTTTCCATTCTTATTTACACATTCCGTTGCAGTACCAATAAATAATGTTAAAGAGGGTGTCAATGTAACATCGCGAAAACAATGAAAGGGAGTTAACAGATGGAAAAACTGGATTAGGTCTTTGAAAATTCAAACAACAAAGAATATTTTGGAAATATTTAAGCATTTATTAGGACATTTGTATGCTTTAATGAAAACACACTTATACATTAAACTTTTTTCTTACATTTACGCTTTCCTATCTACTAAAAGTAGTTCAAAATGAAGACTTGTTCAGATGCATTTTATTAGTTTCAAATGTTTTAAAATATGGTGCTTAGATAAAATTGTAGAGTTATTTTTGCTTAAGATTAAAATTTGTGTGCTTAAGACCACACAACAGAAGTGAAAACTTAAAAACTATTCATTATAAATTATTCTTAAAAATTATTTTAAAACATTTAATGTTTACATTCATTCTATCCCAAAGAGGTCAGTTGCGGGGTAAACATTTCATGGTGTGCTCGTAAATGAAAATACTCTGAAACAATTGAATGACCACGGACTTGCGACCGTGCGAAGAGGTTTATACATAAAGGATGTATATTTATAAATTCGTGTATAACAAGACGCTAATGTATAAGGTCCGTTCTTAGAAACGTCGGTCATGCCGCTGCCAACTTGGCCGAGAATTATTTTCGTCCGTTAGTGTTAAGGCTGCGACATTTACATTGATACTTACGAAACATCGTTGTTTACTGGAAAACATCGAATGTTTTTCACATCGATGTATTGAGGTCGATATTTTTATTACATCGATGTCTTTGTTTTCCAAACTAAATAATATATATTTAATTCTTTCTTTTTGTATAAAAATCAAATTTATATATCAAATCTGTAACAGTAGTTTTGTAGTTAGAAAAGGTAAGAAAAGTTTATAAATTTATAAAATTATATGTAGTTTTGTGATTGGCCGTAATAATAATTGTATGACGTAATGTTGTGACGTGGAATCAAATCGGCCAATCACAAAATTAAGATAGGAGTAACGATAGTTACGAGAAATCAATGTTGATATAGAGGTTTTGCAATCGTGAGTGTGATGAATAGTGGTGCAGGATCAAGAGGTTTTATGTAATATTTGGAACTGTTTAAATATAACAAAGTAAGAATTTATCGATATGTTGGAAGTGACTGGGAAAGGAAGTTCAAGTAAAATGTAATCCAAATAATACAATTAAATTGTTACAAAATTTGACTTCTCCGAAACTTTATTCCGAACCACACCAGAAACTTAGATTCTCATGACTCTTATTTAATCAAACACAATCATCAAGAAACAACTCAAAATACAACGAATTAACTCTGTTATACCTGGCTTCTCGACTTGGATCTTCGAAAAGTCAACGTGCATCCCATCTCAAACATAGAAATCCCGCACCAAATTGTGCCCGAACATGTGACTGATTAAGATGGAGAAAAATTAATGACAAATAGAATTCCTGTCCCAAATCTTTGGACCCTCAGTTGGTCTTTCAGTTTTTTGTAATTTTAAGTCCTCCAACGTTAAGTGATATCGAGCGATGAATGGAACAGATGAAATGATGCTCAAATGTGCGCAAGGTCCATTGAGCTTCGAGTTACCCGACATTCGTCTCTCAGGATAAGGGAAAACCCTGGAAAAAACATTAATCAGTAACTCACCCTGACCGAGATTGGAACTCATGACCTCTTGGACGTGATGCAGACACGCTACCATCTACGCTACCGAGGCGGGCGGTCTTTCAGTTTGTGGAAAAACATAACTTATAAGTTGTAAATAAAAATAAACGCAAAACGTCATTTTAGAACGCGATGATTTTATTATTTTCGTGTTAATTACATTTAATTCATTGATGTTTTACGTTTCAATACTCACAATAAAGAGAAATTATCAATAAAAATAACCGGTTCTTAAATGAAGCATCTCCTTCATAAATTCCCAACACTTTTATTTCCAATTAGCACACTCGCTTTATTTTTCGTTATTATGGTTTTAATTATTCAAATACCCAAATTCGGTCTGTTCATTTTTACTATTATTAATGTTTAAAGTGGAATTTGACATGTTGTCGATTTGTTAACTGAGAGAAGGTTATCTGACCGGATCGGCTACCGGCATTTGACAGACGTTTGTAAGAACAGCCCTAAGACTTTCTTTTAACGAAATTCCTGTAGGGTTTCTGAATTTTTCATAGTATTTTATATATGCAAAAACATACCTGGATGTGTGTTGTTGATACGCTGTTGAGTGCGACAGAAAATCTACGGTGTATAGCGGTATGGACAACATAAGACTTAAGACTGGAAATATAACAAATGAGTGTGGGGTGTTAGTTCGGATTGAGTCGACTCGAGCCGACTACACCCGAATGAGCGTCACATATTCCAGCGTGACGGCTCAGTTTCATTCACTACCCACAAAAAGTGCTAAACGCGCCTAAACAAGTTTCCACTTCAAAAATAATTTATCCCACCTAAACAAACGTGGATGATTTTCATTTTTTGTTCCTAGGAGATGAACTTAAACACCAACTATTCACATATACGAAGTTTTCATAACATGTGTTCAACTGTCTGTATCATATACACAAAATTAATTTTCTTCTTCTCCTTCTTCTACCTACATGGATTAGGCTATTGCCTGTTCCGGTCTCACATCTATCCATCGTTTCCTGGGTCGTCCTATTGGATCTTCGTCCTTTCGGTTTATATTCGATTATTTGTTTAGGGATTCTCTCTGGAGTCATTATTCCTAAATGTTGGAGCCAATTTTCTCTATATTCCATTAATTTTAATAAAACAGAATTGATGCTTAATTCATTTCTTATGTCTTCATTTCTAAGTTGATCTTCCCTTGTACATCCCTTAACATATCTTAGGAAACACATTTCTGCTGCTTGTATTTTACTAAAATCTTTGTTTCTTAATGTCCATGTCTCGCTTCCATATACCAAGACAGGGTGTGCCATGACAGAATAAAATTTTAATTGAGTTTCTCCCCTTGTTTTACCTTTTAGTGTTCTCTTAATTGTTCCAGTTACTGCTTGAAACTTACTTATTTTCTGATATATATCTTGATCCATTTCATAACTTAGGTCGCATCCAAGATACTTAAAATGTGACACTTGTTCAATAATATTATTTTCCATTAGAATTTTTATCGTTATTGAGTATTTGCCGTGGAATGCCATTACCTTGGTTTTTTTTATTTGAAATTTTCATATTATATATCTTACTGATTTTATTCAATTCATACATTGCTTTTTGCAGCTTATCCTCATTGTCAAAAATTAAAACTACATCATGAGCAAACATTAATATATTTAACGTCCTTTGCCCTATGTTAATACCACTATTTACTTTAAATTTCCATTTGATTAAAATATCGTCTAGATATATATTAAATAAAATGGGTGATAGACTGCATCCTTGTTTAAGTCCTTGATTTATTCCAATTTCTTCTGTTAGCTTTCCATTTACTTCAATAACCTTTATGTTATCTACGTATAAACTTTGTATGATTTTAATCAAATGCCCTGGGTAACATTTTGTCTTTAATATTTGCCATATTTTATTCTGTTCTACGCGGTCCAAAGACTTCTCAAAATCCACGAAGGCAAGGTGAGTCTCCAAATTAAATTCTATTCTATTGTCTATAATTTGCTTAAAGATAAATGCGTTGTCAACAAATGACCTTCCTTTCCTAAATCCACTCTGCTCTTCCATGATTTTTGTTTCTGATATTATTTTTAATCTATTACATATTAGTCGTGCATATACTTAATACCCTACCTCCATAATTATTGCAGTCAGTTCTATATCCTTTCTTGAAAACAGAGACTACTTTGGTTATTTTCCATTCATTTGGTACTTTATTACTTTTCCAACAACGCAAAATTAATGACAGCAAAAATTGTATTCCAAGAAAAATCAATGTCGAGGTTCCCAAATAAATACCCATAAGCATGTCCATAATGCTTTGCTTTGTTTTTCCTCGCTGTTCCTTTCATACTCCTGCAGTTGTTTACATGCGGGAGCGTTAGCAGTACCGTCCAGGTGTAGTATACCTATGGAAAAGGCACTCTCTTCCGGCTTTTAGTCATAAACACATTGCATTACAGATGCTATATTCGTCAAAATGTAGCGGGTATGCATAGCAATTTTTCACTGTCTGTATAACTGGAGGCTAACCTTGAGACGTCATTTTATTGAAAGCTGAACTCACGCAAGTTGGTGTTACTCGTTGTAGCGTGCTCTATCCTATTTTACTGGTTATCTCTGTGACATGTTATTCGACAGATTATTTGAAATGATTTGCATGAAACACAACGTGAGGGTGCATGAATATTAAGCGATGTAAGATTTAGTTTAGTTTTAAGACTGGACATTGCGGTACACTACAGCATTTATGGATTAGCTAAGTTTACTAACGATCTATAATGTTTAGTTCATAATGAACTAATTAGTCTCTGAGTCCATTTTGAAGCAGTTGTGATGTGCCAAGTTGAATCGGTAGCTATTAGCTTCTATCGATGTTGTCACTTCATTTCTACTTTTCTGGAATATTGCTGCTCCATCAGCCGAAGTCCGTCTATAAATTTATAAGAAATCCTATCTCCCATTCCAAGAATCTGAAGGTAGCCTACAATATCTAATCTGGTAACCTTGGGTACCGTCCTTACCCTCTCACTAGCGTAACGGACCGAACTTCTATGACTTTGTCTAAAAACCAACCATCGCTAATTATCGTGCTTAATGTTATCTTACCCCAAGTAAAAATGCACTCCATTACCGTGGCCACGCCGTGGCTCAGTGGTTAGTCCGCTTGGCTCTCACCAAGGCGGCCCAGGTTCGATCCCAGGTGAGCGATAAGTGAGATTTGTGGTGGACAACACGGCGCTGGGGCGGGTTTTCTCCGGGACCTCCGGTTTCCCCTGCCATCTCATTCCACCGGTGCTCCATCTTCATCTCATGTATCATCAGTGTCATCGCCTGCGGTGCCGTATGTAGTAAAAGCGGGCGTTAAACACTACACACTCCATTGCCGAACCTAAAACTCCTTAAAGGTTAACACAATTTCACAGAATATAACTATTTATTTCTGTTATACAAGTGACGGCTGGTAAGTCTCAGACCTCACAATAAAAAGAAACATTACATTCTTTATTTTTCAGCACAATCTCCAGGAAGCTAATACATTTGTCGTATCGGTTTTCTAATTTAATTAAATCATCTCTGTAGTGAGATTTATTATGGTCCTCAAAATAACTGTTTACAGCATCAATGACCTACTTGTTTCTATGAAATCTTCGTCCTCCAAGGAAATTTGAGATTCGGGAACATGTGGTAGTCACTGGGTGCTAGATCTGACGAATAGGGTGGATTGAAACTTTAATTTGCACATTTTTCCCATTGCAATCTTTGACCAACGGAACGGAGTACTTTTTATTTGCCAAATGAGGTATTCTTTTCTTCACCTCATCATTCAAACGTTTTATCGGCTTGCACCAGTGATACTTCTACCCTTTTCCAAGTAATAAATAAAAATAATTTCCTGTATATCCCAGAAAACTCTCTCCATAACCTTGTACGCTGATAAAATTGACTTTACCTTTTTTGGAGTTGGTTCACCTGGTGCAATGCACAGTTTTGAATGTGATTTACTTTCTGGTGTGTAGTGATGTATCCAAGTTTCATTCCTGGTAATAAGTCGTCTCAAAAATTCGCTAGAATTTTTAAGATAGTGCTTCAAAATCTTATGAGAAACAGTTTGTCTTTGCAATTTTTAATCAGGTGTCAACAAACGTGGCACCCATCTTGCACAAGTGCTATGAAAGCCCAAAACATTACTGAAAATATTACTAAACGTTCTTTTTATACGTTTATAGTCTCTGCTATCTTAAAAACTTCAATCTGCGGTCTTTCAGTACTTAACGACGGATTTTTTTAATGATCTCTGGAGTTGTGACTTCCACAGAGCGTCCAGAGAGAGGCTCACCACAAGTACCCAATTTAAACTCTACAACTAATCATTGAATATGAAGAGGTGGAGTCTTTCAATATACTGTCCATATCCTCCTTGATTTCTGTGGACATTAAGCCTTTCAAATGGAAGTATTTAATCATGGCTCGTTTTTCCAAATCCTCCATTTTCGTAAAACTTCTACGTTTTTCTTGTTTAAAATGCTGTCGTTCAAAAAGTAAAGAGGCTCTAGCCTGTAACTATGAACAAAAGCTGGTCTGGAGCTAAGTTGATGATGCTATCAAAATAGCACCATCTCTGTGTAACTCCCAGGACTTTTCAGCCAACTCTCATAAGTTTTAATTTATTCACTGGATCCATAATTCATGTATCAATTCTAAGATCCTTCAAATTTCAAAATCACATCTATACATAAGATTTTGGTGGATGACAACTGCTGCAGATGAGCAGTTGCCTGATTTGTTATTGGACATGGTATGCAGGCAGACTTGACAGACTGCTCCATACTGTGAAGGTGTCCCCTGAAGCTAGACCGTTCTCTTATAAAGCAGTGGTGGGCTATAGACATCTCTGACTAATTTTTGTAATTCTTGTCACCTGACTATGTCCAACATCTATGACAGTGCTTAGAGTTGTGAAACATATAGACGAGCTCCAATTTTTCCTTTGTTGTTTGAACAACCAGCCCCTGGTACCAAATTAATGGTTCCCAATGACAACCTAGTTACTCACCTTCTTTCGTAGCATCTTACAAATACTGCCTAAGCATAAAACACCTATTACTCAAATACATAATATCCGCCCAAGCTTAAGAAAAAGATGGTTTAAGCCTGGTTAATGACATCTCTTATTTTGGTTTAATGCTATGAAATAAGTCCACTGCTTTAAGTCACTAAATTATTAGTGTCACTGTGTAACGAATCCATGTCACGAGACCTGAAACGCCCGCCTCTATAGCGTGGTAGAAAGCATGTCTGCTTCAAGTTCAAAAGGCTCCCAATTTGAACCTCGGTTACAGTGAGTTATGTGGACATTGGTTTATCCCAGTGTCTTCCTTTATTCTGAAAGATGAATGACAGGTCACTCTAAGCTCTGTGGATACTGAGGTCATTATTTCAACGCCCTATATGACGCAAAGTTTGGGGGTATAACTTTAAAAGATTGTGAAACGAGCAAATTTAGCTTTTCATTTCTTTTCTTTATTGAAAAATATTACATACTTTGACAATGGACGAAAGGTTTTCGTCTCAATACTTCTTTATTTACCACTAAATTCGTAATTTACGTCCTCCAACGGTAAATCACATCGAACGATGAATGGAAGGGTGAAATTATGCTCAAATGAGTCCAGGGTCCATGGAGCAGAGGGATACCTGACATTTGTCTTTTAGGATAAGGTAGAATCCCGGGAAAAACCTTATACAGTTAATTCGCCCAAGATTCGAACTCAGGACCTCTTGAATGTACGGTAGACATGCTACCATCTACGCTACCAAGGCGGGAAAATTCGTTAGCTGAATGCTAACGTACAGTCAGCCTTTCTTTTAATAAAAACAACACTTCAACATGTCTCTACAGTGTTCCTTTAAGTCTCTGTAGCAGCTACTCTCTGCGCTGCAATAAGGTCTAATTCTAACGAGGAACTGCATATCAATTCTGATCACAACTGCTTCACTGCCAGTTCAAAAGCTCGACGATGCCTCACCAGGGACTGGGCTTACTGACCCGCGAACTGTCTCCTGTCCCTTCCACGGAATGCTGATCCTTAACGCGGAATTTGGAATGTACAGTACTCAACTCCAAGAACTATTCTTAATAACTGTGATTCCACCCTCGACATTACATCAGCTTTTATATATCTACCGGGCGCGGTAGATCTTTCTGGAACCGGAAGCCTCTGGAATTGCAATCGCGAAAAGCCTTTTATTTTAATAATTATGATGATTTGTCTGCCTTCTTGATGCCATCTGTCCTTCAGCGCATGTTGATTTCTCACGGCAACTTGCTTCCTCCTTGTGACGAGAGCCAGTAGCTAACCTTGAGCTTGTGTTACTTTCTCACGGCAGACATAACTGATCGTGATGTCACAATACTAACCACAGTGTGATTTTCAGATATCACGAACCACTAATAAATTGGTTGCACTAAAAACTTCCTGCAACACAAATTCTAGTAGGAATATAAGATAGGAAGATTAGAAATGCAGGCCTGTCAAAAAGCCTGCCTATTTCATGCCTGTCAAACAAACGTGCTATATTGTAAATTACCAAATAGTAAGGTCCTCAGCAATTGTTCTGTGACCATCTTATGGCTGAGAATTATTTTCTGTTATTAGTTTCGAGAACTGGCATATTTTACGCAGGCAGTCCTCGGGATTTCTGAACGTACTGAGACCACAACCAGTTGAATTTAGTTAACTAATTGCTTAGCTTTTTTTTCAGCAAGTAAGTTGCTAGCTGATGCCTTTTTTCATTACACATGCGTTATTTACTTATCTCAATATAATTTGCTTTCAGACAATAATTCTTCTGTCTGATTCATCTTTATTTAATTCAAGAGACCTTAAGCTGTGAAATTCTTCTAGTTATTACTGAGTGAGAAGACAAAAGACTAGCGAGTTTGTCCTTGTACAGATATATTATACATAAAATATGAAAGTATATCGATAAACCTTGCTTCAGTGTAATGTAATATTCATGCATCCTCACGTTGCCGCTAAATAACACACTGAGCTAGTTTGTAAAGTAACAGAGAACACGCAACAGTAAAGAGCATACACTTGCGTGTTGGTACAGGCCTGTTGTAAAGGTGATAGCTAACTTGGAAGATAAACACAGGGATAAATGCGTACTGGAATATTACAGATTAAATATTTTGGACTCGCAACAGCACTGATGTTTCGAGATACTGTTGGACGATATTTATAGTTGTTAATGGTGAATTTCTGTACCTGTCGTGTTGAACACACTGACAGGCTCCACCTATCCTCGTCAGGGCAATTGAAGATTCAATTTTTTCGATAAAAGGAAAGGAATATCTCGTTTCAACACTATCACTTGTCAGTGGCATAAGCGCTGCCGGTGTATGAGAATTTCATTCCGAAGGAGTGCCTTTACATGACAATAAATCTACTGATCACCAACGGTCCTGAACGCGATGGAACATATGAAGAATTGTTAACGGATTGTCACAAAATTGTGTTTCTCACCGAGTGATATCCGATGTGAATCTCTGCCATACACTGGAATGATAAACAATGAAAGTGTGTTTAGTGATTTCCTGCAAAAGAATATCATACTCTAAAATAGAAACTAAATATTTGTTGGAAATTAACTATTCTTCTATACTAGTGTGTGTAGACCGAAAATTTCATTGCATAGCCCGGATTTGAACCTCGGATCTCTCCATCAGATTGCTCTTAAACATTGAGCTAACATAGCCACAATGACATTAAATTCAAATTGACTCTACCTATTCAAATATTCCACCAATCAATGTAATAATGGGATCTATGAAATTGGGGACTTAAGTATAGGGTTGGCCAATATTTGCGATCAGGAAATGTTTATATTGAGTTAGCTCGCTATCGAAACCGAAAAGAAACTAAACACTATTCCTAGGTTAAGAGGGACGCTTTAGCCCTTCATATACTTTTTGTTGCATTAGTTTCGCAATTTTGCGACTGAGCCAGAGCAATATTGTATTATACTGGCAAGCTAGAATTTTCGCCAAATATTAGTTGAAGTTATCAATGCAAAACGATGTTTGTGTTTTAGGCAAAGACCGATACAAACTAATATATGATTCAGGTATGTCTCATCACTAGTGTGCGGATTCATGGAAAAGAGCGAACTGGCGAAACGGAAGAAAAAATTAGAGACAACTTCTTTCTCAATTTCAATAATGCAGCTCCCAGTAAAGGTGATCTCCGAAAACTGAAAAAGAAAACTTTCTCAACAGGCTCTGCATTGGACG